>CM046453.1:22884271-23281771 GCA_025506515.1 Flaveria trinervia | reverse complement strand
TATGGTACCTATTCAAAGAGGGACAACATTGAGTATAGCTCAATGTCTAAGCTCAAAGGATGAGCAAGATCAAATGAAGGACATCCCATATGCGTCTGCTATAGGATCCATCATGTATGCGATGATGTGCACTAGACTGAACATGTCATGCTCGTTAAGCATGACAAGTAGATATCAGCAAAATCCAGGTAATAGCCATTGGATGGCTGTTAAAAGTATATTGAAATACCTTAGGAGGACTAAGGATATGTTTCTAATATACGGGTCTGGTGAAGAGGAACTCGTTGTAAAGGGTTACACGGATACGAGCTTCCAAACTGATCGAGATGATTCTCGATCACAATCGGGGTATGTCTTCATTATGAATGGTGGGGTAGTGTCTTGGAAGAGTTCAAAACAAGATGTGGTAGCATTGTCCACTACAGAATCCGAATACATAGCCGTGTCATTAGCAGTTCATGAAGCTGCATGGATAAAGAAATTTATCGCTGATCTAAGGGTCGTCCTTACCATTCAAGACCCCCTAGAAATCTTTTGTGATAACGAGGGTGCGATTGCATAAATCAAGGAACCACGTGCACATCAAAAGACTAGACACATTGAGCGGAGATTCAACTACATAAGGGATGAAGTTGAAAAAGGAAAGATATGTATTCGTAAAGTTCACACCGATCAAAACATTGCGGATCCACTCACAAAGCTCCTTGAAAGATCAAAGCATGAAAGTCATACTTGTGCCTTATGACTTCGATTTTTCTAGTGATTGGAATTGATCTGTTTAGTATTTAAAAGTTTGGAACAATGTAATGTTTAACTCTTTATATATTTGTGATATTCTGAGATTGTGTTCCTTTTAGCATGTATATATCCATGAATATGTTTATTATTCTAAATTTCATAGTCGGTCATATTTGTGGGAACAAATATGAACATAAGACTATTATGAACATGGATTGGTGGATATTCATAAGGTATGAATATAGAGCAATTGGTTGTTACCAAAGTTTATAGATATTTGTGGGATACAAATATTGGACTGACCCACATCTCAAATTTTACTACATGGAATCTTCTAGATTGATCATAAGTAAATTTGAGTAAAGGCGAATATCATTTGGTATCCTCTGACCTGAGATACATATTGGGTTTTGATATTCACCAAATGTTATACCTTGAGCTAGTTCTTCACTGCTCTGAAATAATGGACAGTACATAAGGCTATGTTCAG
The DNA here is from genome assembly GCA_025506515.1 of Flaveria trinervia. Taxonomy (NCBI): domain Eukaryota; kingdom Viridiplantae; phylum Streptophyta; class Magnoliopsida; order Asterales; family Asteraceae; genus Flaveria; species Flaveria trinervia. The sequence continues at coordinate 23,280,543 of CM046453.1, read as the reverse complement.
GTATGACACGAGGTGATTATGAGAAACGTATGTAGTTTATGGAATTTGTTCCTCTTATTCATTGAGAGCAAGATGTCTAAGGCCTAATTAAGTTAAATCAACAAGGAATGATCATTCTGTGTCCTTGGATTTAATATGACATCTGTAACAAAAGGATAAATGATTGATTCACCGAAATCATTTCAAGTTGGATACTTGAAGGGGATGATGTTATTGAATGGATTTCAATCATGCGTATTAAGGGTAGTAAACCGTTGTTAGGAGGTATTTACTGCTTGCATCAATCTTCTATGAATCTTGTGCAAGTGGGAGATTGTTGGATTCTTTATACCCAAGACATATAGAATATTGATTTGGTTAGTACGTAATGATCCAAGTCGGGTCATACCCAATAACAAGCTTAGCAAACACTAATATAAATATTTAATTGATGATATGATCATGCAATTAAATAAATACACCAATTTAGAAAATGGATTTTTGAAACAAATTGCATATGAGATGAAACAACTTATAAGGATATTTTGTTTATGGACACTATTTGTAATGTTATTTAAGTTGGTTAAATAACATCAAATAATAATAGTGTGTGTATAAGTTATATAATTAAAATGTTAATTAGATAACTTATAAGTGTTATTAGTAAAACAATTTGTAAAAGACTTTTTGGGGGGAAAACCCCAAATTGTTTTGAGTTTCGGCCACCCCTAACAGGGTCATTGGCCTCTTGTTTTACTTCACTTGAATTCTTGAAAACATACACACTCAATCCTCCTTCTCTCTCTCACATGCAAGATCCTCAAGAGCTTTTCTTCTTCTCCAATATTGAAGAAAATAGAAGCTGAAAATCATTTTCAGCAGCTCTCTTGGTGCGATTTTGGTGTCAAAACCCTAGCAAGAAAGGTGTTTGCTTGATGCTTGTGGGTATGGATGCTTGAGGACACCTCCCCTTGGTGTTTTGGTCATTCAAGAACCTCATCTTCTTCACCCAAATTCGTTTTTCTGCAGCTCTACAAAAGGTAGTTTGTATGTTTTTGTTTTGGTTGTTTATTATTCTTGATAGTTAGTTCATACACATATAAATGATCCTTATCTTTTTGGGTTTGTTGTTGTTATGATATGAGCCTTAATTTTCAGATTACTAATGATAATATTAAGGTTTTATTCCGCTCCGTTTTCATGTTTATATGGTTAAACTACTTTGTTATGGTCCAACAAACCCAACATGTTTTACACATGTGTAAAACCGGATTTACACATGTGTAAAACTGTATTACACATGTATATAACATGATTTACATATTGCAATAATTCTTTGTAACATTTGTAATAGAACTTGAGAAAGTAATATACTACAATTTTTAAAGTTTCAAGTTTTTTAAATTTTAAATCCCCCCAATTGGCTATAATTTTAAATTGTAACTTTTTTAAACTTTCTCATAAAGACTATTTTTACTATATATATACAAACATTCATCTTTCATTTTCTCAACACTTTAATTTTTTTCCAACTTTCATCTTTCTAAATTTCTCATTATTCTAATCTCCACATAAAAAATGAGTTTAGATGGTAATGAAAATCTACCCATTTCACCTCCTTGTTTACCTTTCATAGATTTTATGCATGTGAGTTTGAAAGAATTGTTGAATGATGATGTTGACAAAGCATATATAGAAGTGATGAAAGCTCATGTTGTTAAAAGTTCTCGAAGCACAATAAAAAACCTAGAAGTATACAAAAGGATTGTGAAGAGGGGCACAAAGAAGGCTAAAGCGATGGCTAAAGGCAAGTCTAAATGAAAAGTTAAAGTCGACTCGTCACAAATAAATGAGGTCATCGGATGTTTTCAAAATTTAACAGAAATGAGAGAATTCACTATTTGTGAAATTGAATTTAAAGTACGTGAATATGTTAATATTAAGCGGAAAGATGTTCAAGTCCATGAACAAAAGATCGCGCTACATAAACAAGAGAATGCATTATATGAACAAAAAAATAATTCTTTTTAAGGATACAACTACATGAATCCCGAGCAAGTTGCATTTCATAAAATAATTTATGACAAAATCAGAGCAAAATATGATATTTCGATAGTTTAATTGTTATATTGTTTAACTTATGTATTATTTAGTTATTGTAACTTTTAATTATGTAATGTTAAAATATCAAATTTTTAATATTTAGAATTTTCCCTCTTACAAAAATTATTTAAATTAGAATTTTAAATTTTAAAATTTCCCTCTAAAAAGTATTTAAGTTTTAAATTTTAACATTTTAAAATCTTCATCCAACAAAAGACATATAAATATGTCATTTATATTTTATATTAATATATAAGATTGATGATTAAAAATAAATATAAAAGATGATAATATGTAATGCTTTTGGATATTTTAATTTTATTATTGGAGAGGTTTTTAAGGCTTTTAAAAAATGAATTGTTTAACTCACGTGGTTTTTTGATTTCACCATCGGTGATAGTTTGAACGTCTTTTTCAAAAACAAACCCCACAACAAGAGGTGTCATCACAGCTGGTTTTATGCCCTAAAAACCCGTAAAAACAGAGCAATTGGAGATGCTCTAAAACATTTCATCATTCTTTCAATAACACAATGATAACATATAACAGAATTTCATTACTTTTGTCATTTTTTGCACTCTTTAAGTTCTCTAGTCATCATTTACTACTTTGAAGTATTTAAAACAATACCTGTCAATTTTAATAAATTGGAGTTAAGAAATTAATCGGGTCAAACAAGCAGATAATAGGTCGAAAATCATACAAAGTATCCGTCCTTACCATTCACATAACAAAAATATATACTTGGCACCCTTTGATGGTAGATTCCAAATTTCTGATGCCAATGACGTAATTATTACAGAATTTAAGAAGATAAAATTAACACAATTTAATTACATCCGTAATAATCAGAAATCCAAAACTAACAGGTTCAAATCCAGTTTTCATACAACCAAAACCGAAGAAATAACATAGTATCACTCACTTTACTTCATTATAGTAGTAGCATACTAGCAGCACATCTGCATCATGGGGTATCAACGACCAGCAGTGCTTCAAGTTCTGCTCGGCGCCGTTCAAGTTCCTAACACGTTTAAACAATATTAACTTGTTTCATGTCATGGGAACATATGTTCCAATTACTGATGCCAGTAATTTGCATATATAAGCGTAGATGTAGTACGTGTTGGTTGGGTGGATGGGTAACAGGGTGATGATTTGATAAGGAACATGGCCGTCCAGGGTTGGTCCTAGCTACATATAGCATTTTTTATCCATTTTTTGAGTCTTTAAACTAATGTGCTAATAATGAAAATACAAATTATGTTTAAAAAAAATCAACATTTTTCAGAAAAACAGATTAAACAACATTATACAGCTGAATAATCTTTGGTTCCCTTCAATCTGTTTGACCCATATCCTTTTTAGTTAAATCCTTTAGCTTAACCTATTTGACCCATTAGAGATAAAACACAACTCAAATCAACCATTAATTGGTAAATAGGTCGGAATTGCCAATTCAAGATCAGAGTAATGAATAGTGGGTGACTAAATGTTCTAAACTCCAACTAATTCTTTTTGCTGGGTGATTGACATGAACTGTTTACCTGCAGATCTTTGATGGCTTGCTGTGTTGAAACTTCTTTGTTTTGGCGAGCACGCTTAAGGAAACCAAGGCAGAGGACTCCCTAGATATTTCCCAAATTAGAATGAGACATCAACCAGCTTATAAAATGAAGTGATGGGGAAACTTAAAAATATGAAACTTTTTGAAGTTAAAGAGGCATATCATAATAAGAAACCCGACATGATTGACATCGTTAATTATAAATACAAAATTCACATATCAAGAATCATACACAGCATGAGTATATGAGGCATGATTTACACTTTAAACCAGTTGACTTAAAAGACGCCGACAACAGGCCACGTGAGTTTGCATAATACCGGTTACAGCAGTTAAGTTTTCCGTCTTTTCTTAATGTTGTAAGTTTTTCTTATGAAGGGCTTGGGTTCCTCCAATGCATTTTTACTAATCACAGAGCTCACAACATGCAATAAAGGCTAGCAATGCCTACTTGCTAACCCACAGAAATACCATGTTCAATGTTTTAGGTTTCCTGCAATTGATATTGTGTCTGATTATTCATCATAAGATAACTTAATTATTTGCAGATGAATTTAGGAAGTTATTTTAACAACATGCTCACTAGATAACAAAAATAAACTATTCAACATTCTTAAAACTTTATTTGATGTCATTTATTTGACTTACTGAAACAACATAAATCAAGCCACAAGCAAGGAGCATGTAACTGGCTATATCTTGGAGAAGAAGAACCTCATGTCGCTCCCCATATGTATCAGGATAAGCTCTTGTCATAACAGCAACACTGAAATAAAGGCAGAACCACATAACTTCCATGAGATATTGCATCATGACCACAATATCATCTCCAGTATCAGCACTTCCTTTTACTTGGAACATTTATTCAGTAAGCCAAGTTAAAATAAACACATACACACCATATAGACATATGGTAGTTTTCAATGATGTTCTAAGTGGATCTTAACAGAAGAGAAATAACAATTTTTGCACAGAAAATGAAACGAGTTAGCCCTTTGAGAAAGCTTAAAAACGAAAATAATATTAAAAATTAAAAGAAATAGAAAACTGCAAATATAATCCTGTGGTTTGGTCAGATTGCATGTTTGGTCGGTAGTATTGAAAAATTGCAAAAATAATCCAAAATCTAGTGAGATGTTGCAGAAAAAGGCCCCACCATTAAACGGCTGTTAGTTTTTAGGGTAAATGGGGGGCAAAATTTTCATTTTCCTTTCTAAGTTGATGTATCTTTTAAGGAAATAAAAAGATAAGAGAATGTAAAACAACAAGTTTACCCTCACTTGGAGACTATTTTTGCAAAATCATTAAATTTTGGATTATCTTTGCAATTTTGCAATCCTGGGGACCAAACATGCAATCGAACCAAACCACAGAGACTTTTTTTGCAATTTTCTTCGAAAGAAACTATAGAAAGGTACGCTTTCAATTAAGGAAAATAGAATATTTCCTAAAGATAATCTAAGGAGACCGTTTATCTTTGATCTTTGCAAGGTCTCTGTATGCTACTGTTTAGTACTTAAGTTGCCTTTTAGTCATAGGTGTTGGTGTTAGCTACTTTCCATGTGTGCCTTTAGCCATAGATGCGGGTTAGCTACTCACTAGGTGAGTCTTAATCTGAGATGTGTTGCCTATTGTAGGTTGTGCCTTTAGTGTTACAAGCGTAAGCGTGCCGTTAGGCTTAGGTGATAGTGTTAAATACTACTAGGTACTAAAGATGTGCCATTAGCCGTAGGTATTCGGTTAGTGACTTTCAACATTTGCCTTTAGTCTGAGATGTCCCTTTAGTTGTATGTTTTAGGTTATGCCTTGCGCTTTAGTCTCAACTACTTTAGCAGTTTAGTATTAGGGACATTTATGCTCATCAAGCTTTTCCCTTCCGCAATTATATCAGTTTTTTATTTTTTATTTATTTTTTATTTATTTATTTATTTATTAACTTACAAGAAGACATCCATTAATCAAATATGCTAAAAACAGGGAGCACTGTTTTTACAGTTTGAGGTAGATTGTTTGTAAATAACACACGCTACATGAATACATACAACCACTGAAACTGGTTAATGAGTATTACATGAATCTTTCAATCCATACTTCTCTTGGAGGCCAATAATTTGTGCAGACATCTCTCGTGTGAGCACTTTTAAAAGTGATTCATGTTGCATTGTGAATGAAAGACATGCGACCAGGAAATCAAGCTTATTATATACTTAGAATGAAAATTAGATTAAGTGCCCAGTCTTAGAAAACATTAACTATAATACTATGGATAGCTTCCTACTAATAAACCCACTAGGTAGATAATAATGAGGCCATTTGTTTTATCAGGTAGAAACAAACTTGAATTAAACAATATGGAGCTTTGACGGTATATGTAAAACAAAGCTTACAAAATTTGGAGCATTCCCCTGCCAGCCCAATATTCCAGTACCTGAAACACATCGGTTAGAGCTATGATCAGTGTATTTGGTAAACTCATTATGGTAATGCTCCAACAATATGGCAGCACTAAATTAAAATCAACTGTAAATAAACAATGCATGTTTCACTTGCTTAGGCCAACACCTAAATTGCCATCTAGGTAGTCAAAGTCGCAAGGATCAAAAAAGGACATGCCCAACACAAAAAAAAGGAGCAATGATGAAAAAGATAAAATGTATATATTTATTTAGTAGGCATAGAAATTAGTACTACTCCCCAAATATAACAAGAGACCAACATTAAAAGTAATAATAACTCATACAACGATTGTAGATAGAATAATACAATTCAAAGGCCAGTCAAGAAAAGAAAAGGAAGCCCAACCAAGATAGAAGAACCCTGATATACTATATCTAAAACCCAAAAAATGAATAAGAAGACACCTTTTTAGGGCATCCGTAAATGCCGACTGCTAGAAGAAAGAAGCAGAGACTGCCGACTGCTTGTAAGAAAGAAGTAGACGGCCGAAAGGATGCACGCGCCTCCATCACGCCTAGAGGCAGGAGACTGTCTTGGCATGTGTCTAAGGCACCTAGGCCTCCCTCGCCTGAGCACATAGGCAGGCACTTTTGACTATATAGATTGCCCCATTGAACTTTACCAAAATAAACCAATAATCACCTCATACTATAGAACTTAATTATTCATATACTAATTCGTAAACCCTTGTTGTAACATGAGACAAACAGGAAGCATAATCACTAGGTTTTAAGCAAAGTGATCCTTTTGGTAGATGAAAGTAAATTTGGCATACATTTCATGACCGCTATTATAAGTGCACATGAATTAGCCCCATTAAAACAACACAAATTGTGCCTTGTAAATCCTACTGTAAATACACAGATATCACCACACCTCAAACAATAATATAATCTGCTCCTACTTTCTTGTATATTCCCTGTGTTCACCAGAGTTTCATTTCAGACATCAAACATTTAAAGGGGAGAATAAACTAAGTATGCTGTCTGCCTATTTTACGAAAATCCTAATTCAACCATTAAACAATTTTGCATGCAGATTAGGTGAGGCTATGCAATCAATCATTCAATTGGCAGTTGCAGTTGATGAAGTTATATCATACTGAAAAAGTATATATTTTGTTACAAAGCACGAGAGACAACCTTCCAGAACTTGGTGATGAACGACCACTCTGTCTCCGCAACAATCACCAAAACCGCAATCACCACAGCGTAACATCTAAAAATTCCATCAATATCTACAAAGAAAACACAAAATCACAACGATTGCATCAGCAAATGCACCACTATCTGTGTGTAGAAAGGGGGAAATTGTGATAAAATACGTACATCTAATCCATTTGTGAAGGATCGGATGGCTGAGAAGACATTGGCGACAATGCAGAGAATCGAAGCCACAACAGTGACGAAGCTGAAACATCGACAGGTGGTGAGTACCGGGTCGGGTTTGGCCCGGACTCTCGGGTTGTGGCGGATGAACTGGTGGTGGCAGTATTAGCTAGCGGTTGTACTTCCTCGATATCTCTCGCCATATCTTCCGGCACACTTTTCGGCTACCGGAGCTCCAACACCGCAGGGCTGTGGTGGTGGTGATGGTGGTGGTGCTGGTGGTGGTGGTGGTGGCGGTGGTGGCGGTGGTGGTGGTGGTGGCGGTGGTGGCGGTGGTGTTGGTGGTGGTGGTGGTGGGGTGTGTGTGTGTGTGTGTGGTGTGGTGGTGGTTGTGGGGTTTCTCTCGGTGGCTTCTGAGTTAACGGATCAACGGTGTTTGGGTAAATTTACGGTTTTGATCTCACTACGTTCAAAGTTGCCACTGTTTGCCTAAAATAAGAGTAAACTTAGTTTTGTTCAGCGTGGGTCGGGCGTTTTCACTATATTATTACAAAAATATCTTTTATGATATCATATTTTGCCGTTTTATTTTTGTAATGATTTTGGTTCATGATATTAATTCTGTTAGTTTTTGTTTGTGTGTAAATATATTTTGATTATTTTACACTTTGTATTGGTAAAGATTATTTAATAATGTCGGTAAATATATCATGTTTTGTCGTTTTATTTAAAATTCCATCATGACTATCCATTCATCCCACAGCACTTGTCTCTCCCCCGCACCCCATTATGAACTGTTGATCAAAAGCAATGTTAACATGAATATTCACCAGGTAGAAAGACTCTAGATTCCCCTGCAAACTATGTAAAATTCTATATTTGTTTAGTCACCATTCTTATAATAATTTTACCCAAAATAAACAAAACAAACAACCGATGTGTTTTGTGGTTTTTGTTTATAACAAATCCACTCTTGCTGATTAGCTTTTTCAACCTTGAAGATCTTAAAGCCACATTAGAATTTCTATAAAATTTACTCATATGCATAACGATTTCATTTGGGCACCAATAATCATTGATATGAAACTGCTTGAGGAGTAGAAATTGTGTTCATGAGACTAAGAAAGAGGGTAAGGTTGTGATGGGTTTGGGTTTGGGTCTAAGGTTTTCTAACGAGGGATAGAACCAGAGAAGAAAACCAGAGGGTTGGGCCTAATACCCTTTGTTGGGTCAGATAAGACTGATGCAATCAAAACGACACTTAAAAATTTCTTGGTGCAACTGAAAAAAGGCTTCCGAAGACAAATCTGCGCTTTCGAAGCCATCTTGAAGAACTTCCGCGAAGATTGAATGAGAAAAACTTCTGAAAAGGAACTCAATCTTTCGAAACTAAGTAATTCCTCTTCCGAAGACAAACACTTAGAAGTTTCAAGAAGAGGACTTTCGAAGTATAAAGTCTTGAAGACCATCAGAAGTCTTAAAAAAAGTTGATTCTTCCAAGTATAAATGGCGCTTTCTTACGACCATGTAGTTGACCATACTTTATTTTACTGTTCATATTTTATCAATTTGTACGATTACCACATTTAGTTGGTGACAAAAGGTAAGTCATGGACCTAACTACCTAGTCTAGGATAATATTTTATTTTAGATACCTTACTTCTAACAATGTAGTATTTGTTTAGTAGTAAGTTCCAACTGATAATCTAAGTATAACCGGTTGTAAATAGTAGTATATATAGTTTCTCATTGTAACTCAATTCGTATGCTTGTAAGAGTCTTGTAAACTTTGAGTTGAGAGTTATATATACAAGTATCTTGAAAACTATTTCTTGTGTTCATTAACTTAGCATATTATCACTAACTCATTCAAAGATTTGCTTTATCATTCGAGTGTGTTTAAATGAGTTTGAGAGTTAAACTTTATGTTGAGTGACAAACACCAATCCTGCAATTGGTATCAGAGCTTCTGCAGGACCGTTGAAGGGTATGCACTTACAACACAACAACACAATGAGAAGAGTTGCTTAAGAATACTTAACAGATCAAATAGGAACTAGTTAACCTTTGAGTAAAGATGCTAAGAACACAAGTAAGTATGATACAGAACAGGATAGCAAAACACACAAGGAGTTGGTTTTCAAGATTGTAGTATATTACTTTCTCAAGTTCTATTACAAATGTTACAAAGCATTATTGCAAATGGTGTGACATGAAAAATCATAATACTAAAGATTGTTACTTCAGTAGCTACTATTCTATTTGTAATATGAACAATCACATAACTGCTGACTGCTACTTCAATAACCATTGTGCTATCTGCAAGAAAAATAACCATTCCACTCATGAATGTTATTTCAACAAAAAGAATAAGACAAAAGGCACAAAGAAGAAAGAATCAGATAAGTCGGAATCAGACACTCAATCTACTGACTGTGAAAAGGGTTCAAAACTAAAGAAGTCTGAACAAAAATCAAAGTCAAAATTAAAGGATAATATCCTCAAGTGCTCATCCATCAAAGAAAATATCAACTTTCCAGCAATCAAAAACACCTCACAAAAGGGTAGATTTGACTGATAAGAAAACAAAGGATGATGATGTATTCTTTGATAATTTTGAAAAAAGGAATTCATATACCTCATTTAAACACAAAAGATTGTGAGACAATTAATCATAAAGTTCATTATCAAAACCAAAGCCTCAAATAAACAAAATTAAGTTGAATCAAGAAGAAAATAGGAAACAAGAACCTAGTTCATCAACATCCCCTTCAACAGAATCATCCTCATCTGAAACAACTCAGAATGAATCAAGCAAAACTAAAACTGAAACCATCAAGACTTATTCATGAAGGAGTAACTATTTTAGACACTACTGGCAAACCCAAGATCATTAAGGCTTGGGTTGTCAAGTCCAACTTATTTATTTCTGAATACAAGAACAATATTGGAGAGCTGACAACAAGTGGTATGTTGACAGTGGTTGTTCCAGGTATATGACAGGAAACTGTTCACTTCTCCATGATTTCAAATATAATAATGCTTCTTATGTGCCATTTGGTGGGGATAAAAAGGGAGGTAAAATTGTTGGTGAATGATGGTAACAAATGGTGTGCTCAAGTTTGAGAAAGTAAATTATTGTGAAAATTTACAGTATAATTTACTAAGTGTGTCTCAAATTTGTGATCAAAATTATACAGCATCGTTTGATAATACTAACGGTTACATTCTTAAGCTAGGTTTTTCTGTTTTAGAATATTGGATCCTCCTCAAAGCATCAAGAAAAGGAAACACTTATGTTTTGGACATGAACAACACCTCACTCACAAAACATGAAAAATGCCTTCTATCTAAGTTATCAGAAGATGTATCTCAATTGTGGCACAGAAGGCTTGTCCATTCTAACATGAAGAACATGAACAAATTAGTGAAAAATGACTTAGTCATTGGATTGCCAAAGAAAGAGTTTCATTGCTCAACTCACTGTTATTCTCGTTACAAAGGAAAACAACATAGAGTGTCACATAAATCCAAAATTATCAATACTAATACTACCACTCAAATTGCTTCACATGGATTTGTTTGGTCCTACCAATATGATGAGCATTGGAAAATGGCAATATTGTTTGGTGATAGTTGATGATTTCATAAGATTTACATAGGTATTTTTCTTAAAACAAAAGAGTGAAACATCAGAAACATTAATGTACTTCGTGATCAAGATTGAGAATCAACTTGATGCAAAAGTTAAAATTTTTAGAAGTGACAATGGTACTGAATTTGTCAATTTTGAACTGGATTTCTTTTGCAGGAACAAAGGTATTGCAAGGCAATTCTGTGCACCAAGAATACCACAACAAAATGGAGTTACTGAAAGAAAAAATAGAACTCTTATTGAAGCAGCCAGAACAATGCTAGCTGATTCATAATTGCCTATCACCTTTTGGGCTGAGGCAGTGAATACTGCATGCAATGTTCAAAACAGAACATTAATTGTCAAAGAATACAACAAAACTCTTTATGAGCTCTTGTTTAAAAGAAAACCATACATAAGATATCTTAGAGTTTTTGGGTGTCAAGTATCTATGTTAAACATAAAAGACTCATTGGGAAAATTTTCAGAAAAAGCATATGATGGTTACTTTGTTGGATTCTTCAACATCTAAATCTTATAGGATCTATATTCCACAACATAACAGTGGAAGAAACTCCTAATGTACCTTTGATGAATCTGTATTCACTAAATCAGTTAACGATTCATCATAGTTGTTTGACATAGATGCTCTAACTGAATCATTTAACTATGATTATTTGAACATTACAGGATCTGATGAAGAATGTTATCCATTTGTTCCACCTCATATAAATGAAGTAACATTATTTGCTGATCCTCACATCCTCAGGTGGAAACACTTTAGCAGCAGCTACTGACACTGCATGTGGAAATGAACACTGTGCATTCAGAGATGTAAATGATGTCCCAGCAACAGGTCCATGTTCTGAAGTGAATACACCACACATTGGAATTGGTTAAACTCATCACTTATCATCTGGGGAAGTTCCTGTAACTCCTACGGAAGAGCTAAATACTTCCGGAGAAGTTACCGAAACTCCTACAAAAGAGCTAAATGCTTCTGGAGAAGTTCCTATAACTCCTACGGAAGAGCAACCTCATTGTGGAGAAGCACCTACAGCTCCTGTAGAAGACAATCATGATGCTACTGATAATCAAGATACTGAAGATCATTCAACACCACATGTTGAACATTTTGACTACTTCCTAAACTCTCAACCTGGTTTGAATCAGTCTGCACCAATGGAAATGACTAACCTGGAATCATATATTCCAGTTGAATCAACTCCATCAATGAGAATCCATAAGACTCATCTAGTCAACAACATCATTGGAGATCTTACAAAGAGAACTACAAGAAGCCAAAGTGGTACTACCAACCTTTGTGTCTTTAGTTGTTTTCTTTCACAAGTGGTTCCTCCAAACATCACTGCTGCTTTAAAAGACAATAGCTAAATTGAAGCTATGCAAGAAGAGCTTCAACAATTTAGAAAGCAAAAAGTATGGTCTCTAGTTGATTTACCTGAAGGCCAACATCTTATTGGAATACGGTGGCTATACAAAAACAAACTAGATGATAGAGAGATTATTGTAAGAAATAAAGCAAGGTTAATTGCACAAGGATACACACAAGAAGAGGGAATATACTATGATGAAGTTTTTGCACCATTTGCAAGAATTGAAGCCATAAGTGTGTTCCTAGCTTATGCATCATATAAGAAGTTCACTGTGTATCAGATGGATGTCAAGTGTGCACTCCTATATGGGAAATTGATGAGGAAGTTTATGTGTCACAACCCCCTAGTTTTGAAGATCCTCGTTATCCTCATAGGGTATACAAGCTTGACAAAGCCTTGTATGGTATTCACCAAGCACCAAGAAAATGGTATGAAACACTATCATCTTTTCTACTGAAGCATGGCTACAAAAAGGGAACCATTAATCAGAATCTCTATAATGCCCGTATATTTTCTTTGTAGCCGACGGAAGAAGAAAAGAAATAAAGTTCAAAGTCGAGGGACCGAACTTGCCAAAATGGAAAGAAACTTGGATGAGTGGAAGTATACAAGGGGGAGGGCAGCCCACACCCTCCCCATTCTTCCAAAAACTCAGCCAAAGGGAGAAGAGAAGGAGAAAAAGAGGAGAAAAGCTTGGTTCGGGTTGATTCGAGCATGGAAATCGTCGTGTAGCGGGTCAAATCGAAGCTCTACTCGACGGGATCGTTTATGTGAGTTCTAGGACCCCTCTTTTACACGTTTTTGAATGATTTTGGGGCTGGAACACATTTGAAAACCATTTTTCAGGTATTTGGGTGTAAACCCGTTTATGTATGTATGTGTATGTGTATGATTCATTTGGGGCTTGATTTCGGGCTTGGTTGTGCTTGAATGATGTTGTGGTATGCTCCCCTAAGTTTAGAATGGTTGATTTGAGCTTAAAAGAGATTTGGAAGAGTTTGGAGGTCGAACATGGCAGCTGCAGTTCGGGATGAACTGCATTCTACACCCAGCTAGGGCACGATGAGACACAATAGACACCGGCACACCATGACGAGTTACAATCTCTTTGATGAAAAGATCAGCCAACCTCTCAGATGAATATGTCTCGCGGATCGGTAGGAAATGAGCACTCTTCATCAAGCGGTCAACAATCACCCATATAGCATCGTACCTTTCAGGGTACGCGGCAGCTTCGTAATAAAATCCATGGTGATGTGCTCCCACTTCCATTCCGGTATATCCAAAGGTTGGACCTTCCCATATGGCTTCTAATGCTCGGCATTCACCTATAACAAGTAAGGCATTTACTCACATACTCCACCACATCACGTTTCATACCCGGCCACCAATAATCCTTCTTCATGTCTTGATACATCTTTGTGGCACCTGGATGAATAGAGTATCGAGTCTTGTGAGCTTCATCCAAAATCTGCACCTGTAGATCCCTAAAACGAGGAATCCACACCCGTCCAAATCGAGTTTTAACACCAAGTGTGTTTTCACCCAATTCCCCAACCAGGCCTCTTATTCTTTCAGAGTTAAGATGATCTTCTTTCAATGCCTCATCTTGAAACTCCTTGACTTGCTTCATCACGTCAGAGGTCATGATCAACTGATATGCTTTCACCCGAATCAGCTCGGGCCTCTCTTTTCGGCTAAGGGCATCAGCCACCACGTTGGCTCTGCCCGGATGGTAGTGGATCTCACAAGCTCTTCTTCTTCTTCCTCTTCTTCGTCATCGGAGAGAACCGTTTTAGTCTCGGGCTGTCTTCTTTCGCCTGTAGGTCTACTCCTTTCCTTCCTCTCCCCCTCTCGTATAACTTTAATCACTTCAATCACTACAGACGGTAAGATTGTCTACATGACCCGATAGACTTCTTCACCAATAGCCTCCTTTACCGATGCTCTCAGATTGGCACTCTAATCACCGCCCTCGAATGAGGGGTCTCGAGTTCTTCATGAACCACCTTTTCCACTCTGGGTCTTCCCCTCTTGGGTCGCAGTTCAGCACCACGACCTCCACCACGTGAACCTTTAGAAGATCTACCACTGGCCATTCACACACACACTGAAAGATTTAAACACCAACATGGTGATTCAAGGGAACAACTTAGTTTATGTCAAGTATAGTAAATCCTTAATTACAGTGGCTAGTTGTGATTAGCCACTTACTTTACTCTTCATACCCAAAGAATTACCTATCCTGACTACATTAGTATCTAAATCTACAAAAAGCACATAAACCACATAACATGCGCATGTAATACTGGTTAATATTAAAAAAATACCTGATGGCATGCAACTACTCAGACTGGCATCCCTTCCCTTTCCATCCCATTTTCAGTTTAAGTTTAGGTTTATTTTGAAAATTTACCAGTTCCACTTAAACTTTGGCTCTGATACCAACTTGTAAGGCCCTGTTCCTGGGATGCTCATAGTCGGTCAATCATTGCTCATAAAACCTATAATATTACATTTAACATTCTTAAACATTGTAGCGGAACATTAAAATAACATTTCATTTCCTTATAAATGCTTTTGCAAGTTAATACAATTGTTCATTTCAAAACATTGTTCGTTCGTATTACAATGCAAAAACATTAAACAAAAGAATGCCATCCCAAAAAAGCTGAGTAGACGTCCCGTGCCATCCTCAACAACATCACCTGCCAACTGGAAACACATAAAAGTTAGCGTTGCTGAGTGAGTTCTAGTTTTTATAATAAAACATACTTTGCTTTCATTAAAACCGTTCTTTACACTCTATCAAATAATACTATACTTTCGTATATGATCACACATCGTACGTACACATAGATAATATCATTATTATCTTCTTTACTGTTCATCACTTTCTTTCTTTATCTCTTTAACTCCTCCGAATCAATGTCATTAGCTATACCCCAAATGTATGCACCGGGTACTGGGTCGAAGATCATAAATGACTTCCATAACACACAAAGCCTGGCACCAGCACTGGGGCAAGCGACAAAGATCCCAACCGTATACTACACCCCAAACGTATGCACAAAGCGGGTACTGGGCCGAAGATCATAAATGACTTCCTAACGCACAAAGCCTGGCACCAGCATCGGGGTAAGTAACCACTATAAACCATGTACTATATCACTGGTCAGTCACAAAGACTGGACCCTACGTGTATCCTTAAGGGTTAGCTAAACCACACACAGTTGAGCTTACAGAATTTTAGAGTCGTGCACCTCCGTACATTTTGCTTGCAAACCTTTCTTTACTTTCTCTTTAATTAATGCATGCATTCTATTATTATGTTCCTGTTTCATTATCTTTCACTTTACGTTACATAATACTTTATCATTCTTTCACAACTATAACACGTAAATGCATGGGAGAGATAAGCATACATCATAACAAGGAACATCAACATGCATAGTCAACACCATCATACAAGGCATCATGCAAACATAACATACATCACGCACAATCATACAACATCATGCATCATCATCAATCATGCCCAACATAACCTCTATGGCCTAAAAAATCATCTTACATGAACTCCCGGGACCTTCCACGTCAAAACTACATCTGCACATTCCCCCGAAAGTCAGTAAATAAACTATGTTCCCTCGAGTACATAAGCCCTTCTTAGGCGTATGAGCACCCTTCAGTAGCATGGCCTCCCATGCGACTGAACACCATGCGAATGAATACCATGCGAATGAACACCAAGTGAATGGGCCCTATGCGAATGGACCCAATGTGGATGGACATAATGTAGATGAACGCCATGCGAATGAACCTATGCGGATGAATCCCATGAGAATGGACCTAATGCGGATGAATCTAGGCGTATAGATCTCAGTCGCATGAACCCATGCGAATGAACCTTAGTCGCACGACTCACAAGCGCATGGGCTCGAGTCGCACGACTAGTACGCAAATGCACCTCAGTCGCATGCCATTCGGTCGCCTAGCCCTAGCTGATGCAGAATGCAGTTCATCCCGAGCCCAATGTGTGATTTTCAGCCTCCAAGCCCTCCGAAACTCGTTCTAAGCCCAAATCAACCATCCAAAACCTTAGAAACACATACCACAACACCATTCGAGCACACACAAGCCCGAAAACAAACTCCACTCACATCGCACGCAAACACACACATACGCGTTCAACACAAACATTTCAAAAACGGGTTTTCCTATGTGCTCCAACCCCAAATCATTTGAAAAAGCTTAAAAGAGGGGTCCTAGAACTCACAGAAACAACACTATTGAGTAGAGCTTCAACCCGAGCCGCTACACTTCAACTTTCACGCTCGAATCCACGAAAACCAAGCTTGAACCCCTTTTTCTCTCCCTCTTCTCTCTTGATTGAATTTTGTGAGTGTGGGGGAGGAGAGTGGGCTGCCCTCCCCTCTTAATCCCCCACTCTTACAATCTTTCTCTCTTTTTGGCAAGTTTGGTCCCTTGACTGTGAACTTTATTTCTTTTTCTTCTTTTGTCGGCTTCAAAGATGTTACATGAATGATAATGATGATGTAAAATGAATGAATAAAAGTTAATAAACAAATGATGAAGATAGTAATGATATTATCTATGTGTACATATGATGTGTGATCATGTACGAAAGTATAGAATGGTTTTGAAAGAAAGTAAAGTTTGTTTTATTTTGAAACTATAACTCACTCAGCAACGCTGAATTTTATGTGTTTCCAGTTGGCAGATGATTGTTGCTGAGGATGGCACAGGGCGACTACTTGGCTCATTTTTGGATGACATTCTTTTGTATAATGTTTTTGCATTGTAATGCAAACAAACGATGTTTTGTAATGAATGTTGTATTATTTTGCAAAAGCGATTATTATAATGGAATGAAATGTTCGTTTAAATGTTTCCGCTGCAATGTTTTATTAAAGTTAATGTAAATATATGTTTTATGTGCGATGATTGATCAGTTGTGAGCGTCCCGGGAATGGGGCCTTACAATTATCAATGTTATCATAATCGAATTGAGCTTAAATTTTGGTTCAGATCAATCTAGGGTTCATACGTTTGGGGGTTTCTTTATAATTGTGTTTTTAAGTATTAAGAACCATTTCCTAGCATGGTTGCGGCTCTGGTCTACTAGATATGCACTCACCCTCATAACCTTGAGGTCCCAGGTTCGAACTCCGGCACCCTCAAACATATTTTTAAGGCTTTTAAGCCTTTAAATAATTTATAGAAAATTCTTAATAAATATAAAAGTGATTTTTATAAACTTCAAATAATTTTAAAGACATCAAATATTTTTCTGTAATTTTTCCAAAACTAGATAGTTAATATCTTTTTAATAAAATATTTCAAAAGTTATTCTTGGGTTATCTTATATAAAAAACAATTTTAAATAATAAATTTATAAATTATTATTGGTTCAAACATTACCTTAAAATTTTTATTGTTTAAATCATATTTGTTTCAAAATTTATTTTATACTTAGACTTTATATTTATAAATGGTTTAATTTCATTTCCTTAATATTAAAACACATAAATAGTATATTACCTTATCTCATTATTTGATGCACTTACGAAAATCTTGCAAATTCAACTTGAAACCCTAGTTCATGTTAGATCGTTAAACTTATATTAAACTTAAAATCTTGTATATATATACATATACATATATACATACACACACACACAAACACACACACACACACAAACACACACACACACATATATATATATATATTATATATATATATATATAGGTATCTTGTGAAGGATTATGCTACAAATGACGTTTATTATTCTATTAATCATCAACTATATAATTTTTGATCATGTGAGTTTTGTTGCCCCAATTTATTATTTTTTCACACCTTTTTGGGGTTAAACATGTTAATCTTATCAAACATACACTTGTAAACACTTTATACGTGTAATGCACTTGCAATTCATATTTACACATTGTCATCGTTATTTGTGTTATTGTGAGCTTTATATGAGATAAATTATATGTTGACAATCATTAACTATTGCTAGTCTAGTGACGTCATAGATCTATGGGCTAAAAAGCCTTTTAGTGCCAAAGCCGACGTATTGCCAGTTCCTGATGACGTATGCTTGTTCATCATGAGAACCAAGTACACTTAGCTAATCGTTATAAACTTGTAATCTTAATCTTGGTCATGGTTCGATTGTAGCTATATGTGTTCTATAAATTTGCATAACTTAAAACCTCTAAGTCCCACAGACAATACAACTGCTAAAGAAGATCACAACAGCTGAAGACATCAGCTGATTACAAGGTCTGAAGACAAAGTCTGAAGACAAGATCTGAAGATTTCTACTGAAGAAAAAGTATGAAAGTAAAGTACTGAAGACAAAGTCTAAAAGTGAAGTACTGAAGACAAAGTCTGAAGCTATCAGCTGAAGACAACGTCTGAAGTAAAAGTCTGAAGAACAAAGACTGAAGACCAGAGTGATCAGTAGTTGTCACAACAGCTGAAGTTATTAACTTCAGTAGTTGTGATGGTTTTCCTTTTTAGTATTTGTAATTTACCTTTCAGTAGTTTATAGTTTCAATAGTTTTAGTTCAGTAGTTTTATGTTTTTATACCTAGCATTCTCTGAGATGTGATCAGTTGTTGAGAACATTCTCAGTAGTTTGCATAGTTTCAGTTGTTTGTATAAATCTGTTAGATGTCACTATCAAGTGACATCAGCAGACGTCACATTCCTTATATAAGGAATGTTGACCTAGTTGTAACGTGTGACATTCAGCCACCACGAAAGTATTTGAATGAAATATTCCTTTTGCAGAATTCTCTCTCTCTCTATAACCGTGTGCTTTTCTATTGAATATCAATTGAGTTCTTGCTAAATTGTCTAATTCATTGTTCGAATTTCCGCTGCAATCTACTCTAATTGATCAAACTTAGATCCCGATCCTAACAAATGGTATCAGAGCTGGTTAATCATTGATCGATCTAACAACTGATCATTGAAACTGCTATTTCGATATCTAAGTTTGATCGAATTAGTATATTTGCAAGAATTGGTTATAGAGATTGAATTTCTGCTGCTTTCGGTTATTTGCTTTGAGATTTCTCTTGGTCCATATTAAGTTTGTTGTGTTTTGCGCTAAATCAGTTAAAACTTAATTGAATTTGATTGAATCTGAGAATGACTACTTCTTCTAATGACCCTCACAATACTGGTTCCTCAACCAAGCCTCCGATGCTGGTTAGGACTGAGTATAACATATGGCAACGAAGAATGCTCCATCACCTGTCTGTTAACAGTTCAGGTTGTTGGACATCTGTGGTACATGGTCCACACAAGCCTATGGTGAACAATCCGGAAACCAACCAAATGGTTTCGAAGAAGAAGGAACAATACTCAGATGAGGATCGAAAACTGTTTGAGATTGATGCTAAAGCACATGGAATTCTGGCCATGGCACTGCCGAATGAAATCTATTCTGGCTTATGCATCATGAAACTACTCACGACCTCTGGAATGCATTGAAGAAAAATTTGGTGGAATAGATGAGGTCTTAGCAAACAACAGAGAAATCCTTGCCTAACAATATGAGACATTCTCTCATAGGAAGGGTGAGACACTGACTCAACAGTTTGAGCGTTTTTCCTGTTTGATCTCTGAGCTGAAAATGGTCAACATGAATACACTAATAGCCAGATGAACAATAGATTCCTCAGATCACTGCCTGAGAGATGGGATACATATACTATTGTCCTACGCTCCAGTGCAAATCTAGATAGCCTATCTCTTACCCAACTCCATGGGAAACTTCTTTCATTTGAAAGAGAGATAGAGCAGAAAAGGAAACTAGCATCATCAGGAAAGCTCACTGATGACTTTGTACCAGGGAACACTGCCTTGGTTGGTCATGAGTCAGAATATGCTGCATCTGAAAGCAATTATGATGAGCATATAGATTTCTCTTCAAACAGTTTTGATCATGCATTTGTTAGTGTTGATAGTCAGTCAGGTTGTAATAGTGAAAATTTGTGCTTCATTATGGATGATTTGAAAGGTATTGCTGATGATGACCTAGAAGAGATGGATATTCTAAGCCAAATGGCCTTGATTAATATTAGATCTCAAAAGTTCTACAAAGAACTGGCAGGAAATTTCCAGGACTCTCTGGCAAAACCAAAGTTGGTTTTGACAAGAGTAAGTTGAGGTGTCAAATGCCACAGGCTTGGGCACTTTGCAAGAGAGTGTAGATCACTGGATCTAACTCCTCTGCACCCTTTGTGACTTTTCCAAGCAATAGTTCACAAAACAGTGGGCAACATCCTGCTAGTTCTGGTCATCACTCACAACCTATATCTCCTACATATTTTGTCCCTCAGGGTCCAATGCCATATCCATATTCCTGCTATTACATGCCACAACCAAATCAAGTTCAAGTTCCTATTGCACAACAACCTCAAGCCTTACCTGAGCCTCAACCATCTCAATCATCTCAATCACAACCTCATCATAGCTTCTTCACCCCTGGTGCTGTTAACTGGAGCATCTACCAGATGCTTTCTGGTAATGAGCAATTATTTGCTATGATGGTCAACATGGTGGTGAACATCCTTTTGGGAATCTTGCTCTCATGGCCCTGGAGTCTACTGAGGGTTCATGCTCCAATGCATCTTCATCACAGGTAACCCAGTATCCTCTGAGGCTAAGGCCAAGCTATGTTCTGAATCTTGCATAGCTGCATTTATCTCTATTAGAGAGGCAAATGTAGCTTTAATAATCAAAATCTTGAGCTTGAGCAAACCCTTTCCAAAAGAAAAGCTGAGTATGAGTCTGTCCTTAAAGATAAAGATGATGAGACTTATAAGCTTAAATGCCAATTAAATGATGAAAAGGCTAAGTAGAGGTCATTCTTGAGAACCACAGAGATCTCAAAGAAACACTTGCAGCTACCCAAGTTGAGTGTGACCGCTGGGTATCATCCTACAAGGGATTTGAAATGCTTCTCAGCAAGCAAATAGCTTCAAATGTGAAGTTTGGAATAGGTTACAATCACATTGCACCACCTACAGATTTTACTCCAAAATCAATAGTAAAACCTCAAGGTGAAAGTAATTTCCAAACCACATCATCATGTGCATCATCCTCATGTGATCAGCCAAGATCGTAGATGAAATCATGTGTTGATACCTCAGCAAATCAATTGCATGATGGGTTAACTACTGATAAGCACATGAAGCTGAGTACTTCAGATGTTGTCCCTCAAAGTACCTCAAGTACTAAAGGGCAAGTCACAACATCTGAAAATCATTTCAAATCAACTGAAATAAAAGGGTTAACAACTGCTGAGGAATCTATCATACGGTCTTTCAGGACGGATAGAGAACAACTGAAGAACAAGTCTTCAGTTGTTACAGATCCTTCAGTACTTAACAAGTACTGAAAGGAGGAAAGTACTGAAGATCACACCTTCAGTAGTTTCCATTTCAGCAGTTAATCAATCCAAGAGAAAGAATAAGCCATGTGAAATATGTGGTAAATTCAATCATCTTTCTGATGAATGTTGGTACAAAAAGGGTTCCAAACTCAACAGAGATAAGCTCATTAAATTTCAGATGGATAAAATGAAAAATGAGTTTGAGACCAAGTTTGTACCACAGTCATCCCAATGTGATAACCCAGGCTTCACCCAAATCCAAAAAGAAGGATAGGGTTATCATAAAACAGCTGATAGTGTTCCTCATGATAAAAATCAGACTAAGTCTGTGAATTTCAAGGAGGAAATGGTGGGCCACAGGAAATCATCAAAAACAAGCACTGATGTGTCACAAGAGCTGAAAGCTTTAGCTACAAATCAGACACAACTTGTTATGATGGTTCAACATTTGTTGGGGAGTTAACAACTAGATGCACCTGATCAAACCACTGAAAAGGTATTCCAAGCCCAAATCCAAGGAATCTATTTGAGCACCATCTCCACCTTTATCAGCTGTTAATCATGAGAAACAAGTTATGGTTAAATCTGTTGATGAAAACAGAACCAAAACCAAAAAGGTTGGGTCTCAAAACCTAACTAGTTCCTTGTGATGATTGCAGGGTTCTTCAGCATGCCAAAGGAGCATCTGGTATGTAGACAGTGGAGATCTATGCATATGACAGGGAGCAGTTCTCTTCTTAATGACTATCTCAAGGAAAGAAGGGATTTGTTTCATTTGGAAATGATGCTAAGGGTTACATCATCGGGAAAGGATATGTGTCTAATGGAGAACTCAGATTTGATGATGTTAACCATGTGGAGAATCTCAAGTATAATCTACTGAGTGTCAGTCAGATGTGTGATAAAGGGCATATTGCACTTTTCACAAGCGAGAACTGCAGGATTCTATCTTCCCAAGTTCTGAGGCTAATTGACAAGGTATTGGATGAACATACTCTCCTGAAGGTCAACAGGATTGGAAGAGTATATGCCCTGGATTTGTCAAAGAAGATTGATTTGAAGGGTCATCCTTGCTTGTTCTCCAAAGCCTCTCCTCAGAATCTAAACTGTGGCACAGAAGGCTGGGTCATGTAAATCTCAACAAAGAATCAGCTGATCCACAATAGTTAGTGAGAGGTCTACCAATAAAGGAGTTCCACTATGATGAAACCTGCACTGCTTGTTTGAAAGGAAAACAACACAAAGTCTCATTCCCTCCTATTAAGAACCTAAGTCCACTACCTGCTTGCAGTTACTGCACATGGATCTATTTGGTCCTGTGAGAGTAATGAGCATGGCAAAGAAGAAATACTATCTGGAAATTGTGGATGATTACTCCAGATTTGTATGGACTTTCTTCTTGCATTCAAAGGATGAGGTTGCTCAGACGATTATAAACTTTGTGTTGTATGTTGAGAAGCAGTATTCCCTATCAGTCAAGTGTATAAGGAGTGATAACAGAACAGAATTCAGAAACCATACACTTGATGATTTTTATCTCTCAAAGGGAATCAAGAGGCAGTTTAGCATCCCAAGGACTCCAGAACAAATGGAGTAGTGGAGAGAAAGAACAGGACCGTAATTGAAGCTGCAAGGTCCATGTTGGCTGACTCTGGTTTGCCATTGACCTTTTGGGTTGAAGCTGTCAACACAGCTTGCTATGTGCAGAATAGAGTTCTAGTAAATCAGAGGTTGATGAAGACTCCATATGAAGTTCTACATCATTTGGCTCCTCTAATTTCATTCTTCAAAGCATTTGGGTGTCCTTGTTTCATTCTCAACACAAAGGATCAACTCCACAAATTTGATCCTAAGGTGGATGCAGGGTATTTTTTAGGATATTCATCATGCAAGGCTTACAGAGTCTTCAACTGCAGAACAAAGATAGTTGAAGAAACCTTGCATGTGAAGTTCAATGAATCTCCTAAGGATAAAATTCCACAAAACCCTGTGGAGTTGTTGATCTGGATATACTACGATATGTTCCTTATCAACCTCCAGCTATTGCAGATCATGTGAATAAATCATCTTTGCAGCATGTCTTCCACCTGGTGGTACTGAAGATGATGATGATATCAGTACTCACCTTTTCAAGTTTAGTGATCAACTGCCTGAGTCCACTAAACTTGATGTTCCTGTAGCTTCAGCAGCTCCATCCACAACAAATGCTGATGAGATTTCTGACTCCTACATCATTTGAATTGCCATCTCATACTTGGTTTCCAGAGTCTGGATCAACATCTGCTGCTGCTAAACCTGCTACAAACACTTGCACTGATCTTATAGTGTACCAAGAGCTGAAGAATCACCCCATGTCTCAAATCATTGGTGATATCAATGCTGGTGTCTCAACCAGAAGTCAATTGTCCAACTTCTGCTTCTATGCTCTCTTCATCAGTCAGCTAGAGCCAAAGAACTATCATGTTGCTTTAAGAGACAATGGATGGGTTGAAGCCATGCAGCTTGAGCTACTTCAGTTCAAAAAGCAGCAAGTGTGGGAACTGGTTCCTCTACCCCCAAGTAAGTGTGCAATAAGCACTAAGTGGGTGTTTAGGAATAAAACTGATGAAAATGGGCTTATTGTCAAGAACAAGGCTAGACTGGTGTACAAGGGTTTTCACAAGAAGAAGGTATGATTATGATGAAACCTTTGCCCCTGTAGCCAGACTGGAAGCAATTAGATTGTTCTTAGCCTATGCTGCATTCCACAATCTTAAATTTTTTCAAATGGATGTCAAAAGTGCTTTTTATATGGAAAAATAAAAGAAGAGGTTTATGTGTGTCAACACCAGGTTTTGAGGACAATAAACATCCTGATTGGGTGTATAAACTTGATAAGGCTCTTTATGGGTTGAAGCAAGCTCCTAGAGCCTGGTATGAAACACTTTCAAATTTTCTTCTTCAAAATAATTTCACTAGAGGCTCCATAGATAAAACTTTGTTTGTTAAGAAGTGGATCAGCATAAGCTACTTGTTCAAATTTATGTTGATGATATAATTTTTGCATCCTCTGATCCCCAGTTGTGTGATGATTTACAAGTTTAATGAAACAAAAGTTTGAAATGAGTGCAATGGGAGAATTACAGTTCTTTCTAGGCTTGCAAATCAAACAAAAGGCTGATGGAACCTTCGTTCATCAGTCAAATATACAAAAAATCTTTGAATAAGTTTGATTTACAAAACTGTAAGCCCTGTTCTACTCCCATGTGCAACACCACACAACTGGATGTAGATCAGAAAGGTAAAGCTGTTGATGAAACACTTTACAGATGTATGATTGGGTCCTTGATGTATTTAACAGCTTCTAGACCAGATAATATGTTTGCAACTTGTGTTTGTGCTAGATTTCAGGCTGCTCCTAAAGAGTCTCATTTGATTGCAGTCAAGAGGATCTTTAGATATCTGCAAGGTACACAATCTCTAGGTCTTGGTATTCCACTGGACACTCTTGCAAATTAGTTGCTTTTTCTGATAGTGACTATGCAGGGTGTAAGTTATCGAGAAAGTCAACTTCTGGTGGACGTCAATTCCTAGGCAACTGTTTGATTTCTTGGCAGAGTAAGAAACAAACATCTGTTGCTACATCCACTGCTGAAGCAGAGTACATTGCTGCTGCAAGTTGTACATCTCAGGTACTCTGGCTTCAGAACCAATTACTGGATTATGGCATTACAAAGACTAAGACTCCATAATTAATGGATAGTGCTTCAGCTCTGTGTATTGTCAAGAATCCAGTCCAGCATTCTAGGACCAAACATATAGAGATCAGACACCATTTTATTAGGGATTGTTTTGAAAAAGGTCTGATTGATCCAAAGTTTGTGCCAAGTGCTGATGAGCTTGCAGATATATTACTAAGCCTTTGGATAGTTCAACTTTCCAAAACCTTGTGTTAAGGCTTGGTATGCTGCAGCTAGAATAAGTGACAACTACTGATGATCTCAGTAAACAAGTACTGATGACCATTTGTAACATGTCACAAATATGTACTGATTTGGTAAAAGAAACTGATGCAATTACAAACTACTGATGTAGTTATATCTACTGATGTCAGTAAAAACAGATAAGTACTAATGTCCTATGAAACAACTGAAAATAGCTAAAAAGTCTGATGAGTAAGTATTGAGGATAGTATGAAACATCTGAAAAGCTAAGAATTGACGAAAACTACTGATGAGAATTTTCTCTTCAGTCGTTTCCACAAACTGCTGTTTCACCTTAAACAACCGATGACAAAACTATGTCTTCAGTAGTTTCATAACTACTGATGACTAACACCAAGTTCTCAGTTGTTTTCTACACCTGAAGACAAAACCAAGGTTTTCAGTAGTTTCATAACTACTGATGACTAAAACCAAGTCTTCAGTTGTTTTCAAATGTCTGATAGTTAAAACCAAGTCTTCAGTTGTTTTCATACAACTGCTGACAACACCAACACTTTCAGTCGTTTTCTTTTCAGCCTTTTCTTAACCTATAAATACATGCACTTATAGCCGAACGTTTCATTAGCCGTTTTCTATCCTTTTCTCTCTCAACAATGGCGACCATGAAACTCAAACCTAGACACAACTGTGTTGCCTACCTCTCGAAATCGGCCTTCTGGAACAAATTTGATAATGCCATCGATCTTATGGTGGATTCCCAATACCGAATCGCCTTTCTTTTGAATCCTACCATATACCCCGATTCCTTACACCAATTCTGGACCAACGTCTCTGTCACAATTGGTGAAAATGATAGCCAAATCACTCTCCAGTCGTTGGTTAACCACAAACAGGTGGTAGTCACCCCTGACATCATTCGTAAAACCCTAAATTTGCATGATGCCACCTGTATTATAGAATACCCGAAAGGCACCATTGATATGTCTTTCATCAACAACGGGTATGAAGGAGACTTAAGTGCTACAACCATTCGCAAAAGCACTTCCATGATGCTAAAAGACTTATCTTCCACATGGTGAATTTCTGTCTTGCTCCAAAGACATCTTCATGGGATCAGATGTCCTCAAGATGGCAACAGGTATTGTACTCTATCTTTGAATGACAAAATCTAAATTTTTCTGAGATAGTGTTTATGGAACTAAAGGATCTGGCTCAGAAACCTGTGACAAACAGATGGCTACTATATCCCAGGTTTCTGATGGCCATAATTTTAAATCAATTAAAATCTGATGGCCATAATTTTAAATCAATTAAAATCTGATGGCCTTGTTGGTCTTGGAGTCCCTGCTCCAGCTGTTTTAGCTGAGGTATACTCCAGACATAACTCTAACCCTACTCTCAAAGGGGCTGCCCGGCTGCTTAAACCCAAGCAGAGGGAACCCACAGCCTCCACCTCCAGATCCAAAGTCCCCACCAAACCCAAACCTCAAAAGCCCAAAAAGGCTACTCAGGGAGATGAGTCCCCTGCGGATGCCCCTGTACCACCAATACACGAAACACATACTGGTTCTAACCCCCCAGTCATGTCAGAGACTTAACCAGCTGAAACCGCACAGGTATCCTCTCCACAGGATCCTGTTGCAACCAAATTTGGGGATACCACATTACTGGAACCTATCTCAGTTGAGAGGTTTACCATTGAAGAGCATTTCTCACCCCGGGTGCAATCTGCTTCTGACCAATCTCCAACTGCAACCGCCCCTTAAAGCCCAACTCTTATAGTTACTAAAGTGCTGAGTCAGCTGCATTCCTCACCCCCTCCCCAGAAACCAATTAACACTAGGAATACCTTAACAATTAAGGGGGAGGACCAAAATGCTGCTGATAACCCATAGCACAGGGGTTATAATGTTCAATCTCCAAGTGTAGAAGAGGAGGTTAGAACATCTGGTCAGGCTGCCACTTCTACTGATTCAGCAAATGAAGAGGATGAAGTTGGTACCATATATAAGACCTCACCAAAGGAAACTGCTAATGAAGGACAAAGTCCTGAGGCAGGAAGTCCCTAGAACCAAGAACAAGGGGCACATGCATATACTGATCTACACTCAGGGCATGTACATCCTGATTTAGTCAGGAGGTCAGATGATTCAGCAAAGACTGATGATGACCTGGGCTTTTTCTTCGATGTCTTAGCCTATAACACAATCTTAGAGACTGAGGTGAGCAGACTCAAAGAGCTTCTAGCCAAAATGTCTTAGGATGAAATTCCATCTATCCCCATTGACCCACAGATGGCACCTTCATTTGAAGGTTCACCAAACACACAACCCATACACTTAACTAAGCCACCAACCACTGCTTTTGGCACCACCTCTCAGGGACAGAATCCCTCTGAGCAGATGGTTGCAACCTTTCAAAACTCCTTACCTCTCATCACTCCCATCATCACTGAGATAGTACATAAAGCCATTGATGAGAGGATCTCCTCAAATCTCCACACACTTATTGATGATGCTGTTCACAAGTCACTTTCTGCCTTTCAAGCCCCTGATCCCAATGCATCCAAAAAGCGGGAGACTACTGAGTCTAAGGCAGTAAAAGAAAGAAAGAGAAAGAGAGTGGTCGATGAGAAACAACAAGAAAAAGAAAAGGAGCTAGAGAAAGAGAAACAACTGATCACTTATAAAAGGAAGAAAAGTGCTGAAACACAAGAGCCTGTTGGAGAGAAATCCTTAGAAGATCTGGTTAAAGAAGTTGATGAAGCTCACAGCAGATCTATGGATAGAATAATAGACCAACTCTTTAGACAGGGCTTTGATACAACCACTTTAGACACTGAGACCAGAAGGCTAAAAGTTAAGGAAATACAAGAAAGATGGGCTAGTTACAGTGTGATGGATAGGGAAAGGTTGGAGATAATGATCAGATTTATTGCAAAATACTTGGGAGGATCATTGATTGAGATCAAATCATGGACCAGAGACAGTATTCTGGCAATAACCACCAGAATCTGTTCTTCTGAAGCATTCAATAAGGGGTTAATTATAGAAGCATTGGATGAGGTAGGTGTTGGGAAGAGAACTGATATGGCCAAGCTCTCCAAAGCCAAACTTACCACAAAAATGCTAGATCAGCCTTCCCTAACTCCAACTCATAAACAACCAACTCCAAAACCTGCCAACCCTATCCCTAAACCAAAACCACTCACAACTCAACCCACAAAACCAATTCCATTACCTCAAAAACCACCTCAAACCACACCCAGTGATACACCTAGAAGGAGGAGAAGGGTGTTGAGGGTAGAAGAAGAAGAGGATGATAATGAAGACAGTCTGCCAATCTTTGCTGTTCTCAAACTTAAAACACCTGAGCCCAGAAGTCAACAGATGATCACACCTAACTTGCAAATGCAGATGGTGAAAGTGAAGATTGAAGAAGCAGAACGGCAGAAGCAGCATGATGAGCAATTTCTCAAAATGGTTGACAAGGACTTCCCTTAGTCCTCATCCATTCAAGAAATGAAGAAACAAGCTCTGAGGCTGTACACTCTTAGGCATACATTCCAACATCAAGAGAAAGAGTGAGGATTTGGCCAGACCCCAAGGTAAGTTCCAGAATTCACAAGAAGAACATACCAAGTAGATATCATGGCCAAGTGAAAAAGACTTTGAATGCTGCAATTATGTTGGCCATGGTAGTCTCACCCTGGGAGATTATAGAAGAATTCAAGAGAGCACACAACTCAAAGACAACCCCTCAATCTATACTTGAGAACAGAATGATCAAGAAGGGGTTGTTATACAAGAGACTTGAAGATCTTCAAAAGAGTGAACTCCAGTTGTTGCTAGAAGGCTCTCATCCAGATGAATTCGCATACAAAGAGATCATAATTGTTGAGTTAAAAAATGGGAAGACAGTAAGATATATGTCTGAATATTATGGCCTAGAGTTCTTCTTTGAGGGAGAAGCAGAAGAACTCACCAAGGAGGAACAAGTTGTTCTCCTTGAGGCCTATGCAAGAGAGTCTTACAGACTCATTAATGGGAATTAGGTTTCATGGTTGGGACAAGACTCTGTGTCCAGTTTCCCCAAGACAGAGTTCCCTTCCATACTTAGCCAATCAAAAGATCAGAAACCTTTTCCCGGCCTGTGCTTACATGATTACCTCTGAAGCTGATCAAGAGGGTGTTCCTGCCAAAGAATAAGTGGGATCATCAATAAACTTAGAGGTTTTGGCTGCATTGGTTCAGGGGGAGTTTGTTGGACCAAAAGAACCAATGAGCCTGATCAGAAAAACCTCTAAGTCCCACAGACATTACAACTGCTGAAGAAGATCACAACAGCTGAAGACATCAGCTGATTACAAGGTCTGAAGACAAGATCTGAAGATTTCTACTGAAGACAAAGTCTGAAAGTAAAGTACTGAAGACAAAGTCTGAAAGTGAAGTACTGAAGACAAGTCTGAAAGTGAAGTACTGAAGACAAAGTCTGAAGCTATCAGCTGAAGACAACGTCTGAAGTAAAAGTCTGAAGAACAAAGACTGAAGACAAATACTGAAGACCAGAGTGATCAGTAGTCAACAGCTGAAGTTATTAACTTCAGTAGTTGTGATGGTTTTCCTTTTTAGTATTTGTAATTTACCTTCAGTAGTTTATAGTTTCAGTAGTTTTAGTTCAGTAGTTTTATGTTTTTATACCTAGCATTCTCTGAGATGTGATCAGTTGTTAAGAACATTCTCAGTAGTTTGCATAGTTTCAGTTGTTTGTATAAATCTGTTAGATGTCACTATCAAGTGACATCAGCAGACGTCACATTCCTTATATAAGGAATGTTGACCTAGTTGTAACGTGTGACATTCAGCCACCACGAAAGTATTTGAATGAAATATTCCTTTTGCAAAATTCTCTCTCTCTCTATAACCGTGTGCTTTTCTATTGAATATCAATTGAGTTCTTGCTAAATTGTCTAATTCATCACTGATCCTAACAAAGTGCTCAAGCTTGAAGTTATCTTTTGAAGTTTGCAAATCTAGGATTTGGACCTGGAATAAAGAATAAAATGCTTTGGATTATCTTGTCTTATGTTTTGTTTATTTCATGTTTGAAGCTTATGTTTTTAATTTATATTTGAACTTATGATAATAATATTTGAATTAAATGATAGCATTATGTGACTGTGAACAATCTTAACCCTCACATCTCGACGATTCTGCGATCAAGTTTGGGATGTGACATATTAAACCTGGACTTTAGAAATAAGCATTCATTGGAGAGAAATAAAACTGGAATATCTGTATCATAGATTTGAGAGACACTTAATAAGTTGAATGCTAGCTGTGGTGCAAAGTTGAATTTCTCCAAAGTGAGAGATCCATTTGATACATCGCCTTGACTAATCATCTTACCACCTTTCTTGTCACTAGAAAATGCCACATACCTTCCATTGATAATATGATAATTGGTCAATAAATCTTTCAAGCTGGTCATATGCTGAGAGAATCCACTATTAACATGCCAAAAACTATTTATAGCTTTAGTGGACGACTTCTACAAAAATAGAATGACCAAGTTAACCATTTGAAAACTAAGACCCATGTTTGAACAACTTTAGTTTTTGGTATAGAATATTTTTTGCAAAAGAAATTATTAACAATGTGAGTTAATCTACTGCCAGAGAATTCTTATGTACAAATATGTGATGAAGATCTGGACAGTTTTTAACTACATGTCTGTCTTTACCACATCTAAAGCAATATGATTTTAATCTAGGTTATTATGTATCAAATCAAGAAATTTATCTATATATATATTTCCTCGCTGCACTCAGATAATCTAGAATCATCATCACTGTAAGTCTTATACATTTGTCTAGTTCTGAATTTGTCTTTTAAGGAATGATGTTTTGCAAATGTTGATGTATCATCATTTGAAATACATGAGGCAATTGTACAACTTGTACTCGCACTAGAAGAAGATATTACCAATTCATTAGATTGTGAAATTTCAGTCATGGTAAACGATGGGATGGGATACGAAAATAATTTTTGAAAGCAGTTTCCTTTAGCAATAACAGAATCATCCACAACCTCATTCGTGCAAGCATTTGAAATATAATCATTACATCTTAAATCATTTGACAAAGATGTGGAATAACCACTTGAACACATAGAGTTAATGTCTAAGACAAACTTTTGATAAACAAAAAAGTTACTTAAACTAGAACAATTATCTATAATAGAATGTTAAGATTTAGGTCTACTAAAGCTATTGCATCCAAGTCCACTCGTTGGTCCATAACCGTACTCCTCACGCACTTCCTTATGATTAACAGCTTTTAAACTTGTAGATAGATTTTTAGAATCTGTTTGAATAAAATAGTATGAAGGATGAGGAATTCGCATTGGTAGATAACCTGTAAGTACTAGTAGGAGGATAAAATGAAGCATTTTCATGACCCAAACATGTTTTAATCCTATCCCCCTATTGTGATTTACACAAATCATCATGTTTCATCCCTAAGATTGTCCATTTATCATGTTTTGACTGAAGTTCATTTTTTTCAAAATAAACAAGAGTGACTCTTTCAGTCAAAGTATTTATTTTGATATTTCTTTCTAAAACAGTTCTTTTTAGATGTTCATTTTCTTCTAAAGAGTCACTTAATTTAACAAAATATTTTGACTCATATAGCTTTAACACATCATTAATTCATTTAATTTTTTTTCATTAACATGTAACAAACGATTTGCTTATAAATACCAAATAATCTGATTTTGCAAGCAGAGGAGCACATGTCTTGTATTACCTCATAAGGAAGACCCATCACCACCTTTTCTACTTCAAGGGCTTTGTCACATTGGCATACTAGAGTACTTTTCTTGATTTCCTCAACAGTGGTTATACTAGCTTGCTTCCCTTGGCCTTTCTCCTTAGATTGTTTCTTTACCAACTCCACATTCTAACCCTTGAATTCTTTTAGATCCTCATTCCTTACACCAACATTCATACTTTCTTCACCATAATCCTTCTTTTCACTCATACATGTGCCCTCTGACCTGGCTTGTTCAACTTCCTCATGCATAAAAGTCTGATTAATTTTAGCTTCATTGTTAATTATTTGAAAGGATCAAAATCTTGAATACTCTTCTCTTTATCTACTATCTTAGCTACTAAGGCTTGGTTGATTTCCTCTTTGGTCTCTTCAGCTTCAGCATTCCAATCAAAACTTGTAATCAGCGTTGTCTCTTTCTTCTGTTTATTTTCTTGCTTCTCTCCACCAGAAGCTAGTCTTGGAACTCCTGAGTTGCTTGGATTAGTTATTATTAGCAAAGGACATTCTCTTTTGAAATTTCCTAACTACTTGCAGTTAAAACATCTCAATTTGAATTAGTCAAAATCCAATCTGGAGTTGGAATTTTGACCTCCAAAGTTCTTTCTGTTAGTTCTTTCCATAAACCTCCTAGCCCGAAGAGTCAACATTGCCACCTACCACTGAATGTCTGTTTCTTCCAAGTCATCTTGGTTAACTTGATACATATCTTCCATAGTCATCCCTTTTACTTTCAATTCACCAGCCACAAGTGTTTCGTAGCTGTGAACAAACATATCGAACAATGCCATTATGTTAGACGGAATCAAAGTACCAAAAGCAGCCTTTGAGTTTGATTGATCACTGAATGAGCTACCACCACCACTGGATTGATCAAATGAAACATTTGTAGTTGCTCCTCCTTGTCTTGATGCATGCATTGGCAAGTTTTCAACGGAGGTGATTAATGCAACATTCTAAGAAAAACCAGACGATGGCATCATAGACTGATTAAACTCTCTCCTCTTCAAATCTAGTTCAAATGACTTTAACTTGTTGAAAATATCCATGAGCTTGTAATCAGTGAATCCTCTCTCTCTTGCTTTAACATTATCACTTGTAGACTCCATTAAGCTGGAAGTGAATCCGACAGTCGATTCACTTCTTCACAATTTGTAAGCTTTCCATCATATTTCTATAGAGTGCTTGAGACTATCAAAAAGCGATTTGTTAAATTAGTAAGGTTCTTGTTCTTGTATCCATGAACGAATTAACTCTTTCTCATCCTGTATCCCTTTGTCCTTAATTAACCCATCATTCCCATTATACAACTCACATAAGGCATCATACAGAGATTTAGCATTTTTGTGTTTGGCAAAGTGGTTGTAAATGTCTGGTGCGAGACACAAGGTAAAGCTTCGAAAGCATTTTGATCTCTCTCAATCAGTTTCAAATTTTGAGAAACAACTTCCCCAATAGTAACAGTAGGGATATGCGGGACAGAAATGATTGATTCACACTGATTGTGATCTGTGTAATAAAATAATGCCTTTTGTAGATACATATATACCTAGTTTATGTGCTTAAATGTAAAAGTCTTTCATGTCTTACATATGTGTAATTTGACAAAGAAATGAAATATGATATATGATTTGATGTTTATTTATCTTTAATTCATATGTCTGACTTCTTATATAGGTTTGATATTGTTGTACATAATTCTAAGTCAATAATTATTGAGTAATGTGTTCAACATAGGTAGATGAGTATTCATGCTAATGGCCAATACTTATGGACCATAAGCATAAATATGTCATGCTTATGGACCAGTTGCATGACTTAACTAGGAGACTAGATCAGTCGCATGATTGAGACATAAGATTGACTCAGTCGCATGACTGAACCTTCAGTCGTGCGCATGACTCAATTGCATGATTCAGCCGCACGACTGGACCATGCTAATGATTCAGTCATACGAATAGAAGCCACTAACCTATAAATACCACCTAATTCGTGAAAAAAACGTAACACTTGAACATACATTACTATACATATAAACCCTAGCTGTGCAGAGCGTCCAAAATAGCCTGTCCAAGTTCATAGTTCATTCCTGATCGATTCATACTCATTCTTAACATTTTAGTTTAATCTTATATCGATCGAGTAATCGTTCTCACCGATTGGATCGCCAATCAAATAGGATTCCGCACTATTTGATCCGATATAAACACAGAATCAGTTAGTACTTTGTACGTACACGGTCCTAACAAGTGGTATCAGAGCTTTGGCTGTTGATTTTGCTTTTGATTCAATTAGATTTGGTGTCAAAATCCTACGTTTTAATAAATAAAGTCCCCACATTTGCTTCTGTGACATCCGGTAAATTTCCATTACCAAACTCCGTTAGTTCCGTTAAGTCTTGCATACACGTGTTGTAAACACACACTAGTTGTCGTTTAACGTTGGTGACCTAATAATAATTAATAATGTTAAATTAATGATAATCTAATTGATTATGTGATTATTGTGTTATGTTATGTGTTTGCATGTTTTAAATGTTAATTTGAAAATAAATCACGTAACGTGGAAACGCGCTTATTTATTCGTATGTCTTGTGTTTTTATAAAGATAAAATATATAATGATTTTCATTAGTTTATATCTTTATATTATTAAGTTAAAAACACTTACGAAGAGTTTAAAGCCTAGTTTTTATAAAATACAAATTACAAGGGTTTAAAGGGTAAATATGGAAATTAAAATTAAAGAAAATAACCCCAAACCCTAGACCACCCCATTCGGCCGCGACTTCACCCTCACACCCCTCTCCCTTGCGATTTTGACCTAGAACAAGCATCAAAGCATTGATTTGGTTCGATTACAAGGCATACAACATATTGGAATCATCAATTGCAAGTTAACACACGTTTAAAGGTTAGATTTTTCAAGTTTTTGTGAGTTGTTCATGATGGCCGAACCTAAATTCGTGAATGGGTGTTCATGGAGTCGAAATTGATGTTAATTGATGATGTTAGTATGTTAGTTGGATTGAATACATGTTGTTTAACGTTGATTATGTATGAATTGTATGTTCTAGAGGATTGATCATGAACTTGGTTTTATGCAAACCCTAATTCGAAATTAGCATGATTATGAGAAGTTGATGATTGTTTGATGAATGTATGATGATTTGTAGGTTGTATGAATGTTAGGATACGTTGATCTTGCAAGAAATTGGTGAATTGAAGTTGGTGTTGATAGCTTACTAATAATAGTAACTTTATTTTGCATGTAATGTTGAATTATTGATGAATTGATGTTATGGATGTGTCATGGTGATGATTAGATGTTAGATTGTTGTTGTGATCATTGTGAATTCAAGAACACATGTTATAGTTCATACATTACTAAAGATAGTAACTTTTTAGGATATGAATTGATGAGTTATGATGTTTGGATGTTGTTGATCATGCTTAGATGTTGATATGAACTTGAATTGGTATATTATTAATGAATTAATGAATGCATTGGATGTTTGATAGATTTTGGGATGTGCTTTCCCAAAAGGGAAACTTTATTTGCACAAAGTTTGATGGATGATAGTTTGAACATGTTTGGGATGTTAGGAGCATGTTAGTAAGTTCATGGATGAACTCTAATATGATAGAATATGTTAAATTAGTTGTATGGGATGTTTGGACAATCATGGGTGATGTTTGGACTTTGATGATCATGTATGATGTTGATGTTGATTAGTAGTTAGGACATCATGTTTGGGACTAGAAATCGATTGTTGTGATGTTTGTTGAATGCAAGGTACATGGCTAATGAATATGATTATGATCATCATACACGCGTGCGAATCTGAGGCCCCTACTTGGTAGGATTGGCAGGGTTTAGGATGTGAAGTCGTGAGTGGCTTCACATGGCATATGGTGCGTGATTTGATCTTTGTGTGGTATATTGGTTGTGTTATAACTAGTGGATATGTTAATGTTCTAGATTCGTATGACATGTATGATACTTGGTTGTATGATGATCTAAGTGATACACCTGGATAATATAGCATACATATGATCTATTTGAATGTTAACTATGTATGTGTATGATACTTGAATGGTTTAAAATACATAAAGTCACCAACGGGTCAAACGGGTCAACTGGGTCAAACGTGTCTGTTCTTTGAAATCTTGAGTCCTGGTTGTAGTGTACTTAGGGTTTCACATGTTCTTTGTTTATACGTACTCATGTACTTATATGAACTAGGTAACCTATGAAGGTTGTCTGTCCATTCTGTTTGTCAAGTAAAACTCTAAGTGTCTATCACGCGTATCAGGTGAGTTCATGCCCCACTCTTTATTTAATCTCTTTTGGGGGAGATAGCATACTGGTAAATCACAAACGCTTTATATATTCAAGTTGTGTATAATATTAATATAGTGTTGATATCATGGAAAAGTCCTCACACTTTCGAATTGTTAATATTGAATAGCGGGGAAATTTGGGTAGTACTACTGGGTTTGACGAGCCCCACCTGTGTGACTCGAGGTCAACTGGGTGCAAGTTGTCCTATTGAACATTGTCACGACCTGTTAAGTCGTGACAGGAGGCAACAACGTAACATAGTCAGCTTCAATTACGAAATCACTATGGATTAATATTTATTGTTAATGGACTAGCTATCTGTTACAATGTACTACTTTTATATCTATGTTGTTAAACTATTTATGTTTGATTATCACTCTTGAACTCACCAACCATTGTGTTGACATTTTAGTATGCTATTCTCAGGTCATTAGCTTGCTTGCCAAAGGAGCACTACATGGTTCACTTGCATTCTAAGACTCGGTCTTTATACATTTTTAGTATTTTAATGATTAATGTTTACTCTTTTGGGTTGGCACATGTTTTGCCATAGTATACACTTTTATTTCTTTGGGTTGTTTTACAAAACACTTCCGCACAGTTTAAAGTTTGTACTTGGTTGATTTTATTTAAATTATGGCATATAAAGTCATTCTGAGTAACTATTGACTGTGATCCTGGTTTGTTCACACGCCTCGCGGTAAAACCCCGCAAGTGGATTTTGAGGGTGTGACATCTTCAACAGGTGTTTTCGACGTTTTCAGGCTTTAAAGTTTCGATTTTTCACTATATGGTAGATTAGGGTTCTTAGGAAATCGTATTTTGTGTCAAAGTGTCAAAATCTTTGTTTTTGAAAAAACAACATCCTTCAGTCGCACGACTAGCACATTCGTACGATTGAACTCATTCGTTCACTCCATTTGCACTACTAAACTCAGTCGTATAGCTCATTCGCACGATTGAATAACTCCAGTCGTTTGCTTCCAATTGTCTTGTTCATACGCACAACTGATTCCAATCGCACGATTGAATTCATTCGTACTCCTCTTTTGTATGAGTGATCCATGCTCATAGTTCATTCGCACGAGTGATCCATACTATAGCCCATTCGCATGAGTGAAACTGTCCTGCTGTCCAAGTACTAAGTTTATAGAAATGGAAGATCAGTTTGCTGCTTTTACTGCCAGGAAGGACTCAAGCATCTAGAACCTACTACTTCTGGAAAATAAGATTGGTAATCATAATAAACCGCCAAAGTTGTTAACGTTGGATGAATATCGACGGTTTGAAATTTACCAAAATGGAGTTGATCCCAATCTTTGGACTTCCATAGAGTCTGGTTACATGGTACCAGTCAGTGCAAATGGAGTCAAGTTAACTTTGGGAGGAATGAGTGAAGCTTAGAAGATACTCTTCAATGATGAGAAGAAAGTTCATGCCCTATTGACTTAGTAAATCCTGAAAGACATCTTTCATTAGTTTTCCGAGAACAAGCAGGCCAAAAAGCTATAGGAAGCTCTGGAGAAGAGGTATGATGGAAACGCGATGTTGAAGGCACTAAAGGCTAAGGCTCTCAAGAATGAGTTCGATAACTTCTCTTCAATAGGGAATGAGAGCTTAGATGATATTATTGACAGATTTTATCATCTGATGAGTGAGCTGCACACTCATGGCGTAACCACATCAATGAAGACAAAGTTTCAAGTTTTGCTGATGGTTATGGGACTCATTTGGGTCTAACCTGAGACAGAATGACATTCTTGCAACATTAGACATAAATGACTTCATCTTGAAGTTAAGAGAGGAAAAACTGAGAATGAAGTACAAGTCGAAGAAAGGATCCTACGTTCAGAATCCTTCACTCTACAACTCAGTTCCCACTCCAGCTGTGTCAGGAGTACCATTACAAACAACAATTGTGTCTAGTTCATCTACTCCTTCCCAAACCACTACTTCAGGACTAGAAATGTCAGGGTTAGGGACCCAATACATAGTGCTTGAAGCCAATACTACGAAGTTGAAGGCCGAGAATCTCGGTAATATCACAGTGGAAGTGGCTAAGGAGCATACGGATCTTCTAGCAGCTGCTGTTCAATCCTATGATGGTTTAGTTGTTGGGAAGATTGGAAATTGTCATCTTGCAGACGAAGATTACAAGCAAGTTGACGAGAATGAGCTGGAGGGAATGGACATCATGTGGGCTCTAGCAAGTGTAGTCAGAAGAGCTAAAACAATTGTCAAGAAGACGATGAAGAATCTAGTAACCATGAAAGATACGACTTTTCGTTTTGACTAAACCAAAGTCACGTGCTTCAACTGTGGTGAAAAGGGGCATTTTAATGTGAATATGTAAAGCCCAAGAAAATAGGAAATGGAAACCCATTTCCTACATTCAACCATCAAGACAAGGACGTGCTTGGAGCTGCTTCTTCAAGCAAAGAAACAAGGCTCTAACTGCTCAAGATGATGAAGGGCAAGACTGGTCCTTCCGCTTTGTTTCTCCTAGAGAATCAAATATAGCCTTTATCGAAGCCTAGATGATGGATCTGCTAGTGAAGGTGAGATAACAACTGAGCAAGAAATGTCAGATACAGAAGAAGCTATGAACGTGGTAAATCACTTGGTTGAGGAAGAACTCAGAGCAACAAGTTTAGAATCTCCAGCAACAGAAGAGTCTAACTCTACTTTGATGGCTAATTCAACTGATTCCTCACAGGTAAGTTCTACCAACCAATTATTTGGAAAACATGCGTGTATTGAATGTGAAAATTTTAGAGAAATCATTGATCTTAAATTTTCCAAGATATTAGAACACAATGATAACTTAGTAAATGATTTACAACTCTGCACTGAAGCTAATCATATATTAAAACAAAATGAGTGCAGTTTTAAAGAGAAGATAGAACTTTTGAGGAAACAACTAAGGAAAACCGAAGTTTTTGCTCTAAATCAATCTAATGATAAAAATTTTTATTTAAATTCTTTGGAAGAAACCAAGAAGGAAAAAGCAGTTTTGGAAGTCAAGGTTAATTCTTTTAAACAAAAAGTGCATAGTTGGGCTAGTTCTTCTCACATAGTTCAAAACTTAGTGAAAGAACGAAATAATGGGGAAGGTTTGGGTTACAAAGTAGTTCCACCACCATATGAGATCCTTTTGAATACAAAATGTAAACCTATCAATAACAACCTAGTTAAGGATCATGTGGTGTCCACTCCTCTGGTTAGTGATTCTAATTCCATAGGTAAGACGATGAAATCTGGCACTAAACAAAAGGAGTTTACTTTGAAATCAAACGACAAGATGCTAGTTGAGAATTTGTATGATGAAACTAAAAGGGTTAATGTAAGGTCAGGTTCACAAATGTCGATTTCAGAACCCAAAATGACTAAACTAGTTAACTAAAAACGTGTAAATCATCAAAGTCCAAATAAAATGAAAAGTAAAGATGTTCAAAACATGAAAAAAATTATTTTGTTAATAAGCCTGAAACATCTAAAAGCAAAGTGTCAAAACCCAACCAGACACACCTCACATTGTCACCAAACTCAACATCACATAAAAGTCTTCTTCAGTCTATAGAAGCGAGATCTTGCTACAGTTATGGAAAACAAGGACATATCTCTCCTAATTGTCCTTATTATCATACACCTAGAAAGAAAATTTAACTTTATGATGCAAAATCAAGTTTTTTTTAAAATAAGATCTAATACTCCACTTGAGAGTATTAGTTAACCTAAAGCTCAAACCATAAGTCAGTTGTCTGTTTTGCCACAAACAGACCCTACATAAAACTAGTTTACGGAAAGAGAATCAAGTATAGTGTCTGATAGCAAGGAGAATAAGAAGAAAGATATGCCCTCATCCTCTAAAGGACAATGGATTGAGTTTATGATGTGTGTTTCTTCTGGGTCACCCAAGCCAGTTAAGGCTTGGGTCCCAAATCTGAACTAATAAGTTTCTTTGAATGTCAAGGAGTCCTGTACAGCGCTATCACTAATACCTGGATTATTGATAGTGGGGCGTCCAGGCACATGACCGAGAATTCGTCCCTCCTTTACAATGTCAACAAATTATAGGGGGACACATGTCATTTGCTGGAAATAAAGGAGGTTACATCACCGCACAAGGTGAAGTGGGAAACAAGAAAGTAAGTTTGACAAGGTCAACTACGTTCAACATCTATAGAACAACTTACTTTCAGTCTCCCAGATTTGTGATAAAGGATTAAAGTTGTATTTGACAAGAAAAAGTGCTACAAGTTGAAGAAGAACTATGTGATTGAGGAGGATAAGGTTCTTATGTCAGCTTCAAGATATAACGACTTGTATGTCTTGGATCTATCAAAAGCCTAGACAACCGATCAAACTGTTCCAAGCTTCTTGTCAAAAGCAACTGAGAGGGACTCAGTCTCATGGCATAGGCGAAGGGGACACATCAATCCTAGGAAGATGAATCATTTGGTTCAGAATGATTTAGTAAACGGTGTAATTGTTAGGAACTTCTAGCTTCCAGACTTCTACATAGCATGTAAGATAGGGAAACAGACAAAGAAGGCTCACAAGGCTAAGAAAGTTAATTCTATTGATATGACTCTCGAGCTTCTACACATGGATCTGTTTGGCCCTGTTAGCACAAAGTGCATTACTGGAGATCCGTATTGCTTTGTAGTAACGAATGATTACTCAAGATTCTCTTGGGTGATGTTTCTAAAAGCTAAATCAAAAACTTTTGAATCATTCAAACATCTGGTAACTACATTGGAATCACTCTACAAGCTGAAAGTAAGGTAGATTCAATCAGACAACGACAAAGAGTTCAAGAATTAGTGGATGGAGGCATACTATAGAGAAAGAGGATTTGTTCATTAACTCACCTCTGCCTACACTCCATAGATGAATGGTGTAGTTGAAAGGAAGAATCGGAGCTTGATAGAGACTGCCTGGACAATGCTAGCCGACTCAAAACTGCCTATTCAAATCTAGAACGAGGCAGTGGCTAATGCTTGTTACATGCTCAATCGAGTCCTAGTGGTCAAACAACATGGAAGACATGTTATGAACTACGTAAACCTAAATCGGAGTATCTAGAACTGTTTGGAGCACCATGTACATTGTTGAAGAAGACTAAGACTGGGAAGTTCATTGAAAAGGCAGAAGAAGGTATCTTTCTCGGATACAGCATACCAGACAAGAGAGTTTATAACAACTCAACGGGTCAGGTAGAAGTGTGGTGCAACATTGATGTTTAAAGATTCACCACCCCCTGCTGGAAAAGGACCCTCATTCTTCTTCGACTATGATGGATTCTTTAAATCCTTCAATCTACCACCTTCTCATGCTGATGATGAGGTTTATGCAAGGATGATGTATGATGTTCTAAACACTCCTCCAGACTCGACATCAACTACTCCATTAGATGATACTTCTAGCCCTTCAGGGGGAGACCTTGAAGTAAGTGATTCTTCCTCTAATGATGAAGCAGTTGAGACTGCCTATATGGACCAAGAGGAACAGGTTCCCACAAATGAAAGTACACAAGCATCGAATCCTGATGACTCTGACACTTCGGAACCTCATACTCCAACAGATCCTGACCTGGTTTCACAATCTGGATAATGAGGTAGTTGTTCCCACCACTCCTAGATCTCGGCTAAATGTTTATCATCCCTTGGACAACATCATTGGGGATGTTCGATCGGGAGTACAGACAAGAAATCCGCTATACCCAGCTGATTATGCCTTAGTCATGAAAAAAGGATATCTTCACAACGGTTCA
Organism: Flaveria trinervia; assembly: GCA_025506515.1. Classification (NCBI taxonomy): domain Eukaryota; kingdom Viridiplantae; phylum Streptophyta; class Magnoliopsida; order Asterales; family Asteraceae; genus Flaveria; species Flaveria trinervia. The sequence continues at coordinate 23,237,764 of CM046453.1, read as the reverse complement.
TATTGATGTTTTATGTCTTAATTTTAGCCAAAATTTGTGAGTGAAGCCTTAAACAATGAGGCATGGGTTAGCACAATGCAAGAAGAACTCCTACAGTTCAAGAACTTAGGAGTATCAACCCTCGTGGACAGAGTGCTAAGGTGATAGGCACTAAATGGGTGCTGAAGTGTAAGAAAGATGACCAAGGGGTCATAATCAGGAATAAGGTTCGACTTGTGGTTCAAGGATTTTGACAAATCGAAGGCATAGATTACAATGAAGTTTTGCACCGGTGGCAAGGATGGAAGCAATACGTATATTTCTAGCCTATGCATCCTACATGAAGATTAAAGTTTATCAACTAGATGTGAAGAGCGCATTCTTTCATGGTGAAATCCATGAAACAGTCTATGTCAGTCGACCCGAAGGATTTGAGGATCTGTATCATTGGGATAGAGTTTACAAACTAGACAAGGCTCTTTACGGGCTCCATCAAGCCCCTAGAGCCTGGTATGAGAAACTCTCAACTCACCTTGTGAAGCATGGTTTTCGCAAAGGAGTTACTGATTGTACATTATTCATGAAAGATAAGGATGGAGATTTACTGCTGATACAGATATATATGGATGACATAATCTTCGATTCCAAAAATGAAGAATTATGCAAAGAATTTGAATCTGTAAAAAAGTAGAGTTTGAGATGAGTGCCAGGGGGAGATGAAGTTCTTCCTTGGCTTACAGGTGGATCTGATACCAAAGGGAATCTTCCTGCATCAGTCCAAAATATGTAAGAGATATCCTCAGTCGATTCGACATGGAGAATGCTTCGGCAGTTGGAACTCCACTTGCCATGAACCATGATGTGGCACCCGATGAAAATGGTGATCTTGTTGATGCCACCATGTATAAAGGAATGATCGGATCTCTCATGTACCTCACCGCCTCGCGTCCTGATATCATGTACACCACATGTCTTTGTTCCAGATATCATGCAAAACCAGAAGTAAATCATGTCATCAAAGTTAAAAGGATATTTCGTTATCTGAAGGGTACTCCAACACTCGGGTTGTGGTATCCTCATGACGATGACTTTGAGCTTACAGCGTATAGTGACTCGGACTATGGTGGTTACAAGATGAATTATAAGTCAACATCAGCGGGATGTTAGTTCTTTGGTAGATGGTTAGTCACCTGGCAGTGTAAGAAGCAAACATCAGTTGCTCTGTCAATATGTGAAGCTGAATACGTTGCTGCTGAAAGTTGTTCACAAATCATTTGGTTCAACAGCAAATGCGTGACTACGGTTTGCAATTTTATAACACCCCTATTTTTGTTGATAATTCTGCTGCAATTGCTGTAACCAAAAATACCGTCCAACACCGTAAAACAAAACACATCGGTATTAAATATCACTTTATACGTGACTGTATTGAAAAGCACTTATCAATGTTGTTAAAATTAATACTGATTTTTAACATGCCGACCTCTACACAAAAGGATTTGACAAACCGCGGTTTTATATATTTTAGAGGTTAATGGCATGAAAAAGAGATGTGAAGTAATTCAAGAGGACGGCAATTCTTAGTCCGACAGTTAGTTTCTTAGTTTATTAGTAATTTCTTTTCTTTTATTTTATTTTCCTGTCTATTAAAATCCAAAAACACAAAAAGATTTTCGGTTTAGTATTTTAGGGGGAGAATAGTTTTAGGTTAGTATTTAATTCGTTGCAGTATTTATTTACTTAAAAAACCAAAGGGGGGAGGGCAGGTTAGCTGAAATAAGTGAGATCAAATCTATGATTATGATTCAAAGTCTATGGAAAATGATAGTACACAAGGAACAAATTGTTTGGACTTCAAAACTAGTGTGCTCAAAATGCGAAATTCAAAGTACAAGTTCGAGAAGTCTAAGAAGAACTAAAGAAAAATGATAGTTAAACTAGTCTGCTACTTAGGTAACATAGAGAAAGTAGACCTAGAGGTTGCTATATCATTATATGATGTGTTAGTAGATTCAACACAATAGATGAGTAGACTTCATTGGTGAATTAAAATTCAAACTAACTTGTTCAAGTTGCTGTGGGTTCTCATCTTATCCGTGGTTAACACAATCAACGCATTTCCAATAAGGGGTGACGAGCAAAATAAATGCCGCAAATGTGTGCGGATGACCATAAATATGAGCAAAGCACATGGAAAAACTGCTAAAAGCAATCAAGCTAACGACTAATGTTGTTGGTGCGTTGTGTGAAAAAGAAAAATAAATGCTCTAACAAGAAGATAGGTTGTGTGCCTCTCTGCTGTGCAGTAGCACTGACCTGAGGAGAAGCATAACCTAAATATTCTAGAATTCATTGTTTTTTATGCCTCTCTGCTGTGCGATGGCACTAACCTGAGGCTTGGCATCTCTTTGAAAGCTCTTAGAATAGTTTCTTCTTGTCCAATACCCATAGACCACTCAAAAATTTTCTGAGTAATGTTGATTACCATATAAATGTGAGATCCACAAATGCTCGTTGAAATAATCTGACCTAGTTCATCACCAATGTGAGTCAAAAATCTGTGTATCGATTTAAGTGGACAAGTATACTGACAATCATCGTGGCTGCAATTCTTGACAGTCAAAATCATTGTGTGCATCTTATAGCTCTAGTATGATTTCTTGAAAGTGCTATTGACTCTCAGACAAAACAAGAATCTAGCATCAAAGTGCATATTATAAGTATGAGATCCCCTTATAATATGCACAAGAATCTCAGACCAAACCTGTATGATTCCATAACGAATCTTCCCAGAAATGATCAAATTAACTTGAAGTTGGTTTGCTCGGGAAGTAAAATCAATTAGATGTAGTCTAAAAGGTTTCCATCATTCTCAAACCCAAAACAACAAAAACATGTCTTGTTTTTCTTTAATATTTCAATTTATTTTCTATTTTCTAGTCTTTATGTTGCGTAAATGTCAGACTATACAACTAGAAGAGTTCTGTGAATCACTTACTAAAAAGGGGTCATGTCTGAGGTGACCAATCGGTTTTTAAATTAAACGGATCACGTCTGAGGTGATCAAATGGTGTTAAATTAAAAGGATCATGTCTGAGATGATCAAAGGGCAAAATGTTTTATATCAAATGTTAAAAAATTTTAAGTGTTTGAAAGTGTATGAGTTCAAGCTCATAAGTATGAGCCAATCGTACGATTGAATCATTAGAATGAGCCAAACGCACGTTTGAACCATATGTATGAGCCAGTCATATGATTGGACCATGAGTAAGGGACAACCATGCGATTGGACCCCAAGGCTAAACCAATCGTTCAAATGTATGAAGTAGTATGAGCTAGTTGCACGACTAAATCCCAGTGGCACGACTGAACCCCAGTGGCACAACTGAAGCATGAGTATGGGCTCAGTCGCACGACTGAAGCATGAGTATGGTTCAGTCGCACGACTGAAATTTGAAATAGTATAAATAAAGGGGTCAGTCGGTCGTAACCCTTACCACCTTTCAAGTTCTCTGAAATCTCCCATACACAAACATACTCTGCCCAAATCTCATTTGCTTGTTTTTACCTACTGATTGTGATTCTAACGGTTATTCTACTCATCTACAGGTACTAGGCGACTGAAATCGATCCAAATGAACATCTTAATCACATCTTTACGAACCGATTATGCTAAAAACCTATAACCGAGACTAAACCCTAAAATAGACCACTTAAATGGACATAAAAATTGATTTAAAGGACATCAAGTGTTATTTCGAGTCTCTACGAGTCTAATGAGTCTAAACACGAGGTCTAATAAAAGGTTTTGACAAAGATTCAAATCCACGGGCTTCTACAGTAAAGGATACGAGTGGTCATGCTGATGAACTTCAGTCGCACGATTGAGCCAGGCACACGTTTCAATCGCACGAATGATTGAGTAATGTGTTCAACTTACTCGGATGAGTATTCATGTTAATGGCCCATACTTATGGACCATACGCATGAATATATCATGCTTATGGACTAGTCGTACGACTGACAGAGACTAGATCGCATGATTCAGTAGCATGAGATAATGGTTCAGTCATACAAATGGAAACTAGTAACCTATAAATACCACCTAATTCATGGAAAAACATAACACTTTGAGAGATACTTCGAATACACATAAACCCTAGCTGTCCAGAGCGTCCCAAATAGCCTATCCAAGTTCATAGTTCGTTCTTGATCGATTCCTACTCGTTCGTAACGTTTAGTTCTATCTTATATCAATCGGGTTATCGTTCTCACTGATTGGATCGCCAATCAAATAGGATTCCGCACTATTTGATCTGCTTCAAACATAGTTAGTACTCCGTATGTACACGGTCTCTAACAGATTTTATTTTAAATGGATGGACATTCTTAATCTTTTCTGAATCTTTTTCCTTGAATATTTGAATGTTTATTTTTTCAACTTCACTTTCAATAGTTTCTTGATTAAGATTTTTCTTCTCTTGAAATTCTTTTAGTTTACCTTTATTTACTGGTGAATGGTCATGAGTATTGAAATTTTCTGGTAAAGTACTGGAGATTGATTCTGGCATATGTTCTTATGTAAAACCTAACCCATGTTTTATGTTTATCCTTTCTTCCATTTACCAGTTGCTCAACTATGGTCTTTGAGCTTTTTACTTTAGCCAAATCAACTTGAGTTGCAGCATGTGCCAGTTTTTCTTTGTTAGGATCTCAGCTTCTAGGTTTAATCGATTGAACAAATATAGCAGCGGAATAGCTCAGAATTAGACAAATTCAAGCAAGAACATTCGATATAAAGCGATAAAAGAATTTTGTTATAGAGAGAGAAATATCAGACAAAAGGAATATTGCATTAAGAATGTCGGCCTCTGAGGCACGATTACAGGTGAGTCATCTTTCTTATAAAGGAAAGAATGACGTAGGCTGATGTCACCTGAAAGTGACATGTAACCGTTTTATAACAACTGATGTTTAACAAGTACTGAAGATGTCAACAACTGACATCTTCTTACAAATGTTCCTAAGTGTTAAACATCTTATTTACAACTACTGAAAAACATAAAACTACTGACACTACAACAACTGAAGAACAACCTCTTCAGTTGTTTACAAGTACCAAAAAGAAAAGTAAACAAACTACTGAAAGGAAAAGAAAACTACTGAAGAAGAAAAACCATCACAACAACTGAAGAAGCCCTCTTCAGCTGTTGTCATCAGCTGTTAACATCAGCTGATGTCTTCAGTACTTGAACATCAGACTTTGTCTTTCAGCTGTTGATCTTCAGTCTTTGTCTTCAGTACTTTTTGAAGTCTTCAGACTTTAGATCTTCAGCTGTTGTCTCAGTCTTTGTCTTCAGTACTTCAGACGTACTTCAGCAGTTGTATTCTTCAGACTTTGTAGAACAGCTGATCAGGTCTTCTTCAGCTGTTGTGATGTCCTGTGGGACTTAGAGGTTTCTCTGATCAGGCTCATTGGTTCTTTTGGTCCAACAAACTCCCCCTGAACCAATGCAGCCAAAACCTCTAAGTTATTGATGAGTCCCACTTATTTTGGCAGATAGATTGGTCTTTTATCCTCTTGATCAGATGAGAAGTGACCCTTTTTTAGCACCGGCCTGGGAAGAAGTCTCTGATGATCTGTTTGGCATGATATGGTTTGGAGCTCTGTATTGGGGACTTGGACCCGAGCTGTTACCCCAACCATGAGATCTACTTCCCGTGTATCAGCCTATATGATTCCCTGGTGTAAGCCCTTAGAAACATGATTTGCTCATCCATTGTCAGCACCTCGGGCACACCATCAATAATCCTTCTCGGCCATACACTTCAGATATGTACTTGGCCTGTTTTCCATTCTTGAGCTCAACCGTGGTTATTTGTCTATAAGCAAACTCATCTGGATGAGTCCCTTCTAAGAGCAGGTTGAGCTCTTCTTGTTTGAAGTTTTCAAGTCTTTTGTAAACCAATCCCTTCTTTATAATTTTGTTCTCTAACATCTTTTGAGGTGGTTGTTTGGCTTCATAGCTTTCTTGAACTCTTCAACAATTTCCCAAGGTGACACTACAAGAACCACAGTGATGTCTTCGTCGACAACTCTCTTCACTTGGCCCTTGTATTTTGAAGGAATTTCTTTCTTGACAATCCGATGTGCCACCCTAGGATCAGGCCATATCCTTACTCTTTCCCTTTGGTATTGAAAGGTATTAGCAAGGGTGTACAATCTTAATACTTCTTTCTTCATGCTAATGATGGAAGAAGATGTGGCATATGCTTTGTCAATGCTTTTCAGCATTCCCTCATCATGTCATTGCATCTGTTCCTATTCAATCTTTATCATTACATCATGCATTTGAGAAGCAGGAGTGATGGACATTGGTTTAGCCTTAGGCAAAGTAATAACTGCAGAGAGTGGCAGTCTGTCTTTATCCTCCTCTTCATCTTCATCAGGCCTCAGTACCTTTCTTTTCTTTTGGCTAGTACATCACTGGCAGTGGGTTTTGGGGGTAAAGGATTTGGTTTTGTGGTTGGATGGTTGGTTTAGAGGGTAAAGGGGTTGTTTTAGTGGGTTGTGGAGATAGTGATTTTGAGGATTGAGGCTTTTCAGACTGTTTTAGCATTTTGGCTGTAAGGGAGGCTTTGGTAATTTTGTCAGTCTTTCGATTCCCAACCCCAGCTTCATTCAATACCTCAATCACTAAACCTTTGGAGTATGCTTTAGACGAACAAATCTTGGTGGTTATTGCCAAGATGTTGTCCCTGGTCCAGGCCCTTATTTCAATCAGAGATCTTCCCAATATTTGGCTATAAATCTGATCATTATCTCCAGCCTTTCTCTTTCTAAGGCATCATAGCTAGCCCATCTTGAGTTGATCTCCTCTGTTTCCAACCTTCTGATCTCGGAGTCTAGTTGTTGATGTCAAAACCCTGCCTATATAACTGCTCAATGATTTTATCCATTGAACGGTTATGGTTGGCGTCAGCTTCTTTCACCATATCATTCAGCTCCTTCTCTTCTCAGACTCTCCTTTTCTCTTTTGATATGTGACATGAAAGTCTTTTTGACTTTCATTCACTTCAGCTCCCTCTCACTCTCCTTCTCCTTCTCAGTTACCTTCTCTGATTCTTTCTCCTTCTCCCCATCTATCCTCGTCCTTTTTCCTTTAACTGACTGACTCTCCCCCTTTTTGGTTGCATTGGGGGCAAGGGTTTGAGCAGTAGAGGGATTTAGTCACCAACTCCTCCACCAAGGGTTGTATTATTGTAGGAAGCCTCTCATCAATGGCTTTGATCACTATATCTGTGATCATGGGAGTGATGAGAGGTAGGGATTTTTGAAGGTAGCAACTGATTGATCAGGATGGTTCTGTTCCTGAGAATCAGTGCCGAAAGCAGAGGCTGGTGGCTTGGAAGTATATATTGGCTCAGTGTGTAGGGGACCTTCAGAAGAAGGTGCCATCTGTGGGTGTATTGTGGTGGCAGATGGACTTGCATCCTGAGACATCTTGGCCAGCAGCTCTTTGAGTCTGCTAACCTCATCCTCTAGAATGGTGTTTTGAGCAACTACATCATAGAAGAAGCTCGGGTCATCATCAGTTGATACTGAATCACCTGACCTCCTGACAGAGTCAGAATGAACATGCCTTGAGTGTAGATCAATTATAGCATGTGCCCCTTGTTCTCGGTTCTGGGGACTTCCAGCCTCAGGACTATGTCCTTCATCAGCTGTTGCCGCTGGTGAGGTCTTAGAGATGTTACCAACTGCACCCTGGTCATTTGCTGAGTCAGAACAGTGGCAGCCTCACCAGAAGTTCGCACCTCCTTATCTACACTAGAAGATGGAACATGATAACCCCTGTGCTGTGGGTTGACAGAAGCATTGTGATCCTCCCCCTCAGGTGTTGAGGTTATCCCAGTAGTGATTGGTGTCTGGGAGGGGGGTGAGGAATGCAACTGCGTCAGCACTTTTGCAACAATGATTGTAGGGCTTTGAGGGGCGGTTGCATCAGGAGAGGGTGTGGAAGCAGTGTGCAACCCGGGACAAGTGGTGCTCTTCAATGGTAATCCCCTCAAGTGAGGAGGATCCCAGCAGTGTGGCTTCCCTTTGAGTGTTTGCTCTCAGGTTCCTTTTGAGAGGAAACCTGAGCGGCTTCAGTTGGTGGAGTCATAGTCTCTACTGGGGGGTTAGGTCCAGTAGAGATAACCTGCTTTGGTGCAGCAGGAGCATCCACAGGGGACTCAATTCCCTGAGTAGCTTCTTAGGCTTCTTCTTTGTGGGTTTGGAGGGGACTTTGGATGTGGAAGTGGAGGCTGTGGGTTCCAGCTGCGTGGGTTTGCGCAGCTTGGCAGCCTGTTTGAGAGTTTGGTCAGTGTTGTTCGGGAGTATACCTCCGCAATACAGCCAAAGCAGGGACTCCCAGACCAACTAGTCCCTCAGCAAAAGCTGATTCTCTATTATGGCCATTATAAACCGAGATATAGTATCCACGGTTAGAAAGTGGTTTTGTGGCCATATCCTTGAGTTCAAGAAAAATTATTTCAGAAAAGTTTAATGGTTCTTGTTCAAGGATAGAGAACAATACCTGTTGCCATCTGGAAGACAGTTGATCCCAAGAGGAAGTCTTCGGGGCCAGGCAAACATTTACCATATGAAATATTAATCGTTCAACATCTGGAAAATGTTTCTTCAGGATTGTTGAAGCACTAAGATCACCCTGATATCCATGTTGTCCAAATGAAAGATCAAGCTGGCGCTTAGGATATCCAACAGGGTAGGGAGCATCATCTAACTAATATCTGGCAGATGGTAGCAGTAGATGACCACCTTATGAGAGTTGATGGACGAATGGATAGATTTCTCCTTAACGTCGCATTCGTCCAAAACTGATGTAGCGAATCGGCATAAATGATTGGATTTAAGAGGAAAGCCGTTTTAGTGGGGATTGGACCATAAGATCTATAGCATTATCAAATTTGGTCCAGAAGGGCGATTTTGTGAGGTACGCGACACAGTTGTGTCGAGGCTTGAGTTGCATGTCGCCATTAATGAAGGTGAAAGGTTTTCAGAGCTTTTGAAATTTTAGGTCGTGAGAGAATGAAAAACTCTGAAAGAGGAATCAGATATATATAGGGTATGGGTTATGAAACGACTGAAGGTTTTGGTGTTAGTCATCAGTATTTGAAACAACTGATGACGTGGTATTAACTTTCAGAGGTTTGAAACTACTGATGGTATTAGTGTGGTAAGCTTATAAAACAACTGAAGACATGGTGTTTACAATCAGACGTTGAAACAACTGAAGTCTCTGATTTAGGCATCAGTAGTTTTAAAAACTACTGAAGACAAGTGGACTTCAGATGTTGAAACAACTGAGGACTTGGTATTAGTCATCAGTAGTTGTGAAACTACTGAAGACCGTGGTTTTGTCATCATTGTTGTAAACAACTGAAGACTTGGTGTTAGTCATCAGTAGTTGTGAAACTACTGAAGACATGGTATTGCTTCAGTTGTTCATGAAGAAACAGCAGTTTGTGAACTACTGAAGAGAGAGTACTCATCAGTAGTTGTCGTCAATTCATAGCCTTTCAGCTGTTTCATACTGTCCTCAACACTTACTCATCAGCCTTTTTGCTGTTTTCAGTTGTTTCATAGGACATCAGTACTTATCTGTTTCTACTGATTCAGTAGTTGTAACTACATCAGTAGTTTAGAACAGATAAAGTACAGTACTTAAAGCATTTAGCCTTCAGTAGTTATAAAAACTACTGAGGGTAAAATAACTCATCAGTACTTATATGTGACATGGTTACCAATGATCATTATAATTACTGAGATCATCAGTAGTTGTCACTTATTCTAGCTGCAGCATACCAAGCCTTAACACCAGGTTGTGGAAAGTTGAACTATCCAAAGGCTTAGTAAAAATGTCTGCAAGCTCATCAGAACTAGGCACAAACATAGGATTAATTAGACCCTTTTCAAAACAATCTCTTATAAAATGATGTCTAATTTCTATATGTTTAGTCCTAGAGTGCTGGACTGGATTTTTGACAATGCAAAGAGCTGAAGCACTATCCATTAATAATGGAGTCTTAGTCTCTGTAATGCCATAATCCAAAAGTTGATTCTGAAGCCAGAGTATTTGGATGTACAACATGCAGCAGCAATGTACTCGGCTTCAGCAGTGGATGTAGCAACAGATGTTTGTTTCTTACTCTGCCAAGAAATCAAACAGTTGCCTAGGAATTGGCATCCACCAGAAGTTGATTTCCTGGTCAACTTACACCCTGCATAGTCACTATCAGAGAAAGCAACTAACTTGCAAGAATGTCCAGTGGAATACCATAAGCCTAGAGATTGTGTACCTTGCAGATATCTAAAGATCCTCTTGACTGCAATCAGATGAGACTCCTTAGGTGCAGCCTGAAATCTAGCACAAACACATGTAGCAAACATAATATCTGGTCTAGAAGCTGTTAAATACATCAAGGAACCAATCATACATCTGTAAAGGGTTCATCAACACCTTTACCTTTCTGATCAACATCCAATTGTGTGGTGTTGCACATGGGAGTAGAACAGGGTTTACAGTTTTGTAAATCAAACTTACTCAAAAGATCTTTTGTGTATTTAGACTGATGAATGAAAATTCCATCAGCTTTTTGTTTGATTTGCAAACCTAGAAAGAACTGTAATTCTCCCATTGCTCATTTCAAACTTCTGTTGCATTAAGGTTTGGAAATCTTCACACAATTGGGGATCAGAGGATGCAAATATAATATCATCAACATAAATTTGAACAAGTAGCTTATGCTGATCCACCTTCTTAATAAATAAAGTTTTATCTATGGAGCCTCTAGTGAAATTATTCTGTAGAAGAAAGTTTGATAAGGTCTCATACCAGGCTCTAGGTGCTTGTTTCAACCCATAAAGAGCTTTATCAAGCTTATATACCCATTCTGGGTGCTTATTATCCTCAAAGCCTGGTGGTTGACACACATAAACTTCTTCTTTTTTGTACCATATAGAAAAGCACTTTTGACATCCATTTGAAAAACTTTAAGATTGTGGAGTGCAGCATAGGCTAAAAACAATCTAATTGCCTCCAGTCTGGCTACAGGGGCAAAGGTTTCATCATAATCAATACCTTCTTCTTGTGCAAACCCCTGCACAACCAGTCTGGCCTTGTTCTTAACAATTAGCCCATTTTCATCAGTTTTATTCCTAAACACCACCATTTAGTGCCTATTGCACACTTACCTGGGGGTAGAGGAACAAGCTCCCACACTTGCTGTTTCTTGAACTGAAGAAGCTCAAGCTGCATGGCTTCAACCCATCCATGTCTCTCAAAGCTACATGATAGTTCTTCGGCTCTAGCTGACTGATAGAGAGCAGAAGCAGAAATTGGACAACTGGCTTCTGGTTGAAACACCAGCATTGATATCACCAAGGATTTGAGACATTGGGTGATTTTTCAGCTCTTGGTAAACAATCAAATATGTGCAAGTGTTTGTAGGATCTTCCAGCAGCAGATGTTGATGCAGATTCTTGAAACCATGAAGATGGTGGCAACTCAAATGAAGTTGAGGATGCAGAAATCTCATCAGCATTTGTTGTGGATGGTGCTGCTGGAGCTACAGGAGCATCAGGTTTAGAGGACTCAGGCAGTTGGTCACTAAACCTGAAGAGGTGATTACTACTATCATCATCATCTTCAGTAGTAACACCAGGTGGTGAACTGTTGACAGGAGCAACGCAGGAGATTGATAAGGAACATATTGCAGTATGTCCAAATCAAAGAGCTCCACAGGGCTTTGTGGAATCTTGTCCTTTGGAGATTCATTGAACTTGACATGTAGAGTCTCTTCAACCATCTTTGTTCTGCAGTTGAAGACTCTGTATGCCTTGCAAGTTGATGAATAACCAACAAAGTACCCTGCATCCACCTTAGGATCAAATTTCTGGAGCTGATCCTTGTGTTGAGAATGAAACAGGGACACCCAAATGCTCTAAAAAATGAAATGAGAGGGGCCAATGATGTAGAACTTCATATGGAGTCTTCATCAACCTCTGATTTATTAGCACTCTATTCTGCACATAGCATGCTGTGTTGACAGCTTCAGCCCAAAAGGTCAATGGCAGTCCAGAATCAGCCAACATAGACCTTGCAGCTTCAATGAGGGTCCTGTTCTTTCTCTCCACAACTCCATTCTGTTCAGGAGTTCTTGGAATACTAAACTGTCTCTTTATTCCCTTGGAAAGTAGAACTCATCAAGTGTATTGTTCCTGAATTCTGTTCCATTGTCACTTCTAATACACTTGACTGAGAGGGAATACTGCTTCTCAGCATACAACACAAAGTTTATGATCTTCTGTGCAGCTTCATCCTTTGAATGTAGAAAGAAAGTCCATACAAATCTGGAGTAATCATCCACAATTACCAGACAGTATTTCTTCTGTGCCATGCTCATCACTCTCACAGGACCAAAGAGATCCATGTGAAGAAGTTGTAAGCAGGCAGTGGACTTTGGTTCTTCAATAGGTGGAAATGAAACCTTGTGCTGTTTTCCTTTCAAACAAGCAGTGCAGTTGTTTTCACACTTGAACTCCTTCATAGGCATTCCCTTACTAAACTATGTGTATCAGCTGATTCATGTTCTTGAAGTTAACATGTCCCAGCCTTCTATGCCATAGATTAGATTCTTGAGGAGAGGCCTTGGAAAATAGGCAAGGATGACCTTTGAGATCTATTTTCTTGGAAAGATCTAAGGCATACACTCTTCCTGTCCTGTTGGCCTTCAGGAGAGTGTGAGCATCCAATACCTTGTCAATCAAACTCAGAACTTTGGATGACAGAATCCTGTAGTTCTGGCTTGTGAAAAGAGCAACATGGCCTTTGTCACACAATTGACTGACACTCAAGAGGTTATACTTGAGATTTTCCACATGTTGACATCATCAAACCTTATTTCCCCATTGGAAACAAAGCCCTTCCCGATGATGTAACCTCTTGCATCATCATTGCCAAAGGAAACAAAACCCTTCCTTCCTGGAGAGTAGTCATTAAGAAGTGAGTTATTCCCAGTCATATGCATAGATCCCCCACTGTCTACATACCAGATGCTACTTTGGCATGTTGAAGAGACCTGCATAATAAACTATCAGTTAGTTTTGGAGACCCAAACCTTTTGGTTTTGGGCCTGGTCTCATCAATAGATGGTAAACTAACAGGTTTATTGGGCACAACAGCTTGAGGTGAAGGAGATGGTTAGAAGAGGAATCCTTTGGCTTGGATCTCCTTTTCTGGGGTTTCAACACAGGCCATCAAGTTGGTTAACTCTTCCCAACAGATGTTGAACCATCATTACCAGCTGTGTCTGATTCTGGGAAAGAGCTTTCAGCTCTTCAGACACTTTGGTATTGGTGTTTGATGATGAGTTCTTGTGTTGCACCATCTTCTTTTGAGCAACCTCAGCTATTGCCTGTTGCACTCCTTCCTTTTTAGATTTCTTTTGGACATAGGAGTAACAGGATTTGATGCTGCTGGTACAAACTTGGACTCAAACTCAGTTTTCATTTTAGCCAAGTTTTCTTTAATTTTCTCCTTTTGTTTGAGTTTGGATCCCTTTTTGTACCAACAATCATCTGTGAGATGATTGAATAGACCACATATTTCACATGGTTTCTTCTTCATCTTCTGTGATCATCACCTGAAGAAGATGAAACTACTGAAGACTTGCTCTTCAGCAGTTTAGAAGCACTTTTTGCCTTCTTGTCAACTTCCTTAGTAGGCTTCAAATCCTTCTACTGACAGTTTTCTTCTCTTCAGTGCTGTCAGTCATTAGGATTTGAACTCCAAGATGTTATCCCCTGCTCTCCAGTACCCTTAGTACTTCTAGGGATAACACTTGGGTTGATCAACTCATTGATCATGTGAGTGTCAGCAGTTGAACCATCAATATCAGCTGATAGGTTCACAGAGGGATTACTACTGACTTCAACTACTGATGGTGCTTTATCAAGTAGTGAATCACATGATGAGGTGGATTGGTCATTACTTTCTCCATCAGATTCTGCTCCTGCTCTTGAAGCAAAAACTGTAGGAGGAGCAGTGTGATTATAACCAATTCCAAACTTCACATTGGAAGCCGTTTGCTTACTAAGAAGCATTTCAAAGCCCTTGCAAGATTGTACCCATCGATCACACTCTACCTGGGTGACAACAAGAGTATCTTTGAGGTCTTTGTACTTCTCTAAGAGTACATCCTCCCTAGCCTTATCATCAGAATTTGGCATTTTAATTTGTAAATCTCATCAGTTTTCTCTTTTAGCACAGACTCAAACTCAGCTTTATTTTTGGAAATTATTTGTTCTAGCTCTACATTTTTATTGATTAAAGCCACATTTGCTTCTCTAATAGAGGCAAATGCTGCTGCTATGCAAGTTTCAGAACATAATTGGGCCTTAGCCTCAGAGGATACCTGTGATACCTTGTTGAAGAGGTACTTGAAGATGATCCATCAGAGGATTCCAAAGCCATGAGAGCTAGATTTCCAAAAGGATGCTCACCACCATGTTGACCAGCACCTGAGAACAGTTGTTCATTACCAGATACATCATCTGGTAAACTGCTCCAGTCAACAACTCCTGGTGTGAAGAAGCTGTGTTGTTGAGGTTGATTAGGTTGATGAGATTGGGATGGTTGAGGCTCAGAGTGCATGTGGTTGCTGAGCAGTGGGTGCTTGAACCTGGCCTGGTTGTGGCATGTAATAGCAGGGGTATGGATATGGCATTGGCCCCTGTGGAACAAAATATGCAGAAGATTGTGGTTGATGATGATAACCAGAATTGACAGGTTGTTGCCCTCTGTTTTGTTGACTATTGCTAGGGAAAGTCACAAAAGGTGCAGGAGAGTGAGATCCAGATGATCTACATTCTCTTGCAAAGTGCCCAAGCCTGTGGCATTTATGGCACTTCAACTTACTCTTGTCAAAACCAACTTTGGTTTTGCCAGAGAGTCCTGGGAATTTCCTTCCAGTTCTTTTTAGAAACTCTGAGATCTGATATTTATCAAGGCCATTTGGCTCAAAATATCCATCTCTTCTAAGTCATCATCAACAATCCCCTTGAGATCATCCATGATGAAACATAGATTGTCACTATTACTACCAGCAGAATAACTATCAACACTCACAAAGGCAGGCTCAGAAGTGTTTGTAGAGAAATCAATATGCTCATCATACTGGCTTTCAGATGACGCATATTCTGACTCTTGATGTCCAATCAGGGCAGTGTTCCATTGGACAAAATCCTCAGTGAGCTTGCCAGATGAAACCAATTTCCTTTTCTGCTCTATCTCTCTCTCGAATGTAAGCAGTTTCCCATGAAGTTGGGTGAGAGATAGGCGATCAACATCAGCATTTGAGCGTAGAACAATGGTATATGTGTTCCATCTCTCAGGCAGTGATCTTAAGAATCTATGGTTCATCTGACTCCTGGTATATTCATGTTTAACCATTTTCAATTCAGAGATTAAACATGAAACCGCTCAAATTGTTGAGTCAGAGTCTCACCCTTTCTATGAGAGAAAGTCTCATATTGTTGGGTGAGGATTTCCCTGTTGTTTGCTAAAACCTCATCAGTACCACCAAATTGTTCTTTGATGGCATTCCAGAGGTCATGAGCAGACTCACAATGCAGAAGCCCAGAGTAAATCTCATTAGGAATAGCCATAGCCAAAATTCCATGGGCTTTTGCATCGATTTCAAACAACTTCTTGTCCTCATCGGAGTATTGCTCCTTCTTCTTTGGAACCAACTGGTTTGTTTCCGGATCATTCACCATTGGCTTATGTGGTCCATGTACCACAGATGTCCAACAACTTGAGCTATTGACAGACAGGTGATGGAGCAATCTTCTTTGCCAAATGTTATACTCATTCCTCACCAAGATCGGAGGCTTGGTAGAGGATCTAGTATTGAAAGGATCATTCGAAGAAGTAGTCATTGTGGAAAATCAGACAGATTCAAGTAAAATCACAATAAATTTAGCTCAAAACCACACAGAACCTCAAATAAAAAGGCCAGAAGCGATACACTCTCAATCTCTATAACAGATCCTTGCGAATTTGCTAATTCGATTAAACTTAGAGCGATTGAACAGTTTCAATGATCAATTGTTAGATCGATCAATGATTAACCAGCTCTGATACCATTTGTTAGGATCTCAGCTTCTAGGTTTAATCGATTGAACAAATATAGCAGCGGAATAGCTCAGAATTAGACAAATTCAAGCAAGAACATTCGATATAAAGCGATAAAAGAATTTTGTTATAGAGAGAGAAATATCAGACAAAAGGAATATTGCATTAAGAATGTCGGCCTCTGAGGCACGATTACAGGTGAGTCATCTTTCCTTATAAAGGAAAGAATGACGTAGGCTGATGTCACCTGAAAGTGACATGTAACCGTTTTATAACTACTGATGTTTAACAACTACTGAAGATGTCAACAACTGATATCTTCTTACAAATGTTCCTAAGTGTTAAACATCTTATTTACAACTACTGAAAAACATAAAACTACTGACACTACAACAACTGAAGAACAACCTCTTCAGTTGTTTACAAGTACCAAAAAGAAAAGTAAACAAACTACTGAAAGGAAAAGAAAACTACTGAAGAAGAAAAACCATCACAACAACTGAAGAAGCCCTCTTCAGTTGTTGTCATCAGCTGTTAACATCAGCTGATGTCTTCAGTACTTGAACATCAGACTTTGTCTTTCAGCTGTTGATCTTCAGTCTTTGTCTTCAGTACTTTTTGAAGTCTTCAGACTTTAGATCTTCAGCTGTTGTCTCAGTCTTTGTCTTCAGTACTTCAGACGTACTTCAGCAGTTGTATTCTTCAGACTTTGTAGAACAGCTGATCAGGTATTCTTCAGCTGTTGTGATGTCCTGTGGGACTTAGAGGTTTCTCTGATCAGGCTCATTGGTTCTTTTGGTCCAACAAACTCCCCCTGAACCAATGCAGCCAAAACCTCTAAGTTATTGATGAGTCCCACTTATTTTGGCAGATAGATTGGTCTTTTTATCCTCTTGATCAGATGAGAAGTGACCCTTTTTCAGCACCGGCCTGGGAAGAAGTCTCTGATGATCTGTTTGGCATGATATGGTTGGGAGCTCTGTATTAGGGACTTGGACACCGAGCTGTTACCCCAACCATGAGATCTACTTCCCGTGTATCAGCCTATATGATTCCCTGGTGTAAGCCCTTAGAAACATGATTTGCTCATCCATTGTCAGCACCTTGGGCACACCATCAAATAATCCTTCTCGGCCATACACTTCAGATACACTTCAGATGTTAGAGAACAAAATTATAAAGAAGGGATTGGTTTACAAAAGACTTGAAAACTTCAAACAAGAAGAGCTCAACCTGCTCTTAGAAGGGACTCATCCAGATGAGTTTGCTTATAGACAAATAACCACGGTTGAGCTCAAGAATGGAAAACAGGCCAAGTACATATCTGAAGTGTATGGCTGAGAAGGATTATTTGATGGTGTGCCCGAGGTGCTGACAATGGATGAGCAAATCATGTTTCTAAGGGCTTACACCAGGGAATCATATAGGCTGATACACGGGAAGTAGATATCATGGTTGGGGTAACAGCTTGGTGTCCAAGTCCCCAATACAGAGCTCCCAACCATATCATGCCAAACAGATCATTAGAGACTTCTTCCCAGGCCGGTGCTGAAAAAGGGTCACTTCTCATCTGATCAAGAGGATAAAAAGACCAATCTATCTGCCAAAATAAGTGGGACTCATCAATAACTTAGAGGTTTTGGCTGCATTGGTTCAGGGGGAGTTTGTTGGACCAAAAGAACCAATGAGCCTGATCAGAGAAACCTCTAAGTCCCACAGGACATCACAACAGCTGAAGAAGACCTGATCAGCTGTTCTACAAAGTCTGAAGAATACAACTGCTGAAGTACGTCTGAAGTACTGAAGACAAAGACTGAGACAACAGCTGAAGATCTAAAGTCTGAAGACTTCAAAAAGTACTGAAGACAAAGACTGAAGATCAACAGCTGAAAGACAAAGTCTGATGTTCAAGTACTGAAGACATCAGCTGATGTTAACAGCTGATGACAACAGCTGAAGAGGGCTTCTTCAGTTGTTGTGATGGTTTTTCTTCTTCAGTAGTTTTCTTTTCCTTTCAGTAGTTTGTTTACTTTTTTTTTGGTACTTGTAAACAACTGAAGAGGTTGTTCTTCAGTTGTTCTAGTGTCAGTAGTTTTATGTTTTTCAGTAGTTGTAAATAAGATGTTTAACACTTAGGAACATTTGTAAGAAGATGTCAGTTGTTGACATCTTCAGTAGTTGTTAAACATCAGTAGTTATAAAACGGTTACATGTCACTTTTAGGTGACATCAGCCTACGTCATTCTTTCCTTTATAAGGAAAGATGACTCACCTGTAATCGTGCCTCGGAGGCCGACATTCTTAATGCAATATTCCTTTTGTCTGATATTTCTCTCTCTATAACAAAATTCTTTTATCGCTTTATATCGAATGTTCTTGCTTGAATTTGTCTAATTCTGAGCTATTCCGCTGCTATATTTGTTCAATCGATTAAACCTAGAAGCTGAGATCCTAACATTCTTGTTCAAGTATTTTTGTCATTTCTTCAAGTTGTTTCTTAACTAATTTAATTTCTTTTAGAGTTTTATTCCAACTTGCTTGAAGTGACATGATTTTTTCATGAGCAATTTTATGATCATCTTTCAGTTTCTTGTGCATTGATTCTTCATGCTTCAATTTGTCACATATTTTGAATGAGTAATTTCTATAATGTTCAACCTCTTCAAAACATGCTTTTGTGCATAGTTTTTCTCTTACTTCAGTTGGAATTTCAGGATATGGACTTGAAGACTCGGTGTTAGATGTAGAGTTTACAACTTTTGGTTGTTCAGAATTTGCCATAAGTGTAATTTCTTCTATGTCCTCCTTTGGATCAAATTTGTCACTCTAGTCATAGTTTGTCTCATTTTCTGATTCATCTGATTTTCACTATTTTCAGACGAGTCTTTGTTCATTTTAGAGATCAAAGCTAAACCTGAAGTAAGATTAGCTGTAAATTGTTCAGCATAAGCACTCCAGTCATAACCATATTTTATGCTTACAACTAGTACTTTATTTGATTCTTCAGCTGTCTTTTGATCATCTTTTAATTCGGGCACCAGCAGACTTTGATATGGTTTCTGGAATATCTTTTGAGTCTAACGTTGATGTATCTGATTATTTGAACTACTTTGACCATTTCCACTTTGTGTTTTTGGAGCTTTACATTCTCTAGAAAAATGGCCATAACTGTTGCAATTGAAACATCTTGATTTTGACTTGTGAAAACCAACTGTTTTATTGGCACTAGGCTTGTAGTTTGTATTGACATATGAGTGCTTTTGTGTTTTGTAAGCAATTGTCACCATTTGCTAGTTAAGGTTCATTTCTTCTACTTCATCAGGATCCATTTTGAATAAATCCTACAAAACCAAATCAAGTTGAGTTAGAGACTACCCTACTAGGCTTCGAAGCTTGCCATAAAAGCTGTAAAAGCAGATTTGGACTCTTCATCCTGTAACATAATATTTATAACATCTTTAACTTTGCTAGGATTAGCAGAGTTAGAAGATGGAGTCTCATTATTTGTTTTAGACATATTAGAATTTGGAGGAGACTGTTGTTGTTCTGGCTGAGTTGAGGAGACTGGGGTACTCATGAAAAATCCAGCTCCCACGAACAAATCACCCTCATCTTCAGGAGTAGCATCATTTTTGGCAAGAAAGCATTCTTGACAGTATTTGTTGGAGAAGCAACATACTTGTATTGGGATGTTGAAGCAGATCTGTCATTATTTCTTGACCTCTCATCAATTTCTACAGATTCAATTTTTGCAATTAGAAGATCAAGATCCATTGGGAACTTTTCAGTGTACTTTAGTAGGGTTACAGTTTGTTTCCATGAAGATGGAAGTGCATTTAGGAGTTTGTCATTTTTGTCTTTAAGATCATTTTTTATTCCTAAAGTTGACATTTCAGATATGAGTTAAACATATCTATTCATCATCTGATTTATAGTTTCTCCTGATATATGCTCAAAAAGTTCAAGTTCTCTCTTTAAATTTTGTCTTTTGAGATCTTGTATCTCTTTACCTCCTTCACAAATAACTTTCAGAGCTTTATACATGGTATAACTAGTTTGATAGTTCTCCAATCTTGAAAGTACCTCGAGATGTAACCCTTTGCACATGAGAGAGTATGCTTTAACATCATTTTTCAACTTCTTTAAATCATCACCATGTAAGCAATCTTTAGGATATGGCTCTTGAGTATCTTTAGTATATACAAATCCTCTATCTGGACCATCTGAAGTGATTGGTACGTGAGGTCCTTTTTCAATTCACTTCCACAAATTAGTATCAATTGATTTCAAATGATGTTTACTCTGAGTGACCAATTTTTAAAGTCGGCTCTATTCTTTAGCTTTGGTACTCTATTCTCTGAGTCTTCACACTTAGCCATGATTAAGTGTTGATTTAGGAAAGTATACTATTTTTTATGTTTTTTGTTGGATCTTGTATGCCCAAGACACATACAAGATTGATGTGGTAAGTACGTTATGATCCAAGTCGGGTCATACCCAATAACAAGCTACACAAACACCAATAAATATTTATTGTTGATAAGATCATACAAATAAATATTGACACCAATTTAGAAAAATGGGTTTTCTAAATCATTGCTTTTGAAATAGAACAACATTATATGAATAATTTGTTCATGAGAAATTATTTGTATTATTATTTAAGTGTGTTAAATAATAACAAATAAAAGTGTGTTCAAGTTATCAAATTAAAGGGTTTTAATTTTATAAAACTATAGATTAAAGAGTGTAAAGTTTTATAAGATTAAAATGGGTGGGAACCCATTTTAAATTAGAATTTTCGGCCCCCCTTGGATACCCTTCCTTCGGATTCTTTTTGCTTGTTTTAAGCAAGACTTAAACAGTCTAGCACTCCACCCTAACACACACTCTCTCACACACATGCAAAAGCTCTCTTTTCCTCTCATTGTTGGCTGAAAAATTCTTTTTTTCTTGGCTGCATTTCGAGTTCAAGTTGGCTGATTTTTAGGTTTGCAAGAAGGAGAAGAGATTTGGTGTTTTACTTCTTAATAAGTTAGGTGTTTGGAAAGAGCTTGTGGGTATACAAGCTTGAGGTCTTCTTCTTTGGACGCTTTCATTCAAGAACATTGTAAGGCCCCGTTTCCGGAGACCTCACAGTTGGTCATTCACAACATTAAATACATTAAGCATTATAAATTTACAAGCTTAAGCAGCATAATTATTTTAACAAAAGCCATTCATTTCATTAAAAACACTGTTGTTGAGCAATACACTATTGTTTAACCGAATATAAAAGAATTGTTTAATTGCATTACAAAACAACAATAATAACAAGTATGAATGGATGCCAGTCTTTTCCTGCCTAATAGCTTCACCCTCGTGCCATCCTCAGCAATGTTTACCTGCCAACTGAAAGTGTATAAAAGTCAGCGTTGCTGAGTGAGCTCTAGTTTGAAAAGTAATAAAATGCTTTCTGTAAGGTATACATATGAAAATTCTTTTTATGTGAAAATTTCATCTCTTTATACGTGAGCACGCATTAACTATACAACCAGATAATACTTCTTCTCTTTACTCTATGCCTTGATTATTCTGTACTCTTTTATCTTTATCTTTCACTATCTATGTGGACCAATGATCAATACCCTAAACTATAGGCGCGAGGGAAACTGGTGCTGGGCCCTCTGGTCCCTCAATGGGCTCTGATTACTGTATACAATGCCGGCCCAGTCACCTAGGGTACGCTGCAAAGATCCGCCAATCTCAATTGACTGGCCCCGTGTGCATAATAGGGTAGCTAACCCGCATCATAGTTGAGCTAATGACAACATGGTCGTGCACCTCCTATAAGCTTGCAAGACTTGTTAACCTTTTATTTAAGTTCCATTTCTCTTCTTCTTTGCTCTTTTGCTTTATTGTTATTAGTAATACTAGTCAAACCTTGGTCAAAACCCTAATAGCACAGACTCCCAAAAATTTCGTAATAATTCTAAGTGTTTAGGCGCACCAATACTATTTGGGCGCATAAGCCCTGTTTGGGCGCTTCATCACTATGCA
Organism: Flaveria trinervia; assembly: GCA_025506515.1. Lineage (NCBI taxonomy): Eukaryota > Viridiplantae > Streptophyta > Magnoliopsida > Asterales > Asteraceae > Flaveria > Flaveria trinervia. Next base: position 23,215,544 of record CM046453.1, on the reverse strand, counting down.
GGCGCATCAGCTAACACGTATCCACTTTAACATATAGGTGCATGAACTATTCAGGCACATGAACTATTCAGGCGCATGAACTATTCAGGCGTATGAACTATTCGGGCGTATGGTCCATTCCGACGCATGGATACTTAGGCGCATGGGCTATTGAGACGCATGATACTATTGGGGCGCATGGCCCTACACTTAGTCGTCAGACTAATATCCTAGCGCATGAACCACTGTTCAGACGCATGAGTTACACTTAAAACATTTCTAAGGCATTTCCAGGCGCGTGAGTCTTATTTAGGCGCATGAACCTTCTACTCAACATGTTTCTAAGATATTTTCAAACCCAACCATCAAGCCTATCTGTTCTAAGCTTACCAAGGCTACTCTAAACATGAACAACCTATAAGCATCTAAGAAACATCATCAAACATGCATAATACATACCGGTATACATACATAAACATTGTAAAATCGTTTAAATACATTTTCAGGCCCAAAGAGTTTAAAACAAGTAAAACCGGGGTCTAGAAACTCACCTGGTGCAACTTTGGGTGTATCTTCCTTCTAACCCGTATGTAAATGAGTTCAAACACCTAGAAACCCACCAAACACACACACGAACACACACACAAACACACACACAAACACATAAACATATAACCGAGACAAAACTCATCATAAACACTTAAAAAATTCGAATTCTTACCTTGAATTCAGCCTCTTCTTCTTGTTCTTCTTCAACCCGAGAGTTCTCTGTCCCTCTCTCTCTAATCCGATTGCAAAAAAGGTGAAAAGTAACATGCTGTGGGTGGCCATGTTGCTTTTGTACCAACTTTTATTCTTTTTGTCCTTTTGACACTTTTAACCTTCAACTTGGGTTAAATTGCATTTCCTACTTTTATTCTTCATTTCTTATCTTTCTTTTAAAAGAATAACCGGGTGTTACAAACATCATCTCCTTCATCTTACATCCATCTCATCTTGTTGTTCTTAAAAAGGTTGTATTCTAAGAACACCCAATGGTTGTTTATGTTTGATAGCATCTCTTTTCACATATACATGATCCTTGTTTTTGGGTTTGTTATCTTGAATATTAAAATGGTTAATTTTCAGAATTTAAACGTAATATATATGTTCATATATCTGCTGTGTTTTTGTTTAAATGGTTAAACAATCTTTGATAAACTTGTCACAAACCCAACAATGGCATCTAGTGCCGGTTATGTGGAAAACTTGCATCAAAAGTCCAAGAAAAAATAGTTTTGGTGGAATTCTTCAACCCATTAGGGGCTGATTTTATTTGGATGTTTGAATCCGTTGACTTTCAAGTTTTATTTTACATGCTTTAGAATAAACCTTGAAAGATTGATGTCAAATGGTTGAATGTTTTGTTTGGACAAAAACCCTAAAATTTTAGTTTATGTTGGCTGAAAATTTGAGGGTTAAAAAGGGTTTCATTTAGTTCTTGGATATTGTATTTCAATACCTATTTTAGTGCATAACATAGCCTTGACCAAGTGTGTTTTGGATTTGGTTGAATGTTTTGTCATGTTTGATTTTATTCTTTCAAAAGGGTTGTAATTAAAATTTTGTGTTTGTATCTTTGGGTTGTAATTTATTTGTTATTTGGTTATGTAATAAATAGATTAGGTGAATTTCTTTTATTAGAAAATTGTATTAGGATATGATTTTTGTAAAAGAAGAGCACAAGTTGGAGACCAAAGGAAGATACAAAGGAAGGACACAAAAGACATGGACACTTGAAGCATTTGGATGTGGATTCAAGTGGGAGTTCATGGACACATTTTGATGTGTCATTGTTAACCCTTAGGAAAGACCAAATGACAACATTTGTGATGGAAAACAAGTGTAGTCAACTTAGTGGCTATGGTTATGCACTTGTGATTGTATGATTTTGCTTGTTTGGTTGTTTGTTTTATGGTTGTTGTTTGATATATGGATATGCATAAAAAACTAATTAACAAACAAAACAAGCTAAAAATTTATGGTTTCCTATCATTAAGTGTTTAATAAAAGGTTATTAAAAGGATTAGTGATTTTAATAAAAGGGGTTTTATTAAGAAAGAGAACCATAGGGTACCATGTGTTTGAAAGCATTCAAATACAAGGTACATTGAGTTTTCTAAACTAGAATTATGAAAACTTAAAATTTCTTTTATAAACAAGTTTAACACCATACTTTTGCACAACACTTGAGTCACTTGAAAACTCATAATGGGATAAAGGTCACCTAACCATTTTGAGGGAACTTGTGATTTGAGGTGGGGATATCGTATTTGTGGGATAAAGGTCACCTAACGACTTATGTTGGAAAACCCACATGTGAGTGTAGGTAGGGTGACTTGATTTGCAAACCATGTTAAATGGATCACCTACAATGTGGTTTACAAAGGGTGTTGATGGGATAAACATGCCGACTATACATATGACGTTTAAAGACGATCCCATACATCTAGAAGTTGCAAAGGGTTGCAATTGTCAAAACGTTAACTACCTTGTTAATTTAAATAATAGGATAAAGGTCACCTAACCACTATTTAAATATAATGTTGGATTCTAGAATTTTAAAATTGTGTATGACACATAAAAGGACTTTAATTATTAAAATATGATAATATCGAAAATACTAAAATTGAACTTTCTTATATTTTGTAGATGGCCACCAACAACAATGAAAATAATGATATCCTGTCCGCTCACTCACTATCACTAAGGACCATTCTCCAAAAGGAGTGTCTAAACCATAATACCTTAAAAGATTGGTTTCGAAACATGAGAATTGTTCTCAAGCAAGAGAAACGATCATATATTTTAGACAATCCAGTTCCCGATCAGCCTAATGAGGATGTTAAGGAGGCCTATAACGATTGGGTGAAATACACTAAGGACTCAGTCCAAGTGTCTTGCCTAATGTTGGAAAGTATGACTCTGGAACTCCAAAAGGAGTGTGACCATCATGTAGCATACAACATGATTACCCAGTTGAAGGAAACGTTCCAACAACAAGCAAGGGTAGAGCGCTTCGAAACGGTTCGAGCACTCCATACATGTCGTATGGACGACACCCAATCGGTCTCATCTTATGTACTTAAGATGAAGAGCCACATTGACTGCCTCAAAAGGCTAAATTGTCTCATCTCGAAAGAGTTGGCTACGGATTTGATCCTCAACTCTTTGTCAAAAGGTTTAACAACTTTGTTATGAATTATAACATGAACGGGTAGGTCAAGAACATAAGTGAGCTTCACTCTATGCTCAATACAGCCAAGGCTGCCATGAGTAAAAGGGTTTTACCCGTTCTCACCATCAATGAAGGCGGGAACAATAAGAATCCTCACCCCGCACCCAAGGCAATTGTTCCCAAGGGTAATGGGTATGTTAGGTGAAAGGGAAAGAGAGTTGTAAGAGCACCACCACCAAAACCAGAAGAGAAGAAGCAAAAGGTTGCTTCAAATGACCATGCTTTAAGTGTGGGGAGATAGGACATTGGGCATGAAATTGTCCTGTCCATCTCAAGGAGTTGCAAGCTAAGAGGGATGCTGGGCAAATCTCAGGTACAAGTTTCATGATTCATATTGATCCCAATTTAATTTCCTCTAACACATGGGTATTAGATACCGGATGTGGAACTCATATTTGCAATTTGTTGCACGGGTTCAAAAGAAGTAAGGACTTCAAGAAAGGGGATTTAAGCCTCTACATGGGGAATGGGGCAAAAGTTCAAGTTGAAGGCCGAGCGAACTACATCTTGAAGCTTCCAAATGGTTGGAAGCAATTTTGAACAATGTTTTGTATTCTCCTAGTTTGACTAGGAGCATTGTTTTAGTTTCCCACTTAAGACAATATGGTTATGTTATGACATTTATTAAGAATGAACTTCATGTTTCTTTAAATGACATCTTTTATTTTAAAGCTATTCCTATTAATGGTATTTATGAATTGGTTCGTGAAAACACATTATATGATTGCTCATTGTACCAAACCACCACCAAAAGGCTCAAATTGGATTTGAGTAACACCTATCTTTGGCATTACCATCTTGGTCATATAAACAAGAAGCACATATAAACACTTCAAAAGAATGGTCTTTTAAAAGCAAGTGAATATGATTCATTTGATATATCTGAATCTTGTTTATAAGGCAAAATGACTAAGGCACCTTTTAGTGGCAAAACCAAAAGGGCAAAAGAATTATTAGGTATCATACATTCGGATGTATATGGTCCTATAAGCCAATGTCTAGGTATAATGAAAGATACTTCATAACCTTTATCGATGACTATAGTTGATACGGGTATGTGTACTTGTTAAGACACAAAGATGAAGCTTTTGAAATGTTTAAAACCTTCCAGAATGAAGTAGAAAATCAACTCAACAAGTCAATAAATGTTCTCCACACCGATAGAGGAGGTTAATATTTGAGTGATGCTTTTAGAGATCATCTAAAAAATTGTGGGATTGTCTCATAACTATCTCCACCAGGAACACCACAACACTATGGTGTATCCGAGAGGAGAAATCAAACTCTATTGGAGATGGTTCGATCTATGATGGCAAGAAGCTCATCGCCTCTATCGTTTTGGGGTTTCGCTTTGCTCTCTACGGCCCGTATTTTGAATATGGCCCTAACAAAGAAAGTGGAAAAGACACCTTTTGAAATATGGCATGGAAGGGTTCCATCACTATCATATTTAAAGGTATGGGGATGTGAGGCTTATGTTAGGACTCCTACCTCAAACAAGTTAGTAAGTAGTTCCACTAAGTGTATCTTTATTGGATATCCTAGAGATTCTATGGGATATTATTTATATGATCCTTTGGAACAAAAGGAGTTTGTTGCTAAGAATGTTGACTTCTTAGAAGCTAAATTCCTTATGGAAGGAACTAGCAATGGAATAGTGGATCTTGAGGAGGATCAAGAACCATAAACCGATACACGTTTGTTTGACACTAGCACTCAATATGAGGATGTTGAGGATAATCAAATAGTTGATCAATACACACAAAACGTTCACAGATCTGGTAGAACTAGTAATCCACCTGAAATATATCGATTTTTCATGGATGGATGCTATGTGGTGGATTCCGATGAACCAACCACTTATCATGATGCAGTGTCCAATTTGGATTGTCACAAATGGCTTGAAACCATGAACGTTAAGATGTAATCCATGTATGACAACCAAGTGTGGGACTTGGTTGTACCACCTCTTAACTCCAAAGTAGTTGGAAGTAAGTAGGTTTTCAAGAAGAAAACTGATATGTATGGAAACTCGGATACTTATAAAGCTAGACTTGTAGCAAAAGGTTTCACTCAAACTCAAGGGGTTGATTATGATGAGACTTTCTCACCAGTTGCAATGCTACAGTCTATTAGGATATTATTTTCCATAGCTGGTCATTATGATTATGAGATTTGGCAAATGGATGTGAAAACCACTTTTCTAAATGGAATGCTTGAGGAAGATGTCTATATGGTTCAGCCTGAAGGTTTGGTTGATCCAAAACATCCTGACAAAGTATCCAAGTTAAAAATCTATGGACTGAAGCAAGCATCGAGAAGTTGGAATCACTATTTTGATGAAGAGGTAATCAAATTTGGGTTCATCAAAACCGCTAATGAATCATGTGTATATAAGAAAGCTAGTGGGAGCATCATCACTTTCCTAGTATTGTATGTCAATGACATTCTACTATTTGGAAATGATATTCCAACCTTGGAGGCTGTAAAAGCCTGGCTTGAAAGCTGTTTTTCCATTAAGGATCTTGGTGAAGCCACCTATATTTTAGAAATAAAGATCTATAGGGATAGATCAAGGCGGTTGATATGTTTAAATCAAAGTGCATACATTGATAAGATCTTGAAAAGGTTCAAGATGGAGGTTGAAGCAACCAAACACTCAAAGTCCTTGTGCATGCATGCTGCACAAGCACCAAAGAAGAATTCTTCGGAGTTTTACACAAGAAACATAAATGCAATTGACTAGACATTGTAAAGCCATGATAGCCCTTCAGACTACTTTTTGAATAATGAAAGAAAGATGAAAGAAAGTGATTTTAGAGAGAAATTTAGGGTTATAGGTTTGGAGGAAAGAAGCAGAAGATAGAAAGAGGGGAAACCGTTGGGTTTATATGTGAAAAAGGATTTCAGATAAAGTTTAATGAAGAGGATAAATTTTGAAATCTGAATGTCGGTCCCACCTCTGAAAAAGTAGTTTACTTTTGCTCAAAAAGTAGTTTTCTTGGAAGTCAAAAAGCTTCCGAAGGTAAATTATCTTTGGAATTTTTAATGAAAAAGCTTCTGAAGCTAAAATGACTTCGGAAGAATTTCCGAAGGATTCTAAGAATTGTGACTTCAGAAGAAAATCAAGATTGAGAGTTTTGTTTTGACAGGATCAGTGATCACAAGTTTGATGTATTAGAATACAAAGCAGCGGAATACAAACTAGAATTAGACAAATTGTAGCAACCAATCGATACTTGTAAGCATTAAGAGCGCATACGGTTATAGGGAGAGAATATATATTTCTGATTTGAAGGAATGTTTATAGAGGTAGAATATTTCTAATCAAATCATTCATTCATTCCATTCATTCATCCATGGTTACAATAAGTTGTCACTCCTATATAGAGTGCAACAATCACTGCTGTTATCACGGAAAGTGACAACTGGCAGATCTAATACAAAAATAACTAATTCTTAACAAACTACTGAAATGTTCAACTACTGAGAACATATCAGCATGTTAAGTACAAAATATAAAACTACTGAAACTACAACGACTGAAGAACAAGCTCTTCAGTCGTTTTACAAAACTACTGAAACATAAAAATATAAAACTACTGATATCACAACTACTGAAGAAGTACTCTTCAGCAGTTGTGACAAACTACTGAGGCTTCAGTACTTGATCTTCAGACTTTGACCTTCAGGTGTTTCATCAGCTGATGACTTCAGTAGATATCATCAGCTGATGTCTTCAGTCTTTGTCTTCAGACTTGTACATCAGTTGTTGATCTTCAGCACTTGTAAACTCTTCAGCTGTTGTACTTCAGTACTTTGGTCTTTCAGCTTCAGCACTTGTGTTCTTCAGCTGTTGTACTTCAGCACTTTGGTTCTTCAGCTGTTGAGGTCTTCAGCACTTGATCTTCAGCTGTTGAAGTCTTCAGCACTTGTCAAACTACTGATGAGGCTTTCAGCAGTTGTTGTGATACCATGTGGGACTTAGAGGTTTTCTGATCTTGGCTCATTGGTTCTTTTGGTCCAACAAACTCCCCCTGAACCAATGCAGCCAAAACCTCTAACTTATTTATTCTCCCACTTATTGATGGCAAAATGTTGGTCTTTTTCCTTCTTGATCAGTAGAGAAGATGACCCATGTAAGCTCCGGCCTGGGAAGAAACCTCAAATATTTGTTTGGCAGAGTATGAATGGGAACTCTGTTTTGGGGAACAGGACACAGAGTTGTTATCCCATTCATGAGATTCACTTCCCCATAATGAGTCTGTACGACTCTCTTGTGTAGGCCTCAAGGAAGGTGATTTGTTCCTCCATGGTTAGCTCTTCAGCACCTCCTTCAAACAATGATTCCGGCCCATAATACTCAGACAGGTATTTGCCTGTTTCCCATTCTTTAGCTCCACAGTTGTTATTATTCTGTAAGCAAACTCATCCGGGTGATTACCCTCTAGGAACAACTGGAGCTCATTTTTCCTGACTTCCTCAAGCCTCTTGTAAACTAACCCCTTTTCACTATTTTGTTTTCCAGCATCTTCTGAGGGGTTAGATTAGCTTTGTAGGCCTTCTTGAAGTCTTCTAGGATTTCCCAGGGTGAAACTACAAAGACCAGAGAGATCACTTCATCTACGATCTTTTTCACCTGGCCAATGTATCTCCGAGGTATATTGTTCTTATGAATTCTGTGAGAGACCCTGGGATCAGGCCAAATCCTCACTCTTTCCTTTTGATATTGAAAGGTATGCCTGAGAGTGTAAAGTCTGAGGGCTTGCTCCTTCATATTGATGATAGAAGATGTGGCTGCATAAGCTTTGTCAACTCTCTTCAGCAATTCCTCATCATGCTGTTTATGAAGCTCTTCTTCTTCTAGCTTCACTTTAACCATTTGTCTCTGGACTTCAGGAGTAATTGCTGAGGAGTGACTTGTGGCCTTAGGCAACTGAATCACAGCTGAGAGCGGCAGCCTGTCTTCATCATCTTCTTCATCTTCTTCTAGCCTCAATATCCTTCTCTTCTTCTTCAAGGGTATATCATCGGCTATGGGTTTTGAGGGTAAGGGAGTTGGTTTGGTGGGTTGTGTTTTGGGTGGTTTTGGTGTGGGAATGTTGACAGGCTGTGCTAGCATCCTTGAGGTGAGTGTGGCTTTTGATTGCTTGGCTAGCTCAGTCCTGCTCCCAGCACCCGCTTCATTCAAAGCTTCAATAACAAGCCCCTTAGTGTATGCTTCAGACGAACAGATCTTGGTGGTGATTGCCAAGATACTGTCCCTGGACCAAGCTTTGATTTCAATCATTGATCTTCCAAGATATTTTGCAATAAATCTTATCATGATTTCAAGCCTTTCTCTTTCTAACACTTCATAACTTGCCCATCTATTCTGGATTTCTTCAATCTCTAGTCGTCGAATCTCAGAGTCAAGTTTATTGGTGTCATGGCCTTGCCTAAACAGCTGATCAATGATGTTGTCCATTGATCTGCTGTGTTCGGCATCAGCCTCTTTTATCAGTAGCTCCAAGGCTTTATCTTCAGCAATGTGCTCATCAGCACCTTTCTTTCGCTTGTAGGTGAGCATTGGTTGCTGTTTTTCTCCTCCTTTTGGGCTTGCTTCGCTTCCTTCTTTTCCTCGGATCTTTTCCTCTTCTTTTCTTTCACTGCAGTACTCTCCCCCTTTTTGGTTGCATTGGAGGAAGGGTTTGTACCGCAGAAAGAGTCTTTTGGACAGCAGCATCAACCAAGGGCTGTAAGTTGAGGAAAGCCTCTCATCAATGGCTTTGATCACTATCAGTGATTATGGTGTGATGAGAGGGAGGGAATTTTGGAGTACAGCACCTATTTGCTCAGGAGGGTTCTGTTCCTGAGAAGTAGGGCCTGAAGCAGAGGCAGGTGGTTGATTTTGGAGTGGCTCGGTGTTTGGGAAACCTTCAAGTGAAGGTGCCATCTGTGGGTGGATAGAGGAGCAGATGGTCTTTCTCCTTGTGAGAGTTGGTCAAGTAGGTTTTGCAGCCTACTGACTTTCTCTTCAAGGATTGTGTTCTGGGCAAGAACATCATAGAAAAAGCCCAGGTCATCATCAGCCGAAGCTGAATCAGCTGACCTCCTGCTTAGAGCAGGATTTACATGCACTGGGTGTAGACCAGTTGGTGCATGTGCCCCTTGTGCTTGGTACTGGGGACTTCCAGCCTCAGGACAATGTCCATCATCAGCTGTTGCCTCTAGTGAGGTCTTAGCAATGTTACCAGCCTCACTCTGGTCATGTGCTGAGTCAGAGGAGGTGGCAGCCTCACTAGATATTCTAAGCTCCTTGTCTACACCAGGAGATAGAAGTGGGAAACCCCTGTGCTGTGGGTTCTCAAGTGCACTGTGTTCCTCCCCCTCAATTGTAGAGGTATTCCCAGTAGTAAGTGGTTTCTGGGGAGGGGGTGAGGAGTGCAATTGAGTCAGCACTTGTGCAACTATTAAAGTTGGGCTGTGAGGGGCGGTTGTTTGGGGTGAGGGATAGAAGCAGTGTGCACCTGGGGAGGTTGGTGCTCTTCAATGGCAATCTCCTCAAGTGAGGAAGATCCCAGATATGTAGGTGCCCCTTGGGTGGTTGCTGCAGGCTCCTGTTGAGAGGAAGCCTGAGCGGCTGTGGCTGGAGGAGTCATTGTATCCACTAGGGGGTTTGGACTAGTGGATATATCCTGCGTTTGTGTTGCAGGGGCATCCTCAGGGGACTCAATTCCCTGAGTAGCCGTTTTGGGTTTCTTTTTGGTGGGTTTGGTGGGGACTTTGGATTTGGAGGTGGTGGCTGTGGGTTCCAGCTGCGTGGGTTTTCGCAGCTTGGCAGCCATTTTGAGTGTCCGGTCAGAGTTGTGCCGGGAGTATACTTCCGGCAGAACAGCCGTAGCAGGGACTCCCAAGCCAACAAGTCCCTCAGCATTAAGCTGGTTGTAATATGGCCATTATGAACCGTGGATAAAGTATCCAACGGTTGGCAGTTAGTTTTTGAGCCATATCTTGAGCTCTGAAAATATTAATTCTGAAAAGTTTAGTGGTTGTTGCTCAAGGATAGAATACATTACCTGCTGCCATTTGGTGGACATTTGATCCCAAGACGACGTCTTAGGGGCCAAACATACATTACCATGTGAAAAATCAGGCGCTCAGCGTCATTAAAGTGTTTCTTCATGATGGTGGAGGCACTGAGATCGCCTTGATATCCATGTTGAGCAAAGGATAGATCTATGGTGCCCTTCGGATATCCAGCAGGAGAAGTAGCATCATTCAGTTGAAGAATTTGGCGGATTATTGCAGGAGTGATGACTACTTCTTTGTTGTTGACGACCGACCGGAGGGATGGTGTGTTGTTCTCCCCAGTGGTAACAGTAACGTTCATCCAAAATTGGTGCAAGGATTCGGCATGTAAGATGGGGTTCAGAAGAAATGCCTTGTTGTATTGGGACTGAACCATAAGATCGATAGCAGTATCGAACTTAGTCCAGATCGGCGATTTAGTGAGGTAGGCAACACAGTTGTGTCGCGGTTTAATTTGCATAGACGCCATTGAGAAGAGGGAAGTTTTGGAGAGGAACGTTAGGTTTGAAGAAGATGAAGCATGAGAGCTAAGGTTAGGGATATATATAGGGTACGGGTAAGGAAACGACTGAAGGATGTGGTGTTAGTCATCAGTAGTTTTAAACGACCGTTGACATGGTATTATCCTTTCAGACGTTGAAACAGCTGAAGTCGTGGTGTTAGGCATCAGTAGTTTAGAAAACTACTGAAGACCGTGGTTTTGACTTCAGATGATTGAAACAACTGAGGACTTGGTGTTTGTCATCAGTAGTTATGAAACTACTGAAGACAGTGGTTTTGTCATCAGCTGTTGTAAACAACTGAAGACTTGGGATTAGTCATCAGTAGTTATAAAACTACTGAAGACGTGGTTTGCTTCAGTTGTTTAAAATGAAACAGCAGTTGTACAAACGACTGAAGAGAAAGTTCTCTTCAGCTGTTTTCGTCAATTCTTAGCTTTTCAGCTGTTTCAAACTGTCCTCAACACATTCATCAGTCTTTTTGGCTGATTTCAGTTGTTTCATAGGACATCAGTACTTATCTGTTTTTACTGATTGCAGTAGTTGTAACTGCATCAGTAGTTGTAACTACATCAGTAGTTTAGAACAGATGAAGTACTTCAGTACTTGTGAGACATTTAGCCTTCAGTAGTATAAAAACTACTGAGGGTAAAAGAGCTCATCAGTACTTATATGTGACATAGGTACTATGATCATCAGTATGAATTACTAAGATCATCAGTAGTTGTCACTTATTCTAGTTGCAGCATACCAAGCCTTAACACCAGGTTTTGGAAAGTTGAACTATCCAAAGGCTTAGTAAAAATGTCTGCAAGCTCATCAGCACTAGGCACAAACTTAGGATCAATCAGACCTTTTTCAAAACAATCCCTTATAAAATGATGTCTGATCTCTATATGTTTGGTCCTAGAGTGCTGGACTGGATTTTTGACAATGCAAAGAGCTGAAGCACTATCCATTAACAATGGAGTCTTAGTCTCTGTAATGCCATAATCCAAAAGTTGGTTTTGAAGCCAGAGTACCTGAGATGTACAACTTGCAGCAGCAATGTACTCTGCTTCAGCAGTGGATGTAGCAACTGAGGTCTGTTTCTTGCTCTGCCAAGAAATCAAGCAGTTGCCTAGGAATTGACATCCACCAGAAGTTGATTTCCTGGTCAACTTACACCCTGCATAGTCACTGTCAGAAAAAGCAACTAATTTACCAGAATGTCCGGTAGAATACCATAAACCTAGAGATGGAGTGCCTTGCAGATATCTAAAGATCCTCTTGACTGCAATCAGATGAGACTCTTTAGGTGCAGCCTGAAATCTAGCACAAACACATGTAGCAAACATAATATCTGGTCTAGAAGCTGTTAAATACATCAAGGACCCAATCATACATCTGTAAAGTGTTTCATCAACCACTTTACCTTTCTGATCTGTGTCCAGTTGTGTGGTGCTGCTCATGGGAGTAGAACAAGGCTTACAGTTTTGTAAATCAAACTTTTGCAAAAGATCTTTTGTATATTTGGACTGATGAATAAAAATTCCATCAGCCTTTTGTTTGATTTGCAACCCCAGAAAGAACTGTAATTCTCCCATGGCACTCATTTCAAACTTCTGTTGCATCAACTTTGTAAAGGCATCACACAACTTTGGATCAGAGGATGCAAAAATGATATCATCTACATAAATTTGAACAAGTAGATTATGCTGCCCAGCTTTCTTAATGAATAAAGTCTTATCTATGGAGCCTCTAGTGAAATTGTTTTCCAGAAGAAAGTTTGATAATGTCTCATACCAGGCTCTGGGAGCTTGTTTTAACCCATAAAGAGCTTTATCAAGCTTATACACCCAATTAGGATGTTTATTGTCCTCAAAGCCTGGAGGTTGACATACATAAACCTCTTCTTTAATTTTTCCATACAAAAATGCACTTTTGACATCCATTTGAAAAACTTTAAGGTTTTGATAAGCAGCATAAGCTAAAAACAATCGAATTGCTTCCAGTCTGGCTACAGGGGCAAAGGTTTCATCATAATCAATACCTTCTTCTTGTGCAAACCCCTGAACAACCAGTCTGGCCTTGTTCTTAACAATAAGCCCATTTTCATCAGTTTTGTTCCTAAACACCCATTTAGTGCCTATTGCACACTTACCTGGAGGTAGAGGAACCAGTTCCCACACTTGCTGTTTCTTGAACTGAAGAAGCTCAAGCTGCATGGCATCAACCCATCCATTGTCCTTTAAAGCAATGTGATAATTCTTTGGCTCTTGCTGACTGATGAAGAGAGATAGAAGCAGAAATTTGACAATTGACTTCTTGTTGATACTCCAGCAGTGATATCACCAATGATTTGAGACATAGGGTGATTCTTCAGATCTTGATACACAATGAGATCTGTGCAAGTGTTTGTAGCCGGTTCAGCAGCAACAGATGGTGATGGTGAATCATTTCCTTGAAACCAATCAGTGGATGGTAATTCAAAGGAAGTTGAATTCGAAGAAATCTCATCAGCATTTGTTGTGGATGGTGCTACTGGAGCTACAGGAACATCAGGTCTAGCTGAGTCAGGCAGCTGATCACTAAACTGAAGAGGTGAGTACTGCAATCATCATCATCAGCAGTACCACCAGGTGGTGAACTGTTGACAGGAGCAACAGCAGGAGTTTGATAAGGAACATATTGCAGTATGTCCAAATCAAATAACTCCACAGGACTTTGTGGAATCTTGTCCTTTGGAGATTCATTAAACTTAACATGTAGAGTTTCTTCAACCATCTTTGTTCTGCAGTTGAAGACTCTGTATGCCTTGCAAGTAGATGAATAACCAACAAAGTACCCTGCATCCACCTTAGGATCAAATTTATGGAGTTGATCCTTTGTGTTGAGAATGAAACAGGGACACCCAAATGCTTTGAAAAATGAAATCAGAGGAGCCAATGATGGAGAACTTCATATGGAGTCTTCATCAACCTCTGATTTACTAAAACTCTATTTTGCACATAACAAGCTGTGTTGACAGCTTCAGCCCAAAAGGTCAGTGGCAAACCTGAGTCAGCCAGCATGGACCTTGCAGCTTCAATGAGGGTCCTGTTCTTTCTCTCCACTACTCCATTTTGTTCTGGAGTCCTTGGAATGCTGAACTGCCTTTTGATTCCCTTTGAAAGATAGAAGTCATCAAGTGTATGATTTCTGAACTCAGTTCCATTATCACTCCTAATACACTTGACTGGAAGGGAATACTGCTTCTCAATGTACAGCACAAAGTGAATAATCTTCAGCAGCCTCATCCTTTGAATGTAGAAAGAAAGTCCATACAAATCTGGAGTAATCATCCACAATTACCAGACAGTATTTCTTCTTTGCCATGCTCATTACTCTCACAGGACCAAATAGATCCATATGCAGTAATTGCAAGCAGGCAGTGGACTTGGACACTTCAATAGGAGGGAATGAGACTTTGTGCTGTTTTCCTTTTAAACAAGCAGTGCAGGTTTCATCACAGTGGAACTCCTTTATTGGTAAGCCTCTGACTAAACTATTGTGGCTAAGCTGATTCATGTTTTTGAGATTAACATGACCAAGCCTCCTGTGCCACAGTTTAGATTCTTGAGAAGAGGCTTTGGAAAATAGGCAAGGATTGCCTTTGAGATCTATCTTCTTAGAGAGATCTAAGGCATACACTCTTCCTGTCCTGTTGGCTTTCAGGAGAGTGTGATCATCCAACACCTTGTCAATCAAGTGCAAAACTTTGGATGACAGAATCCTACAGTTTTGACTGGTGAAAAGGGCAACATGGCCTTTATCACACATTTGACTGACACTCAAGAGGTTGTACTTGAGATTTTCCACATGATTAACATCATCAAATTTGATTTCTCCATTGGAGACAAAGCCCTTACCGATGATGTAACCCCTAGCATCATTGCCAAAAGAGACAAATCCCTTCTTTCCTTGAGAGTAGTCATGAAGAAGAGAGCTGTTCCCAGTCATGTGCATAGATCCCCCACTGTCTACATACCAGATGCTACTTTGGCATGTTGAAGAACCCTGCAATAATAAACAATCAGTTAGTTTTAGAGACCCAAACCTTTTTGGTTTTGGGCCTGGTCTCATCAATAGATGGTAAACTAACGTTTATTTGAAACAACAGCCTGAGAGGAAGAAGATGGTGTAGAAGAGGAGTCCTTTGGCTTGGACCTCCTTTTCTGTGGTTTCAACATAGGAGAATCTAGTTGGTTAACTCTACCCAACAGATGTTGTACCATCATCACCAGCTGTGTCTGATTTTGTGATAAAGCTTTCAGCTCATCAGACACATTGCTAGTGGAGTTTGATAAGTTCCTATGTTGCACCTTCTTCTTTTGAGCACCCTCAGCTGTCACCTGTTTAACCCCTTCCTTTTTGGATTTCTTTAAGGACTTAAGGGTTACAGGATTTGATGTTGCTGATACAAATGTGGTCTCAAACTCAGTTTTCATTTTTACCATTTTCTCATTAATTTCTTCTTTTTGTTTGAGTTTGGAACCTCTTTTGTACCAACAATCATCTGTAAGATGATTGAACAAACCACATACTTCACATGGTTTCTTCTTCATTAGGTTGATCATCAACTAAAGAGGGTGAAGCAACAGAAGACTTGTTCTTCAATGCTTTGGAAGCATTGGTTGCTTTCTTGACTACCTCTTTAGTAGTCTTCAAACTCTTTCTACTGCCAGTTTTCTTCTCTTCAGTACTGACAGCAGTTGAAGTTTGAACTTCAGGTGTTAAATCCTGCTCTCTAGTCCTTTCAGGACCTTCAGGATTAACTCCTGAGTTGATCAACTCATTATCATGTGAATGTCAGCATTTGAACCATCAACATCAGCTGATAGGTTCAAAGAGGGCTTGATGCTGACTGCTACTTCTGATTGTGCTGTATCAGAAGGTAGATCACATGATGTGATGGATTGGTTATCACTCTCACCATCAGATTCTACCTCTGCTCTTGGGGTAAAATGTAGGTGGAGCAGTGTGATTGTAACCAATTCCAAACTTCACATTTGAAGCAGATTGCTTACTAAGAAGCATTTCAAAACCTTTGCATGATTGTACCCATCTATCACACTCGACCTGGGTAACTGCAAGGGTTTCTTTGAGATCTTTGTACTTCTCTAGAAGTACTTCTTCTCTAGCCTTATCATCAATTATTTGGCAATTCAGTTTATAAATCTCATCATTTTTATCTTTGAGCACAAACTCAAACTCAGCTTTGTTTTTGGAAATTATTTGTTCTAGCTCAATGTTCTTATTAATTAGAGCTACATTTGCTTCTCTAATGGAAGCAAATGCTGCTATGCATGGTTCAGAACATAATTTGGCTTTTGCCTCAGAGGATACCTGTGATACCTGAGGTGTAGAGGCATTGGAAAATGAAGTATCAGCAGACTCCAAAGCCATAAGAGCTAGATTCCCAAGGGACTGTCACCACCATGTTGACCAGCACTGAGAACAGTTGATCATGACCAGACAAGTCATCTGGTAAACTGCTCCAGTCAACAACTCCTGGGGTGAAGAAGCTGTGTTGTTGAGAAGGTTGTTGATGAGATAGGGAAGGCTGAGGTTCTGGTAGTGCATGAGGTTGTGGTGTCATAGGAACTTGAACTTGATTTGACTGTGGCATGTAATAACAAGGGTACGGATATGGCATTTGACCCTGAGGAACAAAATATGCCGGAGATTGTTGTTGAGGATGATGACTAGAGGTGACAGGATGTTGCCCTCTGTGTTGTTGACTATTGCCAGGAAAAGTCACAAAGGGTGCAGTGGAGTTAGATCCAGTTGATCTACACTCTCTTGCAAAGTGTCCAAGCCTTTGGCATTTGTGACACCTCAACTTGCTCTTGTCAAAACCAACTTTGGTTTTGCCAGAGAGTCCTGGGAATTTTCTTCCAGTTCTTTTATAGAACTTCTGAGATCTGATATTTATCAAGGCCATTTGGCTCAAAATATCCATCTCTTCTAAGTCATCATCAGCAATCCCCTTGAGATCATCCATAATGAAACATAGATTGTCATTATTACACCCAGTAAACTGACCATCAACACTCACAAATGCAGAATCAGAAGTGCTTGAAGAGAAATTAATATGCTCATCATACTGGCATTCAGATGAAGCATATTCTGACTCATGACCCACCAAGGCAGTGTTGCCTTGTATAAAGTCTTCAGTGAGCTTTCCAGATGAAGACAGCTTTCTCTTCTGTTCTATCTCTCTCTCAAAAGTGAGCAGTTTCCCATGGAGTTGGGTGAGAGATAGTTTGTCCAAACTTGCACTGGAGCGTAGGACAATAGTATATGTGTCCCATCTCTCAGGCAGTGATCTGAGAAATCTGTTATTCATCTGAATATTGGTGTATTCAAGTTTGACCATTTTTAGTTCAGAGATCAAACAAGAGAACCGCTCATATTGTTGAGTCAGTGTCTCACCCTTTCTATGAGAGAATGTCTCATATTGTTGGGCAAGAATTTCTCTATTATTTGCCAAGACCTCATCTGTTCCTCC
The DNA here is from genome assembly GCA_025506515.1 of Flaveria trinervia. Classification (NCBI taxonomy): domain Eukaryota; kingdom Viridiplantae; phylum Streptophyta; class Magnoliopsida; order Asterales; family Asteraceae; genus Flaveria; species Flaveria trinervia. Next base: position 23,198,185 of record CM046453.1, on the reverse strand, counting down.
AAATTGTTCTTTCAAGGCAATCCAGAGGTCATGGGCAGTTTCATGATGCATTAGCCCAGAATAGATTTCATTGGGCAATGCCATGGCCAGAATTCCATGGGCTTTTGCATCAATTTCAAGCAACTCTTATCCTCATCTGAGTATTGCTCCCTCCTCTTCGGAACCATTTGATTGGTTCCGGGTTATTCACCATAGGCTTGTGTGGACCATGTACCACTGATGTCCAACACCTGCGCTGTTAACAGACAGGTGATGGAGCATACGTCTTTGCCATATGTTATACTCATTCCTAACCAGCATAGGTGGCTTGGTTGAGGAACCAGTATTGTGAGGATCATTGGAAGGAGTGGTCATTTTCAGTTCAAAAACAATTTAGTTCAAGTTTTAAAAAGTTTTAGACAGACCACAACAAACTCAATGAGAACCAAGAAAAGATCTCAGGATGAATGAGCAGAAATACAGAAAATTCAATCTCTATAACCGTTTCTTGCAAAAAAAAAAGCTAATTCAATCAAACTTAGATCTTGAATAGCAGTTTCAATGATCAATTTTAGATCGATCAATGATTAACCTGCTCTGATACCATTTGACAGGATCAGTGATCACAAGTTTGATGTATTAGAATACAAAGCAGCGGAATACAAACTAGAATTAGACAAATTGTAGCAAGCAATCGATACTTGTAGCATTAAGAGCGCATACGGTTATAGGGAGAGAATATATATTTCTGATTTCAAGGAATGTTTATAGAGGTAGAATATTTCTAATCAAATCATTCATCATTCCATTCATTCATCATGGTTACAATAAGTTGTCACTCCTTATATAGAGTGCAACAATCACTGCTGTTATCACGAAAAGTGACAACTGGCAGATCTAATACAAAAATAACTAATTCTTAACAAACTACTGAAATGTTCACAACTACTGAGAACATATCAGCATGTTAAGTACAAAATATAAAACTACTGAAACTACAACGACTGAAGAACAAGCTCTTCAGTCGTTTTACAAAACTACTGAAACATAAAAATATAAAACTACTGATATCACAACTACTGAAGAAGTACTCTTCAGCAGTTGTGACAAACTACTGAGGCTTCAGTACTTGATCTTCAGACTTTGACCTTCAGGTGTTTCATCAGCTGATGACTTCAGTAGATATCATCAGCTGATGTCTTCAGTCTTTGTCTTCAGACCTTGTACATCAGTTGTTGATCTTCAGCACTTGTAAACTCTTCAGCTGTTGTACTTCAGTACTTTGGTCTTTCAGCTTCAGCACTTGTGTTCTTCAGCTGTTGTACTTCAGCACTTTGGTTCTTCAGCTGTTGAGGTCTTCAGCACTTGATCTTCAGCTGTTGAAGTCTTCAGCACTTGTCAAACTACTGATGAGGCTTTCAGCAGTTGTTGTGATACCATGTGGGACTTAGAGGTTTTTGATCTTGGCTCATTGGTTCTTTTGGTCCAACATGTTTACAGGAACAAAACTTCTGAGAGTTAATTTGCTTCGATGAAGAAATAAGAGAGTAGAGATTGATAAAAGCCATGATCCCTTCAGACTACTCTTCCAACTCTGATAAATAGGTTTCAAGAAAATTGCAAAACAACTAGAAGCTGTGTGATGCATTGAAACGATGTATGAGGGTTCACTGAAGCAAAGGAGAATAAGAAGGATCTCTAAAGCATCAGATTGAAAACTTCACCTTCAAAGCAGGGAAACAGACTCAGCAATACTTCAGGTATGTTGAGATAGTGGAACCCTTATGGAGGAGGAGTTGCTTTGAGAATAGAGACATTGTAAGTAAGTTCATGTCCTTACTTCCTAGGCAAGGACAACTCTATGTGGTTGTCAGAGGACTGAGAACTGAAAACTCTACTCTGACAGAGTTGTATGGATTCTAATGGCTACCAGATGGAGGTGAACATGCAAGATTCATCTGGCAACTCCAAACAATCAAATGGGTTCAACCCTTCATGTGGTTGAAAGGGATAGCATAGAACCCCAAAATCATCTCATATGCTACCCGACAACTCACCAAAGGTCCTTTCATCACCTTCCCCCAGACACCAAGGAGAACTACACTCAAGGAAGCCCATTGCAAGAGACAAGTTCTTTTCAAGCCATTGTGTCTTCTGATGAAAGTTGTGGCAGCTTTCTTTTCACCCTGAAGACTTGGACTGTATTCATCCAGATGATCTGGAGTACATGGGGATAGTTCAGCAGATGGCTCTTCTCACTCACAAAGCCAAAAAGTTCTATAAGCGGACCGGAAGGAAGTTCCCAGCAATGCAACCAGTGGACAGTTTGGCCTGGACAAAGGCAAAGTCAAGTGTTACAACTGTAACTTGATGGGCCACTTTGCTAAGGAGTGTAAGGCACCAAGAACAAATGGTGGCCAAACATAGTCCAGACCAAACTACACTGATAAAGCCACCTAGAATGAGAAGCCAAGTAGCGGGCTGCTGTTGCTATTGAAGAAGGAGGCTTTGATTGGAGCTTTCAGGTGGAAGATGCTTCTCCAAACCAAGCACTGCTGAAGCAAAGGTATTGGAACATCTCTGTATCCCTGAATGCATTGCTAAAGTTAATAGATACAGGTCCTACAACTTGGAAATGAGATATGATCTTGAGTCCTTAAACATTTTAAAAGCTAATTTTAGAAAGTCTAAAAATGATTATAAACTGAAGATAGAGGACTTAGAGAAAACTATTTCAGTTCTAAAACATTAGCATACAAACTTTAGGACTCAAATCAAGGATCTCATAACTAAGCTCATTGAGTGCCAGGCTGAGCTTGTGATTAGCAAAGCCAGGGCAGATAAGTGTGTTCTTGAAGAAGACACCTTCAAGAACATGATATCCTTATCCCTGCACAACAATGTGTGCTATCAAAACAAGTAGGGACTGGGATCAAACGTGATAGCTCCTCCATACACAATCTTGTCTGTAAGATCACCCAAGTGTGGAACTTGTGAAGATGAGCTTCCTCTCATAGATCCTTTGAGTGAAGAGGATGATGAAGTGATAGTGAAGAATTCCTCTAAGAAGAATGAAGAGGAGGATTCTAAGAAGGGCCAGTATCCTTCTTAGTAGAAGAAAAAGACTGTGATGACCAAGTCAATAAGGAAGAACTTGATTAGAAAGAGCAAAAGGAAAGCTAGGAAGGCTCAAGAGATCAAGGCTACTTTTGACTCTAAGCAAAAAGAAGTTTTTATCTCTGTAGGGTTTGAAGTAGTAAAGACTGAACACATCAACCTGAACTCTTTTGCTAAGAGTTCTGGTTCAAGTTCAAATCATCAAAGTACCAAGAAGAAGACTTATCTATTGTGTACCACTGCTACAAAGCTTGGACCATCAAACTTCAAGAACAGTCCTCAGCCCAAAGGACTGTCTCAGCATTTGCAAAGATGAGGGTGGAGAAGGGATGTGACCAAAGTGAGTCTTGTTCCCAGCAGAAGGCTCTTGGGAAGAAGAAAATGGAGTGTTTTATGTGTGAAAGTACTGCTTATCTTGCTAAGGATTGTCCATACAATCCTAAGTGTACTCTTCACATGACCAGACCAAAGACTTCCAAGAGTTCTAAGAAGATTCAAGCTTTAGAAGGAAATTCTGTTTCCTTTGAAAGCTCCAAAACTAAGAAGAAGGCAAGCGGAAAATTGCTTTCAGAAGAAAAGTTGGTCCTGGAAGGAAGGAATACTTTCGAAGCACAGAAGTCTGCTGTAGTGTTTGCAGAATCTTCCGAAGGTCCAGTCATCAAAACTTCCAAAGTCTTAAAAGCTTCCGAAGTGTTGAAGGTCAAGTCCAAGCATCCAAAGGTGGTGTGGAAGTCTAAGAAAGACCAAGTGACTGAAAATTCTCCATCAACAACAGCTCCAGATTCTCAAAGCCAAACAATAGGATCTATTACTGTTGCATTACCTTCTGTTTCTCTTAGTGAGCCCAAGACAAGTAAGGCTTGGGTTTCCAAATATAACTAATCATTTTTTTCTCAAGGGGCATCTCAAAACAAACAAAAATGTCTGGATCATTGACAGTGGCTATTCCAGGCACATGACAGTCAATAGGTCACTACTCCAGAACTTTGAAAGGATTGATGGAGGGCCAGTTGCTTTTGGACTAGATGAAGGTGGTTACATTTTTGGAAGGGGCAAGGTCATAAATGGTAAGCTTAGCATTGAAAAGGTAAACTTTTTCAAGGAGCTTGGGTTGAGTGTATCCCAATTTTGTGATAAGACTCATAACATGATTTTTACTATGCATGAGTGCATTGTTCTCAAGCCCGGGGTGGTCATTCCTCATGAGCATATTATGCTTAGAGCCCCAGGAAAGGGAACATGTACAAGATGGATCTGCAAGAAACATCTCCCTCTAGAGAAGGTTCATGCTTTCTGTCTAAAGCCAATAGTGATGAGTCATTCCTATGGAATAAATGAATGTTCCATGTAAACTTTAAGAACATGAATAAACTGATTAAGAATGATTTGGTAACTGGAATGCCAAAGAAAGAGATTACAAGTGATGACTATTGTGTTGCATGCCTAAAAGGGAAGCAACATAAGGTATCTCACAAGCCTAAGGAAAGGAACTCCATCACTACACCCTTACACTTGTTACATATGGATCTCTTTGGCCCCACTAGTGTAATGAGTCTAGGAAGGACCTCTTACTGTTTAGTGATCACAGATGACTTTACAAGATTCACTTGGATATTTTTCCTTAGAACTAAGGATGAGACTCCTGAGATTCTGAAGAACTTCATCTTAAAGATTGAGAATCAATCTAATCACAAGATCAAAATCATAATATGTGATGAGGAAACTGAATTCAAGAACCAAATCCTTGATGCATTTTGTGATGAAAAGGGTATTACAAGACAATACAGTGCTCCCAAGACTCCTCAGCAGAATGGTGTTGCTAAGAGGAGAAACCAGACACTAATTGAAGCTGCAAGAACCATGTTGTTTGACTCTAAGCTACCCATCACCTTCTGGGCAGAGGCACTCAACATTGCCTGCTATGTGCAGAATAGAGTTTTAGTAGTTAAGACTCATGGCAAGACTCCTTATGAACTTTGGCACAAGAGGAAACCTTTCATTGGTTTTCTCAGGTCATTTGGATGTTCTTGCACCATCTTGAATACCAAGGATTAGATTGCCAAATTTGTTGAGAAATCAGATGATGGACACTTCATTGGGTACTCTTCCCAAACTAAGGATTACAAAGTATATAATCTTAGAACTAGAATTGTTGAGGAGTCAACCAATGTGACATTCAATGAACACACACCCTGTCTGACTGGTTCTAGTCCTGATTGGCTTTTTGATCTTGACTTAGTTACCAACTGTTTTAACAAATCTTGTGAGATTGTTTCAGGATCTATAGAAAACTTAAATACAGGTGATCCTGATCCAAGATTTGAGCTGAGAAGACCTTCAAGTAATACATCTTCAGCTCTAGTGGGGACTACTTCTGAAATGAGGTTTCTATAAGCACCACAATGACAAACTCAGCTGATATATCTGGTATGCCTTCAAGTTCCAGCATAGAGGCTCCACAACTAGATAAAGATACTTCCAATGCAGAAGATAATGATGGTAGTGGTGATAGTGATCAAGACTTTCTTGATGCTAATAACCACTCCATAGATGACAACATCAATGATGTCACACCCTCCTTGGATGAAGTTTCTCTTGTGCTGATGTAGTGGGAGAAACATCTACGCCATACCAAAATTTCTCTAATTTAGATCTTTCTCAGCAACTTGCTGTGATCCCTCAGCTAAGGATCCACAAGTCTCATCCCACTACAAACATCATTGGAGATGTTGTCTCTGGGGTAAGAACAAGAGGACAAACCCAGATAGAGCCAAAGAAAGTTGATAAGGCTCTAAAAGATGGAAGTTGGATTGAAGCTATGCAAGATGAGCTGCTTTAATTCAAAAGACAAAAAGTTTGGAACCTTTGTCCTCTTCCTCATGGGAAGACTACCATTGGAACCAAATAGGTGTTTAGGAACAATAAGGATGATAGAGTCTTATCATCAAGAACAAAGCTAGACTAGTTGTTCAAGGATACACACAAGAAGAAGGGATTGACTACACTGATGTCTTAGCTCATGTAGCAAGACTGGAAGCAGTTAGGATATTCTTGGCATTTGTTGTATCCAAGAACTTCAAGGTCTATCAACTTGATGTGAAGTGTGATTTTCTGTATGGAGTGATTGATGACGAAGTGTATGTCAAAGAACCACCTGGTTTGGTAGATCCTAATCATCCTGATTATGTATGCAAGCTTGATAAAGCTCTTTATGGGCTGCATCAGGCACCCAGGAAGTGGTATGAGACTCTATCTCAGTATCTTTGCAAACATGTATATAGGAGAGGAACTATAGATGGAACTCTCTTCATCAAAGGATAGGGAAATGACATGCTGCTAGTTCAAGTGTATGTGGATGACATCATCTTTGGTTCAACTAATCCAAAGCTCTTCAAAGACTTTGAGAAGCTGATGAAAGACAGATTTGAAATGAGTGCCATGGGGGAACTCAATTTCTTTTCTGGGAATTCAAGTGAAGCAAGTTGAAGATGGCATCTTCATAAGTTAGTCAAAGTATGTTCAAGACATACTCAAAAGGTTCAACATGACTGATTGTAAGATTGCTAAGAAACCCATAGCTAGAAACCACTCCTTGGACCTAATCTTGAGGGGGAGTGTGTAGATGAACACTTATACATGGCTATGATTGGGTCTCTTATGTATCTTACTGCTAGCAGGCCTGATATTATGTTTGCTAAGATGTCTCACCTTATCACTGTCAAAAGGATTCTAAGATACCATAAAGGTGCTTCAATACTTGGTCTGTGGTATCCTAAGAATTCTGACTTTAATCTGTATGCATATATAGATAGTGATTATGGTTCTTGCAACATGAATGCAAAGTCTACATCTGGGGGATGTCAATTTCTTGGTGGAAGGGTTGTCTCATGGCAATGCAAGAAACAATCCATTGTCTCTACATCAACTGCTGAAGTTGAATACATTGCTGCTGCAAGTTACTATGCTCAAGTGCTTTGGATTCAGAATCATATGCTGGACTATGGGTTAAACTTCAAGGAGACTCCTATTCACATAGACAACAACAATGCTATCTCAGTCATAGAGAATCCTGTGCCGCACTCAAGGACTAAACACATCAACATCAGGTATCATTTAATAAGAGATAATTATGAAAAAGGATTAATTAAACTAGTCAAAGTCCACACAAATGAACAATATGCTAATCTGTTTACAAAAGCTTTTGATGAGCAGAGATTTAAATATCTTGTATCAGCTATTAGGATGATCAACTTTGAGTAGGTTTTTCTTATAACTAATTCTTATTATTTCTTAAAACTAATTCTTATTATTTCTTGTTGGACCAAAAGAACCAATGAGCCAGATCAGAAAAACCTTTAAGTCCCATAAGACATCACAACAACTGTTGAAGACTTGATCAGCTGTTTGACAAAGTCTGAAGATCAATAGCTGAAGACTAAAGTACTGAAGACTTCAATAGCTAAAGACCAAAGTATGAAGATCAACAGCTGAAGACTAAAGTACTGAAGACTTCAACAGCTGAAGACCAAAGTCTGAAGATCAACAGCTGAAGAATAAAGTACTGAAGACTTCAACAGCTGAAGACCAAAGTCTGAAGATCAACAGCTGAAGACTAAAGTACTGAAGATCAACAGCTGAAGAATAAAGTACTGAAGACTTCAACAGCTGAAGACCAAAGTCTGAAGATCAACAGCTGAAGACTAAAGTACTGAAGACTTCAAAGTTTGTCTCAACAGCTGAAGAAGCATTCTTCAGTTGTTGTGATGGTTTCCTTTCAGTAGTTTTCTTTTCTATTTCAGTACTTGTAAAACGACTGAAGAGCATGTTCTTTACAGATGTATGATTGGGTCCTTGATGTACTTAACAACTTCTAGACCAGATATCATGTTTGCAACTTATGTTTGTGCTAGATTTCAGGCTGCTCCTAAAGAGTCTTATTTGATTGCAGTCAAGAGGATCTTTAGATATCTGCAAGGTACACAATATCTAGGCTTATGGTATTCCACTGGACACTCTTGCAAATTAGTTGCTTTTTCTGATAGTGACTATGCAGGGTGTAAGTTAACTAGAAAGTCAACTTCTGGTGGATGTCAATTCCTAGGCAACTGTTTGATTTCTTGGCAGAGTAAGAAACAAACATCTGTTGCTACATCCACTGCTGAAGCAGAGTACATTGCTGCTGCAAGTTGTACATCTCAGGTACTCTGGCTTCAGAACCAACTTTGGATTATGGCATTACAGAGACTAAGACTCCATTATTAATGGACAGTGCTTCAGTTCTTTGCATTGTCAATAATCCTGTCCAGCATTCTAGGACCAAACATATAGAGATCAGACACCATTTTATTAGGGACTATTTTGAAAAAGGTTTGATTGATCCAAAGTTTGTGCCTAGTGCTGATGAGCTTGCAGACATTTTTACTAAGTCTTTGGATAGTTCAACTTTCCAAAACCTAGTGTTAAGGCTTGGTATGCTGCAGCTAGAATAAGTGACAACTACTGATGATCTGAGTAAACAAGTACTAATGATCATTAGTAAACATCTCACAAATCTGTACTGATTCTGTTAAAAGAAACTGATGTAGTTATAACTACTGATGTCAGTAAAAACAGATAAGTACTGATGTCCTATGAAATACTGAAAATAGCTAAAAAGTCTGATGAGTAAGTGTTGAGGATAGTATGAAACAGCTGAAAAGCTAAGAATTGACGACAACTACTGATCAGAATTTTCTCTTCAGTCGTTTTACAACTGCTATTTCATCTTAAACAACTGAAGCAAAACCAATGTCTTCAGTAGTTTCACAACTACTGATGACTAACACCAAGTATTCAGTCGTTTACAACAACTGATGACAAAACCATGTCTTTAGTAGTTTCACAACTACTGATGACTAACACCAAGTCCTCAGTTGTTTCCAACATCTGAAGTCAAAACCATGGTTTTTAGTAGTTTTATAACTGCTGATGCCTAAAACCAAGACTTCAGTTGTTTCAACCTCTGAAGGTTAATACCATGTCATCAGTCGTTTAAAACTACTGATGATTAACACCAAACCATTCAGTTGTTTTATAACCCATACCCTATAAATACCTAATCCTACAGAGCTTCATTATCTCAAACCTAATGTTCAAAAACTCCGAACCTTCTCTCACATTAATGGCGACCATGCAGCTTAAACCAAGACACAACTGTGTTGCCTACCTTACCAAATCACCCTTCTGGATGAAGTTTGATACTGCCATTGATCTAATGGTCCATTCTCCATACAAAACGGCCTTCCTTATCAATCCTACCATTTATGCCGAATCCCTAAATCAGTTCTGGACGGACGTCACCCTTACCACTGGGGAGAATGACACCGAGTCTCTCCAGTCGTTCGTCAACTACCGTAAGGTGGTCATCACTCCGGCAATCCTTCGCCAAACCCTACAACTAGATGATGCCACCTTCGTCGCTGGATATTCAAAGGGCACCACTGATCTATCCTTTGCCCACCATGGATACCAGGGTAACCTCAGCGCTTCTACCATCCTCAAGAAGCGCTTCTATCCCCGCTGGAACACCTTATTTTTTATATGGTGAATGTCTGCCTAGCCCCTAAGACTTCTTCTTGGGATCAAATGTCAACCAGGTGGCAGCAGGTATTCTTCTCTATCCTTGAGCAACAAAACTTAAATTTTTCTGCAATAATATTTCTTGAACTTAAGGATATGGTCTCAGAACCTATTGCGAACCGATGGATATTATATCCACGGTTCATAATGGCCATTATAGAGAACCAGCTAAAAGCTGAGGGACTTGTTGGCCTTGGAGTCCCTGCCATGGCTGTATTGCCTGAGGTATACTCCAGGCACAACTCAGACCAGTCACTCAAACAGGCTGCCAAGCTGCAAAAACCCACGCAGCTGGAACCCATAGCCACCACCTCCAAATTCAAAGTCCCCACCAAACCCAAACACAAGAATCCCAAAATGGCTACTCAGGGAAATGAGTCCCCTAAGGATGTCCCTACAACACAAACGCAGGATATATCTACTGGCCATAATCCCCCAGTAGCTACAAGTACTCACCCAACCTCAACCGCTCAGGCTTCCTCTCAACAGGAGCCTGCAGCAACCACATTCGGGGCACCTATACATCTGGAACCTTCCTCATTTGAGGAGGTTGCCATTGAAATGCACCACTCTCCCCGGGTGCATACTGCTTCTACACCATCTCTCACTGCAACCGCCCCCCAAAGTCCTACCATAATAGTTGCAAAAGTGCTGAGTCAGTTGCATTCCTCACCCCCTCCCCAGATACCAATCAACACTGGGATAGCCTCAACAATTGAGGGGGAGGATCCAAATGCTGCTGCTAACCCACAACATAGGGGTTATACTGTTCAATCTCCTAGTGTAGCAGAGGAGGTTAGAACATCTGGTGAGGCTGCCACTTCCCCTGTTTCAGCAAATGACCAGGATGAAGAGGGTAACATCTATAAGACCTCACCAGAGGCAACAACCAATGAAGGACAAAGTCCTGAGGCTGGAAGTCCCCAGAACCAAGACCAAGGGGCACATGCTTATACTGATCTACACACAGTGCATGTACATCCTAATTCTATCAGGAGGTCAGATGATTCAGCACAAACTGATGATGACCTGGGCTTCTTCTATGATGTCTTAGCCCACAACACAATCCTAGAGGCTGCGGTGAGCAGACTCAAAGAGCTGCTAGCCAAAACGTCTCAGGATCTAAGTCCATCTGCCCCAATACACCAACAGATGGCACCTTCCTTTGAAGGTCTCTTATACACAAAGCCACTCCAAAACACTCAGCCACCTGCCTCTACTTCTGGCACTATCTCTCAGGGACAGAACCCCCCGAGCAAATAGCTGCTATCGTTCAAAATTCCTTACCTCTCATCACACCAATTATCACTGATATAGTGATGAAAACCCTTGATGAGAGGCTTCCCTCGGTTATCCAACCCTTGATAGAGGAAGTTGTGAGCAAAAGGCTTTCTGACAATCAAACCCTTGCAACCAATGCAACCAAAAAGGGGGAGATTCAGTCAGTGTAAGCAAAACGAAAGAGGATTGAGGATAGGAAAGAGAAAGAAAAAGAGATAGAGGTGGAAAATGAGAAGGAGTTGGGTGTAGAGACTGAGAAGGAGGAGGAGAAGGAAGCTGAAATGGAGAAAGTGACTAAAAGTACTAAAGACTTTCATGTCACATACAAGAAAAGGAAGAGTGGAAAGAAGGAGAAGGAGTTGGAGAAAATGGTGAAGGAGGCTGATGCCCAACACAGCCGATCAATGGATAACATCATTGATCAGCTGTTTAGGTAAGGTCATGACACTGAAAAACTTGACTCAGAAATTAGAAGATTGGAGATTGAAGAAATCCAAGCAAGATGGGCAAGTTACAGTGTGTTGGAAAGGGAAAGGCTGGAAATCATGATCAGGTTCATAGCTAAGTATCTTGGAAGATCATTGATTGAAATCAAGTCATGGTCCAGGGACAGCATCTTGGTAATAACCACCCAGATCTTTTCGTCTGAAGTATATACCAAAGGGCTGGTCATTGAAGCCTTGAATGAAGCTGGTGCTGGGAGCAGGACTGAACTGGTCAAACAATCTAAAGCTTCACTTACATCCAAAATGCTAGAACAGCCTGTCAAAATTCCCACACCAAAACCACCACAACCACAACCCACTAAACCAATTCCCTTACCCACAAAACCAATAGCCGATGATGTACCCCAGAAGAGGAAGAGAAGGGTACTGAGGCTAGAAGAGGAAGAAGAAGATAATGATGAAGATGAAGACAGGCTGCCAATCTTAGCTGTTATACAGTTGCCTAAGGCCATAAGTCACCCTCTAACAATTACTCTGAATCTCAAAGGCAAATTGTGAAAGTGAAGTTAGAAGAAGAAGAGCTTCACAAACAACATGATGAGGAACTGTTGAGAAGAGTCGACAAAGCATACGCTGCCACGTCTTCAATCATCAATATGAAGAAACATGCTCAGAGATTATACACGCTCAGACATACCTTTCGATATCAAAAAGAGAGAGTGAGGATTTGGCCTGATCCCAGGGTGTCTCATAGGTTTCAAAAGAAAAATATTCCACAGAGATACATTGGCCAAGTAAAGAAGATTGTAGATGAAATGATCTCACTGGCCTTTGTAGTATCACCTTGGGAGATCCTAGATGACTTCAAGAAAGCCTATAAAGCTAAACTAACCCCACAAAAGATGCTGGAGAATAATATGGTGAAAAAGGGGTTAGTGTATAGGAGGCTTGAGGAAGTTAGAAAGAATGAGCTCCAGTTGTTCTTAGAGGGTATTCACCCAAATGAATTCGCATATAGAGTCATAACAACTGTGGAACTAAAAAATGGGAAGCAGGTCAAATACCTCTCTGAGTATTATGGGCCAGGGTCACTCTTTGACGGAGAAGCAGAAGAGCTTACCATGGAGGAACAAGTAATCTTCCTTGAGGCCTATACAAGGGAGTCTTATAGACTCATAGTTGGGAAGTAGATCTCATGGATGGGGTAATAGCTCTGTGTCCAGTTCCCCAAGACAGAGTTCCCATCCATCCTTTGTCAAACAGATCATTGAGACTTCTTCCCAGGCCTGTGCTTACAAGGGTCACTTCTGAGCTGATCTAGAAGACAAAAAGACCAATCTTTCTGCCATAATAAGTGGGACATCTTCAATAAGCTTAAAGGTTTTGGCTGCATTGGTTCAGGGGGAGTTTGTTGGACCAAAAGAACCAATGAGCCAGATCAGAAAAACCTTTAAGTCCCACAAGACATCACAACAACTGCTGAAGACTTGATCAGCTGTTTGACAAAGTTTGAAGATCAACAGCTGAAGACTAAAGTACTGAAGACTTCAACAGCTGAAGACCAAAGTTTGAAGATCAACAGCTGAAGACTAAAGTACTGAAGACTTCAACAGCTGAAGACCAAAGTCTGAACATCAACAGCTGAAGACTAAAGTACTGAAGACTTAACAGCTGAAGACCAAAGTCTGAAGATCAACAGTTGAAGACTAAGTACTGAAGATCAACAGCTGAAGACTAAAGTACTGAAGACTTCAATAGCTGAAGACCAAAGTCTGAAGATCAACAGCTGAAGACTAAAGTACTGGAGACTTCAAAGTTTGTCACAGCAGCTGAAGAAGCATTCTTCAGTTGTTGTGATGGTTTCCTTTCAGTAGTTTTCTTTTCTATTTCAGTACTTGTAAAACGACTGAAGAGCATGTTCTTCAGTCGTTGTTGTTTCTGTACTTTCTTTTCAGTAGTTGTAGTGATAATTAACACTTGGTATTTTTGTAAGAAGATGTCAGCTGTTTGACATCTTCAGTAGTTGTGTTAACTTTCAGTAGTTAAATAACAGTTAGATGTCACTGTCAAGTGACATCAGCTGACGTCAGCTTCCCTTATAAAAGGAAAGATGACCTAATTGTAACGAGGCGTGGAAGCCAGCCGAAGCGTGTATTGAATGAATATATTCCTTTTGGCACAAATTCTCTCTCTATAACAAACACTGTTTCATTGATAAATTTCATGTGTGTTCTTGTTTAAATTTGTTAATTTGTGGGCTCATTCCACTGCAAATCCAATCTAATTGATCAAACTAGATGCTGAGATCCTAATAGTCTAGTTCGTCACTTTCATAAGCTCTTGTTTTCATTGGATAAAACTTTTTGAAGACTTTCCTTAGAATTATGATAATTTTGATCCTTTGGAAGTTATGTTTTTAACTTTGGCAGAAACTTAAGCCTTTAAAACAACTAACTTCCCAAGTATTTTACCTTCGAAAGAAATTTCTGAAATATCTTCTGAAGCTTAAAATTTTCTTTGGCACTTATATGTTTTCAAGGAAAATCTTCTTCCGAAGCAAATTAACTCTCAGAAGTTTTGTTCCTGTAAACAAAACTCTCAATCTTGATTTTCTTCTGAAGTCACAATTCTTAGAATCCTTCGGAAATTCTTCCGAAGTCATTTTAGCTTCAGAAGCTTTTTCATTAAAAATTCCAAAGATAATTTACCTTTGGAAGCTTTTTGACTTCCAAGAAAACTACTTTTTGAGCAAAAATAAACTACTTTTTCAGAGATGGGACCGACATTCAGATTTCAAAATTTATCCTCTTCATTAAACTTTATCTGAAATCCTTTTTCACATATAAACCCAACGGTTTCCCCTCTTTCTATCTTCTGCTTCTTTCCTCCAAACCTATAACCCCAAATTTCTCTCTAAAATCACTTTCTTTCATCTTTCTTCATCCTTAAGCTCTCTCAAAATGTCCAACCCTCATCACAGAAATCACCCAAACTTTACCATGCAGTTACATAGACAACATAACCAGGTTGCTCTGTTAAGCTCTGAGAAAGCTCCTTATTTCTTAGAGGTTTGGCATTTCTTAGCTTTTTCGAACTACTTCACCTCCCTCACCATTGATCCTCCACAGTATAAGGATCAACTGCTGGAATTCTGGAAGACCTGCCAAGAGGTCGTAATGGATGGGGAGAAGGCACTGTCTCCCACAGTGCAGGGGAGAACAGTCTTCATCACCCCGACAATCATCAACATGCATCTTCAGCTGGATGATGAAGAAGATGAGGTGTTCTTCCCAAAGGAAGCGGTAAATCATTCCATTGAGCAGATGGGTTATGAGGGAGACTACTGTGTCAAGACCTTTAGGAAAGGGAAGGTCTCATCCAAATGGAAATTCCTGCTCCATGTGATTATCCACAGCTTATCAAACAAGCATGGTGGATGGGACCAGATTCCTGAGGATCTCTCCTTCATTGTCCATGGGATGGTTTAGGGGGTCAAGTTTAGGTGTTCTCAGTTTGATTATACTAATCTGCTTGCAAACTTAGACTCCTTAGAGTATTACATGTTCCCTAGGCTCAATACATTCTTAGCTGTGAACTCGGCACACAGTTAAGGGGAACGGGTATATTCTTAAAATGAGACAGATAAAGCCCGACATCTTTAAAATTTTGAGAAAGCCCATTGTTGGCTTCTCCGGGGTAGAAACAACCCTGGTCTCAAAAATGTTAGAGCTCATTGCTCAAGGTGACAACCTAGCAGCACCAGCTAGTGTTGAACCCACACCTTCTACATCCCAACCACCTTAACAACCAAAAATCACCCTCACCTACCAAAGAAAATCCAAACTAACCTCTACTCAGGCTATTCAGTTTGTGCAGACCCCTATACACTCACCCACACAGGAAGAAGCGGACACTAGAGCTCCCACTTCTCCTAGACCACTCCCATTACTTCAATTATCAGTGCTGAGGTTCCTCATGCTCAGTCTAATGAGCTCATAAGCCAAACTACCTTAAGCCATCACTCAGAGTCTCAACACTCAAGTGATCAACCTTTAGGGGACAATTACCATCTCCAGCCTTTAGATCTAAACCATCCAATCCCCAACCTTGACTTCTACACTGATGAAGATTTAGGTTGCAGTGAGTACCATGATTCTCTCTTCTTTTCCCCTACTCAAAGAGAGATGAGTGCTTCTGAGACTCCTATTTCTAGCCCATATCAGTCACCTACTACTGAGGTGGACACCCTTGAACCTGTTAAGGATATCCATATGGAAAAGGCTCTCACTTTTGAAAGTGATTACATCATTAAGACCTCAACCATGGCAACTCAGGCCACTAACATCTCAATTGAGGTTCCTAGTGAGAAGAGGAAATCCATGAGCCAAGAACCTCAAGCTGGTGGTGAGAGAGAGGACTTTGGTCCAATCATCTCATCCCCCAAATGATTCTTCTGATGAAGATGAGGGGAATCTAAGACTAATGGTGCAAAAACTATCTAAAACATGCACCTATTTACTCTCCAAGGTTAGTCACCTTGAATCTCAACTCTTGAAGATTGATTTCTTCTGAAGACTTTTAACAACATGCTTTATCTGATGTACTTTTCTATAAAGCTGGACTTCTTTCCGCTATGACTCTTAAAGTCACCAACTTACATGAGTTGGTGAAAAGGTCCATGCTTTTGGTAACTGTACATTGAGGTCTTGAGTCTGTAAAATTTCTACTTCATGTACTTTATCCTTTTTGTAATAGATAAGGATGTGAGCTATGGCATGTCATTGTCACAAAGTCAAAAAGGGAATCTGCCTTTTTGGCTCTACAATTGATTTTGTTTTGTGTCTAGTCAATGGTATCCAACTGTCTTTCATAGTATGGCCGGCTGTAGGATGTAGTATAAGTATCTCATGTTCTTGTAACCATCTCCTTGTGTGGCTTTGTAACATTTGTAATAGAACATTGAGAAAGCAATATACTACAATCTTGAAAACCATCTCCTTGTGTATCTTGCTATTTTGTTTTGCCTCTTAATTACTTGTGTTCTTAGTGTCTTTACTTGTGGTTAATCTAGTTCACTATTTGATTAAGTTAAGTTACTCTCCTCTTTGTGTTGTTCTGTTGTAAGTGACCACCCTTCAACGGTTCTGCAGGTACCTATTCAAAGAGGAATGATATTGAGTATGACTCAATGTCCAAGCTCAAAGGTTGAGCAAGACAAGATGAAGGGAATCCCATATGCATCCACTATAGGATCCATCATGTATGCAGTGATATGCACTAGTCTGGACGTGTCATGTGCTTTGAGCATGACAAGCCAATACCAGCAAAATCCTAGAAATAGTCATTGGATGACTGTTAAGAACATACTTAATTACCTAAGGAGGATTAAAGATATGTTCCTAATCTATGGATCTTGTGAGGAGGAACTCGTGGTAAAAGGTTACACGGATGCGAGTTTCCAAACTGATCGGGATGATTCACGATCACAATCGAGATACATTTTCATCTTGAATGGAGGAGCCGTCTCTTGGAAGAGCTCTAAGCAAGATGTGGTGGCATTATCAACTATAGAATTAGAATATGTCACTGCTTCATTAGCAGCTCAAGAAGTTGCATGGTTGAAGAAATTCATTTCCGATCTAGGGGTGGTCCCTTTCATTCAGGACCCTCTAGAAATTTTTTGTGATAATGAGGGTGCGGTTGCTCAAATCAAGGAACCCCGTGCACATAAAAAGAATAGACACATTGAACGGAGATTCAACTACATATGAAGTTGAAAAGGGAAAGATATGTATTCACAAAGTTCACAGGGATCAAAATATTGCGGATCCACTCACGAAGCTTCTTGAAAAGGCAAAGCATGAAAGTCATACTTGTGCCATGAGACATCAATATTCTAATGACTGGATTTGATCTTTAATTTTATATTTATATATTGTAACCCTTTATTATTTGAATGAGTTATTTGGCTATAATAGTTCAACTAATATTCCTGTTTCGTATGTTTAAAATCCATGAGTAAATCATTTACTCTAAACATCTGTAGTCATTCATTCTTGTGCGAAAAAGTATGAGGGTGAGACTATTACGAACTTGGATTCGTAGATATTCCTATAGATGAATATAGAGCAAAGGGTTACTACCAAAGTTCTTAGATATTTGTGGGATACAAATATTGGATTGACCAACATCTCAAATATTACTACATGGAATCTTCTTGATTGATCATAAGTAATTTTGAGTAAAGGTGAATATCATTTGGTATCTTCTGACCTGAGATACATATTGGGTTTTGATATTCACCGAATGTTATACTTTGACCTAGTTCTTTTCTATTCTGAAACATGGCAGTACATAAGGCTGAATTCAGGTATAATACGAGGTGATTGTAAGAGACGTATGTGGTCAAGATGGGATTTGTCCCTCTTATTCATTAATAGTAAGATGTTAAGGCCTAATGAAGTTTAATCAATAAAGAATGATCACTCTGTGTCTTTGGGATTTAACATGACATCTATGACAAATGGATAGATGATTGATTCACCTAAAACAATTCGAGTAAGGCACTTGAAGGGGATGATGTTATTGAATGGCACTTATTCGTACGAATTAAGGGTAGTAAACCGTTGTTAGGCGGTATTTACTGCTTACATCAATCTTCTATGAATCTTGTGCAAGTGGGAGATTGTTGGATCTTGTATGCCTAAGACACATACAAGATTGATATGGTTAGTATGTTATGATTCAAGTCGGGTCATACCTAATAACAAGCTAAACAAACACCAGTAAATATTTATTTGTTGATAAGATCATACAAATAAATATTGACACAAATTTAGAAAAATGGGTTTTCTAAATCATTGCTTTGGAAATAGAACAACATTATATGGATAATTTGTTCATGAGAAATTATTTGTTTTATTATTTCAGTAGGTTAACAAATAAAAGTGTGTTCAAATTATAAAATTAAAAGGGTTTTAATTTTTTAAAATTATGGATTAAAGAGTGTAAAGTTTTATAAGATTAAAATGGATGGGAACCCATTTCGAATCAGTATTTTCGACCACCCCTTGGATACCCTTCCTTGGGATTCCTTTTCTTGTTTTAAGCAAGACTTAAACACTTTAGCACTCCACTGTAACACACTTTCTCTCACACACATGCAAAAGCTCTATTTTTCTCTCATTCTTGGCTGAAAAATTCATTTTTTCTTGGCTACATTTCGAGTTCAAGTTGGCTGATTTTCAGGTTTGCAAGAAGGAGAAGAGATTTGGTGTTTTACTTCCTAACAAGTTAGGTGTTTGGCAAGAGCTTGTGGGTAGACAAGCTTGAGGTCTTCTTCTTTGGAGGCTTTCATTCAAGAACATCATCTCCTTCATCTTACATCCATCTCATCTTCTTGTTCTTAGAAAGTTTGTATTCTAAGAACACACTATGGTTGTTTATGTTGATAGCATCTCTTTTCCCATATACATGATCCTTGTTCTTGGGTTTGTTATCTTGACTATTAAAAGGTTAATTTTCAGAATCTAAATATAATATATGTTCATATATCTGTTGTGTTTTTGTTTAAATGGTTAAACAATCTTTGATAAACTTGTCACAAATCCAACATTTTTAGATTTAAGATGAAATAAAGAAATGAAAATATTTTTGGATTTTAGATTTTTGAAAAGTTTCTAAGTGTGAATTAGATGCGCCTGAACAGTGAAGAAACGTCTCAACAGTTGAGAACGTCTGAACACTAATGAAACGCCCAACTCTACTTAGAAACGCCTAAAGGCTTGCCTTAGTGAACCTCTGAAGTTTGAAAGAGTAGAAACGCCTTAAAAGTGTCTAAGCGCCCAAACAATTCCAAAACGCTCAAACAGTGTTGATGCGTCTAAAATAGTTGCAAAGCGCCTGAACAGTTCCAAAGCGAATGGCACTTAGTTTTTCTGAAAAACATCTAAACAGTGCTAAAACGCCAAAATAGTATCAAAACGACCACTCTGAAACGCCTAAATAGTGTTAAAGCGTCTGAACGGTGTTCATGCGCCTAAACACTTAGGATATTTGTAGATGATTTCAACACCTCAAACGCCTAATTTATGTTCTTCGTAACAACCTGATCTTCACAATTTTCCAAAACTTGATAAAACAATATGAAACTCTTCAATTATGTCAATAATGCACCGATAATCAATCCTACGACATCATTTGTTTCAATTAACAACACTTTGATTCTCAATTTTGCAAACTTAGCGTTCGAGTTTTGATGAGCTATTCCAACATAAATTTGTCAAAAATTCAGATCTCATGATGTAAATTCACTCAATTTGGATTCAAATCATGTTTCAAGTGATGAAGCACAACTAAATCATCAATTAATTGAACAATTGCGATCAAATCACAGATTCAACTGATTCAAAAGTGCTCAAAAGTCGATCTTGAACTTCAAATCACTAAACTGAAAGATCTCATACCGTTTGATAGGTTAAAATGGATCAATTTGTGATTGTTATCAAGCAATTTACAACAATATGAACAATGTAATCAATACAAACAAATATCAGAAAAATTCATAGAGTTTCAATTGATGTTAGAAAGATTAGAAAGTGCAATTAAGAGAAAATAATATCTAAATTCTTAACCTGCACAAAGACAAGCAATACTATTTATAGTAATAACAAGAAACAAAAAGGAACATATATTTACATAATAAGTCCCTATTCTATGACAAAAACTTATCTAAAAACTAAAATGCTAATCTTTCTAGAGTTCCAATAGTACGTATGACAACCTAAACCAAACAAAACAAATTCACACAAAGTCATGGTAGTTGAAAAAAATTCAATCAAAAATTTAGTTGGATACATAGCGAATGAATATATTTGGTATAAGACTTGACATGAGAATTTTTATGTTTGATACATAAAAACTATTTGATATGGTTTTATATTAGAACCTTTTAGCTAGAATTAAAGTTTGATATGACATTTGTGTAACCAGCCCTAACCGACTCATAAACAGTGTGTTACATTGTACGAGTTTAAAATTAATAAAAAAGTTATGTAGTGTGTTTAGAATGGGCCTAGAGCGGCTAGTCAGAAATAGAACCGGCCGAAAAGCCAGTTGAACAGTATTGCGAGTTCTTCAAGATTTTAAACTTTTTTTCTTTTTAGTAATTTTTTTTCTTTGATTAGTTTAGTAATTGTGATGCGTATTTTAATTATGCAAGAGTTTATTGTATTAAAAGTGTAAATATGGTGAAAATATTAAATAATTAGATGAGATCGTGATACATAAGTCATGACAGTTGAAACAAATCTAAAAGCAATTTTAGCTAGCAATATAACAAATGAATGTATTTGATAAAACACTTGATATGAGAACGTTTTATGTTTGATACATAAAAACTATTTGATATGGTATAATATTAGACATTTTCAACTAGAATTAAAGTTTCATATGACATTTGTGTAACCAACCCTAACCGACTCATAGATAGTGTGTTACATTGTATGAGTTTAATATTAATAAAAAAATGTTATGCAGTGTGTTTAGAACGGGACCAGAGCGGCTAGTCGGACCTAGAATGTTGGAACCCTAGAAAGATTAGCATTTTAGTCTTTAGATAAGTTTTGTCATAGTATAGGGACTTATTTTGTAAATATTTGTTCCTTTTATTTCTTGTTATTAGTATAAATAGGATTATTTGTATTTGTGCAGGTAAGACTTTGGAAATAGTTCTCTGTTCATTTTCTCTTAATTGCATTTTGTAATCCTACTAATATAAATACAAACTCTACGAATTTTTCTAATATTTGTTTTGTGTTAATTACATTGTTTAGTTAATTGTCAATGGTTGATAACAATCACAGATCGATACATTTGAACCTATCAAATGGTATCAGAGCCTTTGGTTCAGTGATTTGAAGTTCATAATCAACTTTTTAGCAAATTTGAATCACTTGAATCTGTGATTGGATCACAATTGTTCAATTAATTGATGATTTAGTTGTGTTTCATCACTAGAAACATGATTTTAATCACAATTGAGTGAATTTAGATCATCAAATCTGAAATGTTGACAAATTTGTGTTTGAATAGTTCTTCAAAACTCGAACACTAAATGTGCAAAATTGAGAATTAAAGTGTTTTTAATTGATAGAAATGATGCTAAAGGAATGATTGTCGGTGTATTAGTGACTTGATTGAAGAGTTTCACATCATTTTATCATGTTTTGGAAAATTTGTTAAGATCAGGCTGTTACAAAGAAGATGAATTAGTCGTTTGAGGTGTTGAAATCATCTAAAAATCACCTAAGTGTTTAGGCGCATGAACACTGTTCAGACACTTTAACACTGTTTAGGCGTTTCAAAGTGGTCGTTTTGACACTGTGTAGACATTCCAGCATTGTGTGGATGTTTTTCAGAAAACTAAGTCCCAGGTACTTTGGAATTGTACAAGCACTTTGGAACTGTATAGGCGCTTTGCAACTGTTTCAGACGCATCAACACTGTTTGGGCGTTTTGGAACTGTTTGGACGTTCTAACACTGTTCAGACATTTCTACACTTGGAAAATTGAAAAATTCACTAAGGCAATCCCTTAGGCGTTTCTAAGTAAAGTTGGGAGTTTTACTACTATTCAGATGTTTCTCTACTATTGAGACGTTTCTTCACTGTTCATATGCATCTAATTCAGACTTTTCACTCAACACTTAGAAAATTTTCAAATATATAAAAAATTCTTTTAATTCATTTAAAATCTAAATACAACAAAACTTAATATTGGCTAAGTCTGAAGATTCAGAGAACAGAGTACCAAAGCTGAAGAATAGAGCTGACTTCAAAAATTGATCACTCAAACTAAAACATCATTCGAACTCAATTGATACGGATCTGTGGAAGTCAATTGAGAAAGGACCTCACATCCCAGTCACTTTTGATGGTCCTGATAGACGATTATTATATACAAAAGATACTCACGAGCCATATCCTAATGATGGCTTACATGGTGAAGACTTAAAGAAGGTGAAGAATGATGTTAAAGCATATTCTCTCATGTGCAAAGGGTTACCTTTGGAGCTACTTTCAAGGCTAGAGAACTATCTAACTGGTTATACCATGTATAAAACTTGAAGTTATATGTGAAGGAGGTAAAGACATACAAGATCTCAAAAGAAAAAAGTTAAGGAGGCAACTTGAACTCTTTGAGCATATATCAAGAGAAACTATAAACCAGATGATGAATAGATTTGTACAACTCACATCTAAAATGTCAACCTTAGGAATCAAAAATGATCTTAAAGACCTAAATGAAAGACTCCTCAATGCACTTCCATCATCATGGAAACAAACAGTAACCCTGCTAAAGCACACTAAAAAGTTTCCTATGGATCTTGATCTTCTCATTGCTAAGATTGAATCTGTGGAAATTGATTAGAGCTCAAGAAATAATGACAGATCTGCTTCAACATCTCAATACAAGTATGTTGCTTTTCCAGCAAATACTGTAAAGAATGCCTTTCTTGACAAAAATGATGCTACTCCTGAAGATGAGGGTGATGTGTTTGTGTGAGTTGGATTTTTCACTAGTACCCCAGTCTATTCAACTCAGCCAGAACAACAGTCTCCTCCAAAATCTATTCTACCTAAAACAAATAATAAGAATCCATCTTCTAACTCAGCTAATCGTAAAAAAGTTAAAGATGTTATAAATATCCTTTTACAGGATGAAGAGTCCAAAACTACATTTACAGCTTTTATGGCAAGCTTCCAAGGCTATCAGGGTAGTCATCAAACTCAAATTGATTTGATCTTGTGGGATTGTTTGAGATGGATCCTGATGACGTACAAAAAATGGACCTTAATTGGAAAATGGTGATCATTGCTTACAGAACACAAAAGCACTAGTATGTCAAAAGGAACTAAAAGCCTAGTGCCAACAAAACAGTTCGTTTTGAAAAGTCTCAAGATGTTTCAATTGCAATAACTATGGCCATTTTTCTAGAAATGTAAAGCTCAAAGAACTCAAAATAGAAATGGTCAAAGTAGTTCCAATAATCAGAGACATCAACATGAGAATCAAAAGACTTTTCAAAACCCATATCAGAGTGTGCCTATGCCTGAATTAAAATATGATAAAAAGATAGCTGAAGAATCAAAAAAGCACTAGTTGTAAGTATAAAAGATGGTTATGACTGGAGTGCTTATGCTAAACAATTTATAGTTGATCTTACTACAGGTTTAGCATTGATCTTTGAAATGAACAAAGACGGTCTGAAAACAATGATCCAAAATTAGAGAATCAGAAATTGAGATAGACTATGACTAGAGTGACAAATCTAATTGAAAGGAGGACACTAAAGAAATTGCTCTCATGGAAAAGTCTGAACAACCAAAGGTTGTAAACTCTACATCTGACACTGAGTCTTCAAGTTCATATCCTGAAATTCCAGTAGAACTAAGAGAAAAACTATGTACTAAAACTTGTTTAAACAAGTTAAACATTATAGAACATACTCATTCAAAATATGTGATAAATTAAAGCAAGAAGAATAAATGCACAAAAAACTGAAAGATGATCATAAAGTTGTTGATGATAAAATCATGTCACTTCAAGCAAGTTGGAACAAAACTCTAAAAGAACTTGAATTTGTTAAGAAACAACTTGAACAAATGACAAAAGCACTTGAAGAAGAAAAATTGGCACATGCAGCATCTCAAGTTGACTTGGCTAAAGTAAAAAACTCAAAGACCATAGTTGAGCAACTGGTAAGTGGAAGAAAGGATAAAGATAAAACATGATTAGGTTTTACACATTAACCTATGCCTGAATCTATCTCTAATACATTACCAGAAAACTTCAATACTCATGACCACTCTCCAGAAAATAACGCTAAGCTAAAATAATTTCAAGAGAAGAAAAAGATTGGTCAAGAAACTATTGAAAGTGTAATTGAAAAAATAAACATTCAAATATTCGAGGAGAAAGATTCAAAAAACATTAAGAATGGCCATCCATTTAAAGTAAAATCTTATGAACCTCGTCTAAAAGAATAAACAGCTATTTGTCCTAAAAGGTGAATTAATCATAGAAAAGTGTCAAATTGATCAAGAGAATGACAAAGCTATTGAGTTCAATATCAAAATGAAAAGAAAAGTTTAAGAAGTGAAATCAAACACTTCATGTCTCATGATTCAAGCTCAAATGAATTAACTCAAAACAAAGATTGTGAAAAATAATTTTCTCAGGGTTCAATTAACATAGAAAACACTAAGAAGTCATCAAGAAATCAAAGAAGAAAAAAATAACTCCTAAAACTAGACAGCCTGAACAACACAACAAATCAAGTCAAATTAAACCTGTGAAGTTTGTGTCAACATGAACTTTTGACATGAACACAACTGAAACAATATCAAAACCAAAGATCAAATCTAACTCTGATCTGAAAGCAGGTTCAGGTCCTAAGTCTTCTATTGTTCAACATAGATTTGCAACTAAGGAGTTAAAGAAATGTGAGTGTGTTCAAAAGCAAAATCCTAAAATTCTAAAGACCAAACTCATATAGCAAAATCAAAAGCTTAACCAGTCTACTCCTAAATCTAGACAAGGATCTAATGTGGTCTCTACGTCCATGGTTAAGCAAATACTGTTTAAAAAGCCATAAAAATACTACGATATATGTGACATGTACAATCATAACACATCTGCGTGTTATTTTAACAAATACTGTCACATGTGTGATATGACAATCACAACACAACTGATTGTTATTTTAACAAATACTGTGCATTGTGTGATGTAATGAATCATAATACAGAGGATTGTAACTTCAGGAAGAACTCACCTAGAAAGGATTTTGATAATCATAGATATGATAATCCAATTTACAAAGTAATTATTATTATGGATTTCAAAATCTATCAAAAACACCTTCTTTGGATTTAAGTTCTTTGAGAATAATCAACTCTGATAATGAGTATAATGTCAGATCACGACAATATAATAAAGGACATTTCGTTCCACGCTCAGTGAGAATAAAAAATGAAACATATAATACGAAGAAGTTTCTAATGTTTCAAAAAGTGATTCAAAATTCTTGAGGATGATCTTGAAACTAGAGTTAATGTTTTGAAAACAAAGCAAAGAAAAGATAATCAAAATGTTTTACAAAGAGAATTTGAAAATCATAAATTTAAAGGAAACTTGACATAAACATACTCCATTTCAAACAATTTACTATCATGGATAAATTTGGAAAGCCCAAGACCATTTCGGCTTGGGTTACTAACTCATCTTAAATATCTTTGAATGTAGGTACGCTCGCGGATACCGGTAAACACATGGTATGTTGACGGTGGGTGTAACCGGCATATGACAAGCAATCAAGTCTTGCTTCAACATTTTAAGCTAAAAGATAGTACTCATGTGGCGTTTGGTGGAGATTAAGCAGGAAAGATAAACGGAGATGGAACGGTATCTAACAGAATAATAAGTTTTGATAAAGTCAATTTCTGTGAACAATTGAATTTCAATCTTTTAAGTGTTTCACAAATATGTGATAAATCATGTTCTACTTTATTTGATGATTCTTTTTGCTATATCTTAAAGCCAGGATTTCAGATCAGCAAGGGGTGGGTTGTTGTTAAAGTTGTTCATGATAAAGATGTCTACAAACTAGACATGTCTCATGTTGATCCGTCTACCGAAACAACCTGTATGATTGCTCGGGCATCTAATGATGAAAGCTAGCTTTGACATAGACGTCTCAGTCATTCAAACATTAAGAACATGAACAAGATTGCAGCAGGAAATCATGTTATTGGAATTCTTTCAAAGAAGTTTGCAACAACATACCTTTACAAAGCATATTTGAAGGGAAAACAACATAGCGTGTCTTATAAGCCAATTAAATAAACTCAAACTCAAAACCTTTACAAATGCTACACATGGATGTATTGGTCGTGTAAACATATAGGGTATCGAGAAGAAATCGTATTGTTTGGTCATCATTGATGATTATAAACGATTTTCTTGGGTGTTCTTTCTTCATAAAAAATCTGAAGTAACTGAACTTTTAAAAGAGTTTATTATTAAAGTAGAAAATCAATTAGATCAAAAAGATAAAATAATTAGAAGTGATAATGGAACTGAATTTAAATATGCTAATATTGACAATGTTTGTGCATAAAAAAGGAATAGTTCATGAGTTCAATGCTCCTCAAACTCCAAACAAAATGGAGTTGCACAAAGGAAAAACAAAACATTGATTGAAGCAGCTCGTGCAATGTTAGCTGATGCAATGATTCTTATCACATTCTGGGATGAAGCAATATCAACTACTTGTTTCATTCAAAATCGTACTCTGTGGTTAAAGACAAACAAAAACTCCTTATGAGTTAATGTTTGGGAGGAAACCCAATATAGATTTTCTTAAATCTTTTAGATGTCCTGTTTTGATTTTAAATTCAAATGAACGTCTAGGTAAATTTTATTCAAAGTCTGATTATGGATTCATTCATGGATATTCATCCGCTTCGAAAGCGTATAGAGTTTATAACTCTAAGATGAATGTTATCATTGAAACGTTTAATGTTAAATTCCTTGAAAACTCTTTTCCATTAGTTGTAAATGGTCCAAAGTGGTTATTTCATTTAGACTCATTAACAAATTCATTTAATTCTAATATGTTTGAATCTTCATGTGTAAACACGAAACAAGCAGAAGATCTTGGAACCTTTCAGTGAAGATTTTGATTCTGATGATATGGATGATACACCTCCAAATTATTAATGTTTCTTTTTTGCAAGAGTTCCTCTATTCTCTACAGAGAATCATGAGCAACAAAATCATGAGCATCAATAAGTTCCTGAAGATTCTGATGTTTCTTAACCTATTACTGATGATGGACTAGAAATTCACCATCCTGAGTTTGGAACATCATCCGTATCCAGAGATATAAAAGTTAATGACAAGTTTGATTACTTTGTCAATTCTCCAACTCAAGTTCTGAATTTCATTCCACATTTTTCAACTCTATTGCACCAGCTCTCTGAACTAAAACAAATTAATCTAGATGTGAATGTTTAACATGATAAGATTCGAACAACTCATATTCACAAAAAAAACATCCCATCTCTCAGATTATTGGTCCTTTGAATGAAAGAACAGTGCGAAGTCACTCTGAACGAGGAAATCTTTGCTTATACTCATGTTTTCTTTCTCAAGTTGTCCCTAGAAACATTACTAGAGCTTTGATGGACAACAGTTGGATTGAAGAATGCAAGACGAATCACTATAATTCAGAAAACAGGAAGTGTGGAAACTGGTGGATTTGCCTGAAGGAGAGAATGTCATTGGCACAAAATGGTTATTCAGATTCAAATCAGGTGACTGAGGAATAATCATTCAACAAAAATCTTGATTAGTAGCTTGAAGATCACGTACAGGTTGGACTCACCTTAGTTAGATTGTTTATATTTCTTTGTAATAGGTCTAATGTTAGTTTACTTTTGTATGTATTTAATTTTATTTTGTTTTGTAGTCTAGCGAAACTATGAGTGAAATAGTCAGCTGTTTAGTTCTCCCAGCGAAACTGTTGTTTCTGCTAGGCGAAACTATAGTTTCGGCAGTACATCTACGAAACCAAGACTGCTACATATAGTTTTGATCATTTTCATTGTTGGTCAAGCTTTTAAAAACCCTAATTGTTAATCCTTGTTGCAAGTGAGTATTGTAAACAATTTATTCACAGATATATCATTTTGCTTTGTTATTATTGAGTATGTTGATCATCATTGCCTTATTTTGATTCATTTATAGTTGTTCTCAATCTTCATCATCTTTGTATTCTATTGATTGTATTTAATATTGAACGATTCAACATCTCATTTGTAATGCAAATTGATCTAATGGACCTACAATATGGTATCAGAGCCTTAGTTCTCATGATTTGTTGAGTTTTTTGGTTGTTTTTGTTCAATATCAAGTATTCGTCAATTTCAGATCAAATTATAGTGTATTTGATATGGAATTTGCTTGAATTTTGTTTATTTTTGGTTGGAGAAGTTCTGTGAATCATAAGATCTCAAATCCATTGAGTTTTAGATAATTTCAGATTGATTTCGTGTTGAAAAAGGTTTTTAGCTTCATCCGGTGAAATTACAGATTCATCCAGTGAAACTGTCTGCTCTTCCAGCGAAACTATATGTGTTATCCTATTTGAAGTTGTTTTCTGTTGTCCTGCGAAACTAGTTTCATTGAACCAAAGTTCAACAGTGTTTGTGGGTGAATTTCAAGTGAAGTTGCTGCTGAAAGTACCATTGAACGAATGTTCAAGCTTGTTTCATGCGAAATTGTCGGCGAAACTAAGCAATTTCAGGCATTTGGCTAGCAAAACTGTTGCCGAAATTGCCAGCAAAATTAAGGCAACCCAGCAAAACTAGTTTTTGACTGCGAAACTGTTTGGAATATACCAATTTTCAGCAAAACTATTTCATTTCCAACGATATTGTAATGTCAAAGATGAGTTCCCTCACTCTTGCTAATCTTGAAAGTGTAGCTCCCAATAGAACTCTGAGACTTATTAATGGGGATAATTTCAAGGTTTTGGAAGGGATGCCTCAAAGCCTTTTTCTTCTACACTAACCATAATCAGTGGGATTATATCATTTCTGGTCCTCAAATACCAACTGTCATTGTTGGTGATGTTGTATCTCAAAACAAGGACTCGTCCACATTCATTGAGAAGGATCTAAAGCTGATTGAGCGAGACTAATCAAGCTCTGGTGGCTGAAGTTATGATTGGGAAGGGAAAGATAGATTGTGAAGATGACTTTGATCCGTTCAAAGATCTTAGAAGTGAAGCTGAGGAGTCGGTAAAGGTGAAGGAGGATGAGAGGGTGAACGAGGATAAATCTGAGAAGGAAGGAAGTCCACCCACTGAGCAAGGAAAAGAAAAAGATGATGCTTCTATCACTATTGAGGAAAGGAAGTCGGGTACTACGGTGTGCCAATGTGAGAAGGCCTTAGAAGCAGAAAAGGTGGTGATGGGACTTCCGTATGAGGTAATTCAGGATATGTGTTCTTCTGCATGTAAAATCAGGTTATTTGGAGTTTACAAGGCTAATCGTTTATTAAATGATAATGAGAAAGACTTAAAACGAATTAATAAGGAACTTAAAATAAACGAGTCTAAATATTTTGTTAAATTAAATGAAGCTATAAAAGAGAATGATCATCTAAAATGAATAATCTTGGAAAGAAACGTCGACATTAAAACTTTGACTGAAAGGGTTCCACTTGTTGAATTTGAAATGAGCAAACTTCAATCAAAGCTAGATAAATGGACAATATTAGGAATGAAACATGATGATCTATGTAAATCTCAACGGGGGGCTAGGATTAAAACAGGATTAGGCTATGAAAATGCTATGGTTTATCCTCCTCATAGTACTTACTGGTATTCTCGTATGCCTGTTCCTTATCCTTCTAATGATTTGATCAAATACATACTAAGAGTATGTTTGTAGGTTTAGAAGGTGTAAATCCTAAGCATGTTCGTCAGGACTACGATTATGGACCGACTAGTGTGCTTGGATGCACTAGTCTTAGTACACCTGATTATCAGCATTCGGTCTTAGACCATAAATCTAGTTTAAATTCTATGTTTGTTTCTAGTGAACCTGTAATAGACATTGTCTCATGGTGTTCTGGTGATGTTTCTATTTTATCTTTAAATTCTGTGGGTTGTGATGATGCTACTGGTTCTGATTGTGTTAATAGTGTGAATGATTTCACCACAAAGAGTAATGAGAAACATAAAACAAATTGTTTTGACAAATTCTTTTCTCATCCTATTCCATCTTTTACCCCAACGAATATTTCTTTATCAAACGAAAGGGTATCAACTTCATCTGAAGGCAGCACAAGTGGTACAAGTACGACTTGTACTTCAGATGACAATTTATCTTCTTTTGTTAATAACCATTCTTGTTCAAATAAATACAGACCTCGAGGCATGTATGAGACATACAGTGATGTAGATTCTAATGTGTCTTAATGTGATGAGGAAATACATATTGACCACATCCCTACCTCAATACATAACAAACCTAGATTAAAACCACACTATTTCAGGTGTGGTCAAGATAATCATGTAGTTAAGCATTGTCCAGAACTACATCATAGACATGTTAATAGGAATTCATTTGGGAATAAAATGATAAAATTAGTTAATAATTTCTTTTGTAAGAAATCTCTCTCCTAAACACAAAGTTTTTCAAAATTGGGTTCCCATTTCACCAGGTTAATCTACTCTTTATATTTTTGTAGGAGTCATCCACTAAGATTGTAAACGGTGTATGGCATGTGGATAGTGGATGCTCCAAACATATGACGGGGCTCAATGACTTGTTGACCAATTATCGGATTATAAATGGAGGTTATGCGGCATTGTTGGTGACAAGAAAGGAGGAAAGCTGATCGGTCAAGGAGAAGTTTCCAATGGCTCTCTAACTTTAGAGAAAGTCAATTATGTTCTTGAACTTGCATTTAGTCTATTGAGTGACTCTCAGATTTGTGATAAAGACATTCCAGTCTTCTTTATGTTGAATGAATGTATCTTTTTAAAATTTGAGATTGATATTCTAGAAGAGATGGTACTCATGCGGGCTCCACGAAAGAATCATACATATCTTCTTTATATGGGTTCAAGGGAGTCAAAGTCTACCGCTACTTGTCTTTTGTCCAAAGCTTCCACTTTGAATCTCTCTTATGGCATCGCATATTGGGCCACGTTAACTTCAAAATTATAAACAAATTAGTGGAAAAAAATCTCGTTAGGGGACTTCCTTTAAAAGATTTTTCTATGAGTGAAAAACGTATGGCCTGTGCCAAGGGCAAACATCATAAGAAACCACATAAGCCAAAACTAGAAAATATCATAACTAGTCCTCTCGAGTTGTTACACACTGATTTGTTTGGCCCAATCAGTGTTAAATCAATTGCTAAAAAATCTTTCTATCTTGTCGCAACAGATGATTTTTCAAGATATTCTTAGGTAAGATTTCTAGCTCACAAGGGAGAGGTTGATGAGGAGTTGCAATAGTGAATACTTTCAATCGAACGATAAGCACGAGAAAGGTCTTGTTGATTAGAAGTGACAACGACACTGAATTTAGAAATCACATCTTTGATTCGTTTTGTGCTGCAAAGGGAATTTTAAGACAATTCAGTGCTGCGAGGACACCTCAACAGAATGGTGTGGCTGAACAAAAGAATCGCACTCTTATTGAATCTGCCTGTACAATGCTGATTGAATCCTCCTTACCCATCATCTTTTGGGCTGAGCTGGTGAATTGTGCTTCTACGTTCTGAATAGAGTGTTCATAGTAAAAGGTTAAATGAAGACTCCTTGTGAATTATTTCATAAGAGAAAGCCTTTAATTGACTTCTTTCGACCATGTGGTTTCTCATACACTTTATGGGATACTTAGGCGCAGAAGACGAAGTTTGGTGCCGTGTCTGATGAATGTTACTTCGTTGGCTATTCTTCTTCTCAAAAACCTTATAGGCTATACAACAAGAGAACACGTATTGTTCAAGAGTCCTTTTATGTTGATTGGCAGGAATCTAATTCATCCGATGTTCAATCTGAACCCTCATTGTTCTTTGACTCCGATACAGTGTTTAACTCATTTAATCTTCTAGTTTTCGATGATGATGCATCTATCTCCAATGTTCACACAAACCTCATTCCACCCACACCTGTTATATCTCATGACCCTCCTACTATATCTGCAAACGATGCTATATCAGTTGATATTGCATCTTCATCTTCATCATTTGACCTTCAACCTCCACCTATTTCTGCATCCCTTCCCTCCACATCTACATCTGTCTCATCTCAGCTAGTATCACCTATCTCTCCAATTGGCTCTTCTTTACCATCACCTTCACCTTCTTCTATCGATCCACAACCAATTAGCCAACTGTCTTCAAATATCCTACCCATGCCCTCTGATTTCAAAACTTTGAAAGATCACCCACATGATAACATTATAGGATCTATCACCGATGGAGTTCGGACGTGGAGTCAATCTGGCATGATCAACATTTGACTATTCTCTTGTTTTATATCCCAAATTGTCCCAAAGAATGTTCGTGCAGCTCTTTAGGACCCTTGCTAGGTTGAATCAATGCAATTAGAGCTGCAACAGTTTCGGAAACCAAGGTGTGGATACTTGTCGACCTTCCACCAAACAAATGCCCAATTGGCACGAAATGGGTGTTCAAAAACAAACCCGATGACTGTGGCATTGTGGTAAGAAACAAGTCTCGATTGGCTGTCCAGGGCTTTGCTCAAGAAGAAAGGATTGACTATATCGAAGTGTATGCTCCTGTCGCTCATCTTGAAGCCATTAGAAATTTTCTCGCTCACGCTGCTCATAAGTAGTTCAAAGTTTATCAGATGGATGTCAAATGTGCATTTCTTTATGAAAATATTGATGATGAGATTTATGTGTGTCACCAGGTTTTGAGAATCCCGACTTTCCTAACAAAGTTTACAAACTTGATAAGTCTCTT
Source organism: Flaveria trinervia (assembly GCA_025506515.1). Classification (NCBI taxonomy): domain Eukaryota; kingdom Viridiplantae; phylum Streptophyta; class Magnoliopsida; order Asterales; family Asteraceae; genus Flaveria; species Flaveria trinervia. The sequence continues at coordinate 23,165,168 of CM046453.1, read as the reverse complement.
TATGGTCTTCATCAGGCTCCTCGGATCTGGCATGAGACATTAACTCAGTATCTCTTAAGCAATGGTTTTCCTCGTGGCACCATTGATATGACTTTGTTCAACTGGGAAGTGGATGGTGAAATGCTGATTGTCCAAGTTTACGTTGATGATATTATTTTCGGTTCCTCCAATCCATAATTGTGTCAGGTGTTTGAAGAGGTGATGCGTAGTCTCATTGAAATGAGCATGATGGGGGAGATGTGCTTTTTTCCTTGGGTTGTAGGTGAAACAAAAGCTAGAGGGAATTCTCATTCATCAGGAGAAGTATGTTAAAAAAATTTTGTAAAAAATTCAAGATGGATGAAGCTTCTCCTGAAATGACTCCTTTTAGTGCTCAAACATGCCTCACTCCTGATGAAAACGGGAAATCCATAGATTAGGAATATATCTCTTGTCCTCCTTAGGTACTTAAGTATGTTCTTAACAGCCATCCAATGACTGTATCCAGGATTTTGCTGGTAACGACTTGTCATGCTTAAGGCGCATGACACGTTCGGTCGAGTGCATATCATTGCATACATGATGGATCCAATAGCAGATGCGTATGGGACTACCTTCATTTTATCTTGCTCATCCTTTGAGCTAGGACATTGAGTCGTACTCAATATAGTTCCTCTTTGAATAGGTACGGTACCCTTTTTAGAGTTCTCCATCTTGAACCTTTTCAAGATCTTATCAATGTATTCACTTTGATTCAAACCAATCAACCGCCTCGATCTATCCCTATAGATCTTTATTCCCAGAATATAGGCGGCTTCTCCAAGATCCTTAATGGAAAAACAACTTCCAAGCCAGGTTTTTACACCTTCCAAGGTTGGAATGTCATTTCCAAATAGTAGTATGTCATCAACATACAATACTAGGAAAGTTATTGTGCTCCCACTAGCCTTCTTATACACACAAGCCTCATCAGCGTTTTTTATGAAGCCAAATTTCTTTACCTCCTCATCAAAACGATGATTCCAGCTTCTCGATGCTTGTTTCAATCCATAGATTGATTTCTTTAACTTGCATACTTTATTAGGATGTTTTGGATCGACAAAACCTTCAGGCTGAACCATATAGACATCTTCCTCAAGATATCCATTTAGGAAAGAGGTTTTGACATCCATTTGCCAAATCTCATAATCATAATGAGAAGCTATGGCAAACAATATCCTTATAGACTTTAGCATCACAACAGGTGAGAAAGTTTCATCATAGTCAACCCCTTGAGTTTGAGCGAAACCCTTTGCTACAAGTCTAGCTTTATAAGTATCCAAGTTTCCATGCATATCGGTTTTCTTCTTGAAAACCCACTTGCTTCCAACTACTTTGGAATTAAGAGGTGGTACAACAAGTTCCCAAACTTGATTGTCATACATGGATTGCATCTCAACGTTCATGGCCCCAAGCCATTTGTCACAATCCAAATTGGACACTGCATTCTGGTACATGGTTGGTTCATCTAAATCTACCACATAGCATCCATCCATGAAAAATCCATATCTTTCAGGTGGATTACTAGTTCTACCACTTCTACGAATGTTTTGTGTCTATTGATCAACCGCTTGATCATCCTCAACATCCTCATATTGAGTGCTAGTTTCAACCAGTCGTGCATCGGGTTATGGTTCTTGATCCTCCTCAAGATCCACTGTTCTACTGCTAGTTCCTTCCATAAGGAACTTTGCCTCTAAGAACTCACCCTTTCTAGCAACAAACACCTTTTGTTCCAGTGGATCATAGAAATAATATCCCATAGAATCTCTAGGATATCCAATAAAGATACACTTGGTGGATCGGATTTCCAATTTGTTTGGGGTGGGAGTCTTAACAAAAGCCTCACAACCCCAGACCCTTAAGTATGATAGGGATGGAACTCTTCCATGCCATATCTCAAAAGGTGTCCTTTCCACCTTTTTGTTTGGGGCCATATTTAGAATACGGGTCGTGGAGAGCAAAGCAAAACCCCAAAATAATAGAGGCAATGTGCTTCTAGCCATCATAGATCGAACCATATCCAATAAGGTTAAATTTCTCCTCTCAGACACACCATTATGTTGTGGTGTTCCAGGTGGAGTGAGTTGTGAGACAATCCCACAACTCCTAAGATGATCTTGAAAAGCATCATTTAGGTATTCATCTCCTCTATCTGTGCGGAGAACTTTAATCGACTTGTTGAGTTGATTTTCTATTTCATTCTTGAAGATCTTGAACGTTTCAAAAGCTTCATCTTTGTGCCTTAATAAGTACACATACCCATAGCGACTATAATCGTCGGTAAAGGTAATGAAGTATCTTTCACCATTCCTAGTCATTTGTTAAAAGGACCACATACATCCGAATGTATGATTCCTAGTAAATCTATTGCCCTTTCGTTAGTTCCACTAAAGGGTGCCTTAGTCATTTTTCCTTGTAAACAAGATTCACATACATCAAATGAATCATATTCATTTGTTTTTAAAAGACCATTCTTTTGAAGTGTTTGTATACGTTTCTTGTTTATATGACCAAGGCGACAATGCCAAAGATAGGTATCACTCATATCGAACTTGAGTTTTTTGGTGTTAGTTTGGTACAATGAACTATTTAAAGTATTTTCATGAACCAATTCATTAATACCATTAATGGGAATAACTTTAAAATAGAACATATCATTTAAAGAAACATGAATATCATTTTCAACAAAAGATAATACATAATCATAATGTCTTAATTGGGATACTGAAATAATGTTCCTGGTCAAACTAGGAGCATACCAAAACATTCTTCAAAATCATATCCAAGCCACTTGGAAGTTTTAGGATGTAGTCCCCACCAGCTTCAACTATGACTTTAGTTCCATTTCCCATGAAGAGGCTAACATCCCCTTGATTGAAGTCCCTACTTCTTGTGAACCCCTGCAACAAATTGCAAATATGAGTTCCACATCCGGTATCCAATACCCATGTGTTAGAAGATGTAACATTAAGATCAATATGAATCATATATATTGTACCTGAGGTCTGCCCGGCATCCCTCTTTGCTTTCAACTCTTGGAGATGGACAGGACAATTCCTTGCCCAATGTCCAATCTCCCCACACTTGAAGCATGGGTCATTGGTAGCAACCTTTTGCTTCTTCTCTTGTGGTTTGGGTGGCACCGTTGCCACCCCTTTCCCCTTTCCCCATATTCGTACCTTACCCTTGGCAACCTTTGTCTTGGGTGCGAGATGAGGCCTTTTCTTGTTCCCACCTTGATGGATGGTGAGAACGGGTAAAACTCTTTTACCCATGGCCGCCTTAGCCATTTTAAGCATTGAGTGAAGCTCACCAATGCTCTTGTCCCATGCATTCATGTTGTAATTCAACACAAATGTCTCGAACTTCTTGGTAATGACATTAAGGATCAAATCCGTGGCCAATTCCTTCGAGACGGGACAATTAAGCCTCTCGAGGCGGTCAATATGACTTTTCATCTTAAGTACATAAGATGAAACTGATTGGTTGTCGTCCATACGACAATTACTCCTAATCTATTATTACATCCCAATGAATAAATAGACAAAATACATTTTAAACAAAGCACAATTAATATACAACCCCATTCAATGAATATAATCAAATAAATACATTCAATCCAAACAAACAACACAAGGTCTAAGCTAGGTTATGCACCAATATGAACATACATCATATCATCCAAATATAACTAAGAATCCCCATTAAAACCCACGATTTTCAGCCATCATAAACTGAAAATACGGGTTTCAAACATTGTCCAAACAATATACATATCTTTCAAGGTTTAATCACAAGCATGTGTGATATAACCTTGAAAGCTGGGGATTCAACATACAAGAACATTTCTGCCCTTAAAAGGGTTATAAAATCCCATAAAACAAATTTTTAAAGGATACAAACAAGCATGCTATCCACATAACCGGCTCTAGATTCCATTGAAGGGTTTGTAAGAACATAAAATCACACTTTACCTCTTAAACTTTCTGAAAACGCAGTGGAATAACAACTTTATAAACTCGTTATAGGCTGAAAATATGTTCATTAGGTGACCATATTAATGTAAAAAAAAACAAACCCATATATCAAAGGATCATTATATGTGAATATACAGGCTATGTAAACATAAAACAACATAATATGACAGCAACAAAGGGCTGCCATAACTACCTTCTAAAACAGTCTTCAAAAGTCGAAAGAAAAGGTGGGAAAGATGCTGAAAAATCGGCCAAAACTTCAAGATTAGAAGTCCTCAAGCTTGTATACCCCAAGCCTCCTTGCAAACACCTTGTTAGGAAGATTCACCACCAAAAACGCTTCAAAACCTCTAAAACAAGCTGCTAGAACCGTGGGATTTTTGAGAGAGAGGAGAGAGCCCTTTTTTTTTCTTTTGCATGTAATGAGAATAGTGGAGAAAGAGAGCCCCCAAGACAAGTTAATGTGTGTACATTCCAAAGTAAAAATGGTCCAATAAGAATAAAGGGGGGGCGGCCGAATTTCAATTCAAAAAGAGGTTTTCCCCCTTTTAAACATAACACATACACACATTAAAATGGTCTTGTAACTAGACATACAATTAACCATTTAATTGTATGTACAAGTTATAATTACTCATTATTATTTGGTGTTTTCTAACTTATTTAAAAAAACACTTCAAATAATATTGTTGAACAAAATATTCAAATAAGTTGTTCCATCTCATATGCAACTTATTTAAAAAACCCATTTTCTAAATTGGTGTAAATATTTAATTGCATGTTCATATCATCAATTAAATATTAATTGATGTTTGCGAAGCTTGTTATTGGGTATAACCCGACTTGGATCATAACGTACTAACCGCATCAGTATTCTACGTGTCTTGGGCATATAGAATCCTTCAATTATATGTTTTATGTGCGATGAGGATCCAGCTGTAAGCGTCCCGAGAACGGGGCCTTCCAAGTTGGTATCAGAGCCAAAGTTTAAGTGAAATTAGTAAATTTTCAAAATAAACCTTAACTTAAACTAAGAATGGGACGGAAAGGGAAGAGATGCAATCTGAGTAGCTACGTGCCATCAGGTATTTTCGTAAAGTTAACTGGTATTATGTGTGCATGTGATGTGTTATGTGTTGTTTGTGGATTTAAATACTGATGTAGTCACGTCAGGGAATGCTCGGGGTGTGAAGAGTACAGTAAGTGGCTAATCACAACTGGCCACTGTAATTAGGGACTTATTATGCTTGACATAAACTGACCTGTTCCCTTGAATGACCGTGGTGGTGTTTGAATCTTTCAGTGTGCGTGTGATGGCCGGTGGTAGATCTTCGAAAGCCTCTCGTGGTGGAGGTCACGGCTAAACCGTGACTCAAGAGAGGGAGACCCAGAATGGAAAAGGTGGTTTCTGAAGAACCAGAGACCCCTCATCCAAAGGGTGGCGACGAAAGCACCAATCTGAGAGCCTTAGTAAAGGAGGCTGTGGTGGAAGAAGTTCATCAGGTCATGCAGGCAATCTTATCGTCTGTGGTGACCGAAGTGATTAAGGCAGTACGAGAAGGGGAAAGAAAGGAGAGAAGCAGGTCCTCGGGAGGACGGGAGAACCGGAGCTTGAAACGGTTCTCTCGGATGATGAAGAAGAGGAGGAAGAAGAAGAGCCTGTGCAGGAGGCGGCATGAGGCTGTAACTACGGGGCGTTTATGAGATACAAGCCCCCAACTTTTGATTGAAATGGCACTGCTGCTGCTGCTCACCGGTGGGTGAGGGAAATGGAGGCTATTCTTGATATCAGCGAGTGTCGGGAGGACCAGAAGGTGAAGTTCACTACCCACTCTTTTATGGGCTCGGCTCTGTGCTGGTGGGACAATATAGTACAAGCCGAGCGTAGCAGGGCCATTGGGAGAATGAGATGGTCTGAACTGAAGAAGTTGGTGACTGAGGAGTTCTATCCTCATAGAGAAATGGATAAGGTTCAGAGAGAATTCCTGCAGCTGGAGGCGGGAACCATGACGCACCAACAGTATACCACCAAATTCAACAAGATGGCACATCGGGTGCCGGATCATGTGACACCTCTATCTCGAAAGATCAAGAGGCATATTTAGGGTTTGCCAGCGGATATTCCTAGGCACATGATCGCTACCGGCCAAGCACGTTTAGGTCGGTGGTGGATTTGGCAGGGAGGTTATATGATGAGAGAACGGTGGTGGTGATTGAAGGTGGCACGAAGAGTGGAGGTGATCGAAACTGGCAGGGGAAGAGGTTTGGTCGGGGTGATGCCTCGACGGGTAATAAGAATGCGCGAGTGGATGACCGCCGTGTGGTCACATCAAGTGCGGAGTTGAAGAGGTGTGGCAAGTGTGGAAGGAAGCATAGTGGGGAGTGCAGGTTCGGGTCGAACTTGTGCTTCAAATATGGGAAGGCGGGGCACATGGCAAAGGACTGTCGTATGGTCCAGTGCTATAACTGTGGTGAAGAGGGTCACATGAGCACGGATTGTAAGAAGCCGAGGTCTGAGGGTTCCGGGGCAAAGAAGACAGGGAGTGAAGGGCCAAGGGTAAGTGCCAGGGCATTCACCATGACACAAGAGGAAACTAGGACGGACCCTGATTTCGTGTCCGGTACGTTTCTGGTGAACCAAACTTTAGCTTCTGTGTTATTTGATTTGGGTGCGAGTAAAAGTTTTATTTCTGCGGCTTTCTGTGCTAAGCTGCTTGTTAGTAGTAGATGTGTTGATACGCCCTTCGATGTAGAAACTACCATAGGCAAGTCTACCAAGATTTCTGAGATGATAGAGAAAAGTGATGTGGAGCTAGAAGGTCATAAGTTTCCTATTAGACCGTTCGTGATGACTTTAGGTGGTTTTGATTTGGTTCTAAGGATGGATTGGTTAACGGACTCCAAGGCGAACATTGTGTGTTATAAGAAGATGATTCGTTTGACAGCACCAGACGGGAGTTTGGTGACGATTTATGGGGATCGGGTCATGACGATCCCGAAGGTGATATCGATGGCGGTGGCGGGAAGTGTATGAGGCATGGATGTAGTGCCTACTTGGCCTATGTAAAGGATGTAGATACGCCAACACCACAACTATGCAATGTAACGGTTGTGTGTGACTTTCAGGACGTGTTCCCAGAAGATTTATCAGGAGTGCCACCGACCGAGAGATCGAGTTTCAGATTGATCTGATACCGGGTGCCCAACCTGTTGCCAAGGCACCGTATCAGTTGGCTCCGACGGAGTTGAAAGAGTTGATGGAACAGTTGCAAGAGCTGCTTGATAAGGGGTTCATTCGACCGAGTATCTCTCCTTGGGGTGCTCTGGTCTTATTTGTGAAGAAGAAAGACGGTAGTATGAGGATGTGCATTGACTACCGCGAGCTGAACAAGTTAACGGTGAAGAACCGATACCCCTTACTGAGAATAGATGATTTGTTCGATCAGCTTCAAGGTGCCAGTTGGTTTTCAAGGATAGACCTTTGATGTTGCTATCATGAGCTGAATTGCACGCGCTACGATCACTACGAGTTTCTTGTTATGTCTTTTGGTTTGACCAATGTGCCCGCTGCTTTTATGGATTTGATGAACCGTGTGTGTTGGCCGATGTTGCATAAATTAAGGATTGTGTTTATTGATGATATCTGATTTATTCGAAGAGCGAGATAAAACATGCCAGTCACATTCGGGGGGTCTTGGAGACGTTGAAAAAGGAGAAGTTGTATGCCAAATTCTCTAAGTGCGCATTCTGGTTGCTGAAGTTCAGTTCTTGGGTCATGTGGTGAATCCGGATGGGATCATGGTGGACCCAGCTAAGGTGGAGGCAGTGATGCAATGGAAGTCTCCTAAGACGCCATCTGAGATTCGTAGCTTCTTGGGTTTGGTGGGCTATTATAGAAGGTTTATCCAAGACTTCTCTAAGATTTCTTCTTCACTGACTAAGTTGACCCGGAAAGATATTAAGTTTATACGGGGTCAAGATCAAGAGAAGGCGTTCGAAGAATTGAAGGCGAGATTGACTCAAGCTCCTATTCTGTCATTACCCGATGGAAGTGAAGATCTGGTGGTTTATTCTAATGCTTCCTATTCGGGGTTGGAGTGTTATAGCTTATGCATCCCGGCAGGTTAAGGTTCATGAGGTCAATTATCCTACTCATGACTTGGAGCTAGCAGTCGTGGTCTTTGCACTAAAGATTTGGAGGCACTATCTCTACGGGACGAAGTGCACCATATACACTAACCACAAAAGCTTGAAGTATTTCTTTGAGCAGAAGGACCTGAACATGAGGCAAAAAAGGTGGTTGAGCTTATAAAAGATTATGATTGCAAGATCCACCACCATCCGGGCAAAGCCAATGTGGTGGCAGACGCCCTTTGCTGAAAGGAGATACCCAAGCTGATTCGGATGATAGCCTATCAGTTGATCATGACCTCTGCCATGATGAACCAAGTTAAAGAGTTCCAAGATGAGGCATTGAAGGAAGATCATCTTAACTCGGAAAGAATGAGAGGCCTGGTTGTGGAATTGGGTGAAAACACACTTGGTGTTAATACCTGATTTGGACGGGTGTGGATTCCATATTATGGGATCTACGGATGAAGATTTCGGACGAAGCTCATAAGACTCGATACTCCATTCATCCAGGTGCCACAAAGATGTATCAAGACATGAAGAAGGATTACTGGTGGCCGGGTATGAAGCGTGACGTAGTGGAGTATGTGAGTAAATGCCTTACTTGTTTACAGGTGAAGGCCGAGCATCAGAAGCCTTATGGGAAGATTCAACCTTTGGATATACTGGAATGGAAGTGGGAGCACATCACCATGGATTTCATTTTGAAGTTGCCATGTACTCCGAAAGGGTATGATGCTATATGGGTGATTGTCGACCGTTTGACGAAGAGTGCTCACTTCCTACCGATCCACGAGACATATTCAACCGAGAGGTTGGTTGACCTATTTATCAAGGAAATTGTAACTCGTCATGGTGTGCCGGTGTCTATTGTGTCTGATCGTGACACCCGGTTTACATCCAAATTCTGGAAGAAATTCCACGACGCCATGGGGATGAGGTTACATATTAGCATGACTTAACATCCCCAAACTGATAGTCAATCAGAAAGGAAAATTCAGACATTGAAAGACATGCTTCGGGCATGTGTGATTGATTTTGGGGGAAGTTGGGATGACCACTTACCGCTAGCCGAATCTCATACAACAACAGCTTTCACCCTAGCATTTGTATGCCACCATATGAGATGCTATACGGTAGGAGATGCAGAACACCCATTTGTTGGGGTGATATTGGTCAAAAGGAATTGGGGAGCGTTGAGGTAATCGAGGCTACGACTGAGAAGCTTGAGAAGATCAAGCCTTCATGAAGGCAGCCAAAGATAGACAAAACTCGTATGCCGATAAACGACGCAGACCGATTGAGTTCCAGGTGGGTGACTAGGTTATGTTGAAGGTCTCACCTTGGAAGGGCATCATTCGTTTCTGAAAGCGGGGCAAGTTGAACCCGAGATACATAGGCCCTTTCTGAATCATTGCTCGAGTTAGAGAGGTGGCCTATAGATTGGAGTTACCAGATGAGTTAAGTGGAATTCACCTGACATTCCATGTATCTCATCTGAGAAAGTGCTCGGCAGACAAAGATACGATTGGTCCACTAGAAGATATCAAAATAGACGAACAACTCAATTATGTGGAGCAACCAGTAGCAATCATCGATCGAAAAGGAAAAAGACTAAGAAATAAAGTGGTTCCTCTTGTGCGTGTACAGTGGAAGCACAAGAAGGGATCCCAGTCAACGTGGGAGACTGAGAAAGAAATAAGACAACATTATCCATGTTTGTTCCAGGAATAACAGGTTTCAGGGATGAAACCTACTTAAGGGGGGTGGACTTGTAACACCCGGTTATTTATCTATTTTGAAGTCGACGAAGGAAGAAAAGAAACAAAGTCCAAAGTCGAGGGACCAAACTCACCAACGAGAGAAAGTTGGGTAAGTGGGGGTATATAAAGGGAGAGGGCAGCCATTACCCTCTCCCCACACCCACATTTTTAGCCAAAGAAAGAGGAGAAGAGAGAAAGAAGAGAAAAGGGAGAAAAGTTGGTTCGGGTTGGTTCGAGTGAGCCAAAATCATTGAGAAGTGGGTCAAATCGAAGCTCTCCTCATTGTGGTCGTTTGTGTGAGTTCTAGGACCCCTCTTTTACACGTTTTTGAATGATTTGGGGCGGGAACACATCTGAAAAACAGGTTTTTGAGTGTGTGTATGTTTGACCCATTTGTGCATGTGTATGTGTGTGTATGATGCATTTGAGCCTTGTTTGTGAGCTTGTGTGTGCTTGAATGGTGTTGTGGTATGCATCTCTAAGGTTTAGGATGGTTGATTTGGGCATAGAATGGGTTTGGATGAGCTTGGAGATCGAAAATGGCAGATTGGGTTCGGGATGAACTGCATTTGGCATCAGCTAGGGCTAGGCGACTGAATGAAGGCCATACGGCTGAATGAGGTGTGATTAGGGTCCATTCGCACAATTGAGAGTTCATTCGCATGATTGGGGCCAGTTGTATGGTGTCACAGCCCCGCTAAGAGCAGAAACACGCGATGTAACAAAGACGGGATCATCATAACACATGGTAAGCACTAGAGATGCAATATAATAAATGATGACAAGCGTGTCATGACGACACCCGACACAAAGGAGACTTGTGTCGTGTTTAGTCAGTATTCACGACAACATAGCCATAAGCATAACATGATACATGATTCACATAAACAAGAAAATAACATTGTAATGTGTTTCCCACAACCCGGGAACAAGTATCAAAAGAATAATGTTGTTTAAAGCAAACTACAACAATGTTCCCAAAAGACAATGTTTTGTCTCAAAATGCATCCTAGGGTCTCCACTAAGGCAGTGCACCTAGATCTTTAATTAGCATTGTCACCTGAAAAGATATGCTCAAAATGGTCAACAAAATTGTTGGTGAGCTCGCAGGTTTAAATTGTAAATAAGTAATTGATGCTGTATAATAATTGTTGTGGAATACCATGTATACAGTTATAAGCAAGCAAAATCACATGACATGAGCTTTACAACCAACCCTAATGACGTACACACAGAATCTTGTCGGAATATATTCACCCAAGGCCGTTCCTGGCTACTGTTGGTTCTAACTAGTATACCAACAAACAAGGGTGGGGGTGTCAACCCAGTAGTACTACCAATACCTATCCGTCGGTTCCCACACTGGAAATAAATGGTTGTAAAGAAAGTACCACACAGTGAACTCAAGTATGTATCAGATAAGTACTCAAAAAATAGTAACACCTTGATTCCATGTATGTAAATTGTATGTAAGTTGTACAACATAATGAAAATGGGTGAGCATACTTTTCCCCCATGTTTGTAAATGATTGAAAAGTTGTATAAGCATAAAGAGGGGCCACGAAACTCACTTGTTAAGTGGTAAGTATGAATGATCAAAGTTCCCCAAATGTTGTATGTAATAAATGGTCAAACACCTATTCACAGTTATTGTTTAGCATTAATGATATGTTTAAAGTACATAGTAATGTTTAGTCGGTTTGGGTTGTATCGCTTCAGTCGCGTGTAACACACGCAAACTGACACACATATTAAATCTTATGTAGTTCCAAGTACTAGAAACCGTCGCCATTGCCGGTGATATTTTGTAAAAGATCCATTGTTATAAGAGAAGTATTTGTTAATCATTAGTAGTCATAAATGGGTTGTTGATAATTGTAAAATGTTAGGTTGATTAGATTTGGAATAGTACTTGTAGCCTTGATAGAGTTGACTTTAATCTTTGTGGTCGAGCAATGGCTACCATGTTGATGTTACCTTATCATCACACGACATACGAGAAGGAATTCACACACACAACAACTTCAGTCGCACAACAGGACCAGACACCAGACAGACAACTCAACACTCCATTTGCACGAATCAACCCTCATTTGTATGAATCAGCTTCTTCGTACGATTGAACCTTCATTCGCACGATTGAACCTTCATTCGCATGACTGGCATTCAGTCATACCACACAACACTCAATCGCACGACTCAACCTCCATGCGCACGAATCAACCTTCATTCGGACAAATCAGCTTCATTCGTATGATTGAACCTCCATTTGTACGATTGGCCTTCAGTCGTGTGATACACCCATAATCGCACACATTCATTCGGTCGTAGACTCAATCGCATGCATACACTCATCCGCATTGACTAAAACGCACGAATTCATTCGATGGCATGACTCAGTCGCATGACATACCCAGTCGTGCAACTCAGTCACCCGAATGACTCAGTTGCATGACTCACCCAGTCACACGGCTCAGTCGCATGACAGACCCAGTCGCCAGAATGGAAGATTTGCGACTGCTGAAGTGTAGAACAGCCTTCGGCTGCTCTGTGCATGAGTTTTATACCACAAGGACTTCCAGAAACACACTTCAAACACACCCAAATAAGAAGAACACGCAGAAAGACATCACACGCACCCATACGACCTCATGTGCTCGAGTTGGACCCGAACACCCGAAACCCTAGATGGTCAACATAAAAAACCAAGCAAGGAAAGGGACAACAAGGTCATCTAAATGCAAGGATGGAGTAGACTAGGTTGTAGTCGAAGTCTAGACGACGAAATCGGGACCAAACGGGCGGTTTTGGTGCAAGGAAGAAGATGAAAGTGAAGAAGAGAATGAAGAAGAAGAAGAAGATGAAGTGAATGAGGTCTAGGGCTAGGGCTGGAAAAATGGGGTTTGTATACCCAGCCCATGTTTGGAAAATTGCACATTTAGTCCCTGCACTTAAATCCCCGAATTCCCAAATTTGTTTCGGTTGAAAACGACATTAATAGGCTAATTATATTGATGATAAAAATGTATTTAATGATAATTGATAACTTAAAATGGTTTTATTAATGTCAATAATGTTATATAAAAATGATGTATTCAGTGATAACGAAGGTGAAATTTGTAAAGGTTTTAAGCATAGCATACGATTTGACGATAACACAAGCATAAAGATGATAAAACAAGTCTGATATCCACACGAATAGTTTATAAGGATGAGAAATGATCACAAGTTTGATGTATTAGGATACAAGCAGCGGAATACAAACAAGAATTAGACAAATTGTAGCAAGAAATCGATACTTGTAAGCATTAAGAGCGCATACGGTTATAGGGAGAGAATATATATTTCTGATTTCAAGGAATGTTTATAGATGTAAAATATTTCTAATCAAATCATTCGTTCATTCCGTTCATTCATTATCGTTACAATAAGTTGTCACTCCTTATATAGAGTGCAACAATCACTGCTGTTATCACGGAAAGTGACAACTGGCAGATCTAATACAAAAATAACTATTCTTAACAAACTACTGAAATGTTCACAACTACTGAGAACATATCAGCATGTTAAGTACAAAATATAAAACTACTGAAACTACAACGACTGAAGAACAAGCTCTTCAGTCGTTTTACAAAACTACTGAAACATAAAAATATAAAACTACTGATATCACAACTACTGAAGAAGTACTCTTCAGTAGTTGTGACAAACTACTGAGGCTTCAGTACTTGATCTTCAGACTTTGACCTTCAGGTGTTTCATCAACTGATGACTTCAGTAGATATCATCAGCTGATGTCTTCAGTCTTTGTCTTCAGACTTTGTACATCAGTTGTTGATCTTCAGCACTTGTAAACTCTTCAGCTGTTGTACTTCAGTACTTCGGTCTTTCAGCTTCAGCACTTGTGTTCTTCAGCTGTTGTACTTCAGCACTTTAGTTCTTCAGCTGTTGAGGTCTTCAGCACTTGATCTTCAGCTGTTGAAGTCTTCAGCACTTGTCAAACTACTGATGAGGCTTTCAGCAGTTGTTGTGATACCATGTGGGACTTAGAGGTTTTCTGATTGGCTCATTGGTTCTTTTGGTCCAACAAACTCCCCCTGAACCAATGCAGCCAAAACCTCTAAATTATTCGTTGTCCCACTTATTGTTGGCAGAGTGTTGGTCTTTTTCCTTCTTGATCATTAGAGAAGATGACCCATGTAAGCTCCGGCCTGGGAAGAAACCTCAAATATTTGTTTGGCAGAGTATGAATGGGAACTCTGTTTTGGGGAACAGGACACAGAGTTGTTATCCCATTCATGAGATTCACTTCCCCATAATGAGTCTGTACGACTCTCTTGTGTAGGCCTCAAGGAAGGTGATTTGTTCCTCCATGGTTAGCTCTCAGCACCTCCTTCAAACAATGATTCAGGCCCATAATACTCAGACAGGTATTTGGCCTGTTTCCCATTCTTTAGCTCCACAGTTGTTATTATTCTGTAAGCAAACTCATCCGGGTGATTACCCTCTAGGAACAACTGGAGCTCATTTTTCCTGACTTCGTCAAGCCTCTTGTAAACTAACCCCTTTTTCACTATTTTGTTTTCCAGCATCTTCTGAGGGGTTAGATTAGCTTTGTAGGCCTTCTTGAAGTCTTCTAGGATTTCCCAGGGGGTGAAACTACAAAGACCAGAGAGATCACTTCATCTACGATCTTTTTCACTGGCCAATGTATCTCTGAGGTATATTGTTCTTATGAATTCTGTGAGAGACCCTGGGATCAGGCCAAATCCTCACTCTTTCCTTTGATATTGAAAGGTATGCCTGAGAGTGTAAAGTCTGAGGGCTTGCTCCTTCATATTGATGATAGAAGATGTGGCTGCATAAGCTTTGTCAACTCTCTTCAGCAATTCCTCATCATGCTGTTTATGAAGCTCTTCTTCTTCTAGCTTCACTTTAACCATTGTCTCTGGACTTCAGAAGTAATTGCTGAGAAGTGACTTGTGGCCTTAGGCAACTGAATCACAGCTGAGAGCGGCAGCCTATCTTCATCATCTTCTTCATCCTTCTAGCCTCAATATCCTTCTCTTCTTCTTCAAGGGTATATCATCGGCTATGGGTTTGAGGGTAAGGGAGTTGGTTTGGTGGGTTGTGTTTTGGGTGGTTTTGGTGCGGGAATGTTGACAGGCTGTTCTAGCATCCTTGAGGTGAGAGTGGCTTTTGATTGCTTGGCTAGCTCAGTCCTGCTCCCAGCACCCGCTTCATTCAAAGCTTCAATAACAAGCCCCTTAGTATATGCTTCAGATGAACAGATCTTGGTGGTGATTGCCAAGATACTGTCCCTGGACCAAGCTTTGATTTCGATCATTGATCTTCCAAGATATTTTGCAATAAATCTAATCATGATTTCAAGCCTTTCTCTTTCTAACACTTCATAACTTGCCCATCTATTCTGGATTCTTCAATCTCTAGTCGTCGAATCTCAGAGTCAAGTTTATTGGTGTCATGGCCTTGCCTAAACAGCTGATCAATGATGTTGTCCATTGATCTGCTGTGTTCGGCATCAGCCTCTTTTATCAGTAGCTCCAAGGCTTTATCTTCAGCAATGTGCTCATCAGCACCTTTCTTTCGCTTGTAGGTGAGCATTGGTTGCTGTTCTTTCTCCTCCTTTTGGGCTTGCTTCACTTCCTTCTTTTCCTCGGATCTTTTCCTCTTCTTTTCTTTCACTGCAGTACTCTCCCCCTTTTTGGTTGCATTGGAGGAAGGGGTTTGTACCGCAGAAAGAGTCTTTTGGACAGCAGCCTCAATCAAGGGCTGTAAAGGAGGAAAGCCACTCATCAATGGTTTTGGTCACAATATCAGTGATTATGGGTGTGATGAGAGGGTGGGAATTTTGGAGTACAGCACCTATTTGCTCAGGAGGGTTCTGTTCCTGAGAAGTAGGGCCTGAGCAGAGGCAGGTGGTGAGTTTGGAGTGGCTCAGTGTTTGGGAAACCTTCAAGTGAAGGTGCCATCTGTGGGTGGGTAGAGGCAGATGGTCTTTCTCCTTGTGAGAGTTGGTCAAGTAGGTTTTGCAGCCTACTGACTTTCTCTTCAAGGATTGTGTTCTGGGCAAGAACATCATAGAAAAAGCCCAGGTCATCATCAGCCGAAGCTGAATCATCGGACCTCCTGCTTAGAGCAGGATTTACATGCACTGGGTGTAGACCAGTTGGTGCATGTGCCCCTTGTGCTTGGTACTGGGGACTTCCAGCCTCAGGACAATGTCCATCATCAGCTGTTGCCTCTAGTGAGGTCTTAGCAATGTTACCAGCCTCACTCTGGTCATGTGCTGAGTCAGAGGAGGTGGCAGCCTCACTAGATATTCTAAGCTCCTTGTCTACACCAGGAGATAGAAGTGGGAAACCCTGTGCTGGGGGTTCTCAAGTGCACTGTGTTCCTCCCCTCAATTGTAGAGGTATTCCAGTAGTAAGTGGTTCTGGGGAGGGGGTGAGGAGTGCAATTGAGTCAGCAACTGTGCAACTATTAAAGTTGGGCTGTGAGGGGCGGTTGTTTGGGGTGAGGGGATAGAAGCAGTGTGCACCTGGGGAGGTTGGTGCTCTTCAATGGCAATCTCTCAAGTGAGGAAGATCCCAGATATGTAGGTGCCCCTTGTGTGGTTGCTGCAGGCTCCTGTTGAGAGGAAGCCTGAGCGGCTATGGCTGGAGGAGTCATTGTATCCACTAGGGGGTTTGGACTAGTGGATATATCCTGCGTTTGTGTTGCAGGGGCATCCTCAGGGGACTCAATTCCCTGAGTAGCCGTTTTGGGTTTCTTTTTGGTGGGTTTGGTGGGGACTTTGGATTTGGAGGTGGTGGCTGTGGGTTCCAGCTGCGTGGGTTTTCGCAGCTTGGCAGCCATTTTGAGTGTCCGGTCAGAGTTGTGCCGGGAGTATACTTCCGGCAGGACAGCCGTAGCAGGGACTCCCAAGCCAACAGTCCCTCAGCATTAAGCTGGTCTGTAATAATGGCCATTATGACCGTGGATAAAGTATCCAACGGTTGGCAGTTAGTTTTTGAGCCATATCTTTGAGCTCTGAAATATTATTTCTGAAAAGTTTAGTGGTTGTTGCTCAAGGATAGAATACATTACCTGCTGCCATTTCGTCGACATTTGATCCAAGACGACGTCTTAGGGGCCAAACATACATTCACCATGTGAAAGATTAGGCGCCTAGCGTCATTAAAGTATTCTTCAAGATAGTGGAGGCACTGAGATCGCCTTGATATCCATGTTGAGCAAAGGATAGATCTATGGTGCCCTTCGGATATCCAGCAGGAGAACTAGCATCATTCAGTTGAAGAATTTGGCGGATTATTGTAGAAGTGATGACTACTTCTTTCTTGTTGACGACCGACTGGAGAGATGGTGTGTTGTTCTCCCCGTGGTAACAGTAACGTTCATCCAAAATTGGTGCAAGGATTCGGCATGTAATATGGGATTCAGAAGAAATGCCATGTTGTATTGGGACTGAACCATAAGATCGATAGCAGCAGTATCGAACTAGTCCAGATGGGCGATTTAGTGAGGTAGGCAACACAGTTGTGTCGCGGTTTAATTTGCATAGACGCCATTGAGAGGAGGGAAGTTTTGGAGAGGAACGTTAGCTTTGAAGAAGATGAAGCATTGAGAGCTAAGGTTAGGGATATATATAGGGTACGGGTAGGAAAACGACTGAAGGAGGTGGTGTTAGTCATCAGTAGTTTTAAACGACCGTTGACATGGTATTATCCTTTCAGACGTTGAAACAGCTGAAGTCGTGGTGTTAGGCATCAGTAGTTTAGAAAACTACTGAAGACCGTGGTTTTGACTTCAGATGTTTGAAACGACCGAGGACTTGGGTTGTCATCAGTAGTTATGAAACTACTGAAGACAGTGGTTTTGTCATCAGCTGTTGTAAACAACTGAAGACTTGGGATTAGTCATCAGTAGTTATAAAACTACTGAAGACGTGTTTTGCTTCAGTTGTTTAAAATGAAACAGCAGTTGTACAAACGACTGAAGAGAAAGTTCTCTTCAGCTGTTTTCGTCAATTCTTAGCTTTTCAGCTGTTTTAAACTGTCCTCAACACATTCATCAGTCTTTTTGGCTGATTTCAGTTGTTTCATAGGACATCAGTACTTATCTGTTTTTACTGATTGCAGTAGTTGTAACTGCATCAGTAGTTGTAACTACATCAGTAGTTTAGAACAGATGAAGTACTTCAGTACTTGTGAGATATTTAGCCTTCAGTAGTTATGAAAACTACTGAGGGTAAAAGAGCTCATCAGTACTTATATGTGACATAGGTACTCATGATCATCAGTACGAATTACTAAGATCATCAGTAATTGTCACTTATTCTAGTTGCAGCATACCAAGCCTTAACACCAGGTTTTGGAAAGTTGAACTATCCAAAAGGCTTAGTAAAAATGTCTGCAAGCTCATCAGCACTAGGCACAAACTTAGGATCAATCGGACCTTTTTCAAAACAATCCCTTATAAAATGATGTCTGATCTCTATATGTTTGGTCCTAGAGTGCTGGACTGGATTTTTGACAATGCAAAGAGCTGAAGCACTATCCATAACAATGGAGTCTTAGTCTCTGTAATGCCATAATCCAAAATTTGGTTTTGAAGCCAGAGTACCTGAGATGTACAACTTGCAGCAGCAATGTACTCTGCTTCAGCAGTGGATGTAGTAACTGAGGTCTGTTCTTGCTCTGCCAAGAAATCAAGCAGTTGCCTAGGAATTGACATCCACCAGAAGTTGATTTCTGGTCAACTTACACCCTGCATAGTCACTGTCAGAAAAAGCAACTAATTTACCAGAATGTCCGGTAGAATACCATAAACCTAGAGATGGAGTGCCTTGTAGATATCTAAAGATCCTCTTGACTGCAATCAGATGAGACTCTTTAGGTGCAGCCTGAAATCTAGCACAAACACATGTAGCAAACATAATATCTGGTCTAGAAGCTGTTAAATACATCAAGGACCCAATCATACATCTGTAAAGTGTTTCATCAACCACTTTACCTTTCTGATCTGTGTCCAGTTGTGTGGTGCTGCTCATGGGAGTAGAACAAGGCTTATAGTTTTGTAAATCAAACTTTTGCAAAAGATCTTTTGTATATTTGGACTGATGAATAAAATTCCATCAGCCTTTTGTTTGATTTGCAACCCCAGAAAGAACTGTAATTCTCCCATGGCACTCATTTCAAACTTCTGTTGCATCAACTTTGTAAAGGCATCACACAACTTTGGATCAGAGGATGCAAAAATGATGTCATCTACATAAATTTGAACAAGTAGATTATGCTACCCAGCTTTCTTAATGAATAAAGTCTTATCTATGGAGCCTCTAGTGAAATTTTTCCAGAAGAAAGTTTGATAATGTCTCATACCAGGCTCTGGGAGCTTGTTTTAACCCATAAAGAGCTTTATCAAGCTTATACACCCAATTAGGATGTTATTGTCCTCAAAGCCTGGAGGTGACATACATAAACCTCTTCTTTAATTTTCCATACAAAAATGCACTTTTGACATCCATTTGAAAAACTTTAAGGTTTTGATAAGCAGCATAAGCTAAAAACAATCGAATTGCTTCCAGTCTGGCTACAGGGGCAAAGGTTTCATCATAATCAATACCTTCTTCTTGTGCAAACCCCTGAACAACCAGTCTGGCCTTGTTCTTAACAATAAGCCCGTTTCATCAGTTTTGTTCCTAAACACCCATTTAGTGCCTATTGCACACTTACTGGAGGTAGAGGAACCAGTTCCCACACTTGCTGTTTCTTGAACTGAAGAAGCTCAAGCTGCATGGCATCAACCCATCCATTGTCCTTTAAAGCAATATGATAATTCTTTGGCTCTTGCTGACTGATGAAGAGAGCATAGAAGCAGAAATTTGACAATTGACTTCTTGTTGATACTCCAGCAGCAGTGATATCACCAATGATTTGAGACATAGGGTGATTCTTCAGATCTTGATACACAATGAGATCTGTGCAAGTGTTTGTAGCCGGCTCAGCAGCAACAGATGGTGATGGTGAATCATTTCTTGAAACCAATCAGTGGATGGTAATTCAAAGGAAGTTGAATTCGAAGAAATCATCAGCATTTGTTGTGGATGGTGCTACTGGAGCTACAGGAACATCAGGTCTAGCTGAGTCGGGCAGCTGATCACTAAACCTGAAGAGGTGAGTACTGCAATCCTCATCATCATCAGCAGTACCACCAGGTGGTGAACTGTTGACAGGAGCAACAGCAGGAGTTTGATAAGGAACATATTGCAGTATGTCCAAATCAAATAACTCCACAGGACTTTGTGGAATCTTGTCCTTTGGAGATTCATTAAACTTAACATGTAGAGTTTCTTCAACCATCTTTGTTCTGCAGTTGAAGACTCTGTATGCCTTGCAAGTAGATGAATAACCAACAAAGTACCCTGCATCACCTTAGGATCAAATTTATGGAGTTGATCCTTTGTGTTGAGAATAAAACAAGGACACCCAAATGCTTTGAAAAATGAATCAGAGAGCCAAATGATGGAGAACTTCATATGGAGTCTTCATCAACCTCTGATTTACTAAAACTCTATTTTGCACATAACAAGCTGTGTTGACAGCTTCAGCCCAAAAGGTCAGTGGCAAACCTGAGTCAGCCAGCATGGACCTTGTAGCTTCAATGAGGGTCCTGTTCTTTCTCTCCACTACTCCATTTTTTCTGGAGTCCTTGGAATGCTGAACTGCCTTTTGATTCCCTTTGAAAGATAGAAGTCATCAAGTGTATGATTTCTGAACTCAGTTCCATTGTCACTCTAATACACTTGACTGGAAGGGAATACTGCTTCTCAATGTATAGCACAAAGTGAATAATCTTCTGAGCAGCCTCATCCTTTGAATGTAGAAAGAAAGCCCATACAAATCTGGAGTAATCATCCACAATTACTAGACAGTATTTCTTCTTTGCCATGCTCATTACTCTCCAGGACCAAATAGATCCATATGCAGTAATTGCAAGCAGGCAGTGGACTTGGGCACTTCAATAGGAGGGAATGAGACTTTGTGCTGTTTTCCTTTTAAACAAGCAGTGCAGGTTTCATCACAGTGGAACTCCTTTATTGGTAAGCCTCTGACTAAACTATTGTGGGTAAGCTGATTCATGTTTTTGAGATTAACATGACCAAGCCTCCTGTGCCACAGTTTAGATTCTTGAGAGAGGCTTTGGAAAATAGGCAAGGATTGCCTTTGAGATCTATCTTCTTAGACAGATCTAAGGCATACACTCTTCCTATCCTGTTGGCTTTCAGGAGAGTGGGATCATCCAACACACTTGTTAATCAAGTGCAAAACTTTGGATGACAGAATCCTACAGTTTGACTGGTGAAAAGGGCAACATGGCCTTTATCACACATTTGACTGACACTCAAGAGATTGTACTTGAGATTTTCCACATGATTAACATCATCAAATTTGATTTCTCCATTGAGACAAAGCCCTTACCGATGATGTAACCCTAGCATCATTGCCAAAAGAGACAAATCCCTTCTTTCCTTGAGAGTAGTCATGAAGAAGAGAGTTGTTCCCAGTCATGTGCATAGATCCCCACTGTCTATACCAGATGCTACTTTGGCATGTTGAAGAACCCTGCAAAAATAAACAATTAGTTAGTTTTAGAGACCCAAACCTTTTTGGTTTTGGGCCTGGTCTCATCAATAGATGGTAAACTAACAGGTTTATTTGAAACAACAGCCTGAGAGGAAGAAGATGGTGTAGAAGAGGAATCCTTTGGCTGGACCTCCTTTTCTGTGGTTTCAACATAGGAGAATCTAGTTGGTTAACTCTACCCAACAGATGTTGTACCATCATCACCAGTTGTGTCTGATTTTGTGATAAAGCTTTCAGCTCATCAGACACATTGCTAGTGGAGTTTGATAAGTTCCTATGTTGCACCTTTTTCTTTTGAGCACCCTCAGCTGTCACCTGTTTAACCCCTTCCTTTTTGGATTTCTTTGATGACTTAAGGGTTACAGGATTTGATGTTGCTGATACAAATGTGGTCTCAAACTCAGTTTTCATTTTTACCATTTTCTCATTAATTTCTTCTTTTTGTTTGAGTTTGGAACCTCTTTTGTACCAACAATCATGTGTAAGATGATTGAACAAACCACATACTTCACATGGTTTCTTCTTCATCTTAGGTTGATCATCAACTAAGAGGGTGAAGCAACAGAAGACTTGTTCTTTAATTCTTTGAAAGCATTGTTTGCTTTCTTGACAGCCTCTTTAGTAGTCTTCAAACTCTTTCTACTTCCAGTTTTCTTCTCTTCAGTACTGACAGCAGTTGAAGTTTGAACTTCAGGGTTAAATCCTGCTCTCTAGTCCTTTCAGGACCTTCAGAATTAACTCCTGAGTTGATCAACTCATTAATCATGTGAATGTCAGCATTTGAACCATCAACATCAGCTGATAGGTTCAAAGAGGGCTGATGCTGACTGCTACTTCTGATTGTGCTGTATCAGAAGGTAGATCACATGATGTGATGGATTGGTTATCACTCTCACCATCAGATTCTACCTCTGCTTTGGGTAAAATCTGTAGGTGGAGCAGTGTGATTGTAACCAATTCCAAACTTCACATTTGAAGCAGATTGCTTACTAAGAAGCATTTCAAAACCTTTGCATGATTGTACCCATCTATCACACTCGACCTGGGTAACTGCAAGGGTTTCTTTGAGATCTTTGTACTTCTCTAGAAGTACTTCTTCTCTAGCCTTATCATCAATTATTTGGCAATTCAGTTTATAAATCTCATCATTTTATCTTTGAGCACAAACTCAAACTCAGCTTTGTTTTTGGAAATTATTTGTTCTAGCTCAATGTTCTTATTAATTAGAGCTACATTTGCTTCTCTAATGGAAGCAAATGCTGCTATGCATGGTTCAGAACATATTTGGCTTTTGCCTCAGAGGATACCTGTGATACCTGAGGTGTAGAGACATTGAAAATGAAGTATCAGCAGACTCCAAAGCCATAAGAGCTAGATTCCCAAAAGGGTTGTCACCACCATGTTGACCAGCACCTGAGAACAGTTGGTCATGACCAGACATGTCATCTGGTAAACTGCTCCAGTCAACAACTCTGGGTGTGAAGAAGCTGTGTTGTTGAGGTTCAGATTGTTGAAGAGATTAGGAAGGCTGAGGTTCTGGTAGTGCATGAGGTTGTGGTGCCATAGGAACTTGAACTTGATTTGGCTGTGGCATGTAATAACAAGGGTACGGATATGGCATTTGACCCTGAGGAACAAAATTGCCGGAGATTGTTGTGAGGATGATGATGACTAGAGGTGACAGGATGTTGCCCTCTGTGTTGTTGACTTTTGCCAGGAAAAGTCACAAAGGGTGCAGTGGAGTTAGATCGAGTTGATCTACACTCTCTTGCAAAGTGTCCAAGCCTTTGGCATTTGTGACACCTCAACTTGCTCTTGTCAAAACCAACTTTGGTTTTGCCAGAGAGTCCTGGGAATTTTATTCCAGTTCTTTATAGAACTTCTGAGATCTGATATTTATCAAGGCCATTTGGCTCAAAATATCCATCTCTTCTAAGTCATCATCAGCAATCCCTTGAGGTCATCCATAATGAAGCATAGATTGTCATTATTACACCCAGTAAACTGACCATCAACACTCACAAATGCAGAATCAGAGTGCTTGAAGAGAAATTAATATGCTCATCATACTGGCATTCAGATGAAGCATATTCTGACTCATGACCCACCAGGTAGTGTTGCCTTGTACAAAGTCTTGAGTGAGCTTTCCAGATGAAGACAGCTTTCCCTTCTGTTCTATCTCTCTCTCAAAAGTGAGCAGTTTCCCATGGAGTTGGGTGAGAGATAGTTTGTCCAAACTTACACTGGAGCGTAGGACAATAGTATATGTGTCCCATCTCTCAGGCAGTGATCTGAGAAATCTGTTATTCATCTGAATATTGGTGTATTCAAGTTTGACCATTTTTAGTTCAGAGATCAAACAAGAGAACCGCTCATATTGTTGAGTCAGTGTCTCACCCTTTCTATGAGAGAATGTCTCATATTGTTGGGCAAGAATTTCTCTATTATTTGCCAAGACCTCATCTGTTCCTCCAAATTGTTCTTTCAAGGCATTCCAGAGGTCATGGGCATTTCATGATGCATTAGCCCAGAATAGATTTCATTTGGCAGTGCCATGGCCAGAATTCCATGGGCTTTTGCATCGATTTCAAGCAACTTCTTATCCTCATCTGAGTATTGCTCCCTCCTCTTCGGAACCATTTGATTGGTTTCCGGGTTATTCACCATAGGCTTGTGTGGACCATGTACCACTGATGTCCAACACCCTGCACTGTTAACAGACAGGTGATGGAGCATTCGTCTTTGCCATATGTTATACTCATTCCTAACCAGCATTGGTGGCTTGGTTGAGGAACCAATATTGTGAGGATCATTGGAGGGAGTAGTCATTTTCAGTTCAAAAATAATTTAGTTCAAGCTTTTAAAAGTTTTAGACAGACCACAACAAACTCAATGAGAACCAAGAAAAGATCTCAGGATGAATGAGCAGAAATACAGAAAATGCAATCTCTATAACCGTTTCTTGCAAAAACAAAAGCTAATTAAATCAAACTTAGATCTTGAATAGCAGTTTCAATGATCAATTATTAGATTGATCAATGATTAACCTGCTCTGATACCATTTGACAGGATCAGCGATCACAAGTTTGATGTATTAGGATACAAGCAGCGGAATACAAACAAGAATTAGACAAATTGTAGCAAGAAATCGATACTTGTAAGCATTAAGAGCGCATACGGTTATAGGAGAGAATATATATTCTGATTTCAAGAAATGTTTATAGATGTAGAATATTTCTAATCAAATCATTCGTTCATTCCGTTCATTCATTATCGTTACAATAAGTTGTCACTCCTTATATAGAGTGCAACAATCACTGCTGTTATCACGGAAAGTGACAACTGGCAGATCTAATACAAAAATAACTAATTCTTAACAAACTACTGAAATGTTCACAACTACTGAGAACATATCAGAATGTTAAGTACAAAATATAAACTACTAAAACTACAACGACTGAAGAACAAGCTCTTCAGTCGTTTTACAAAACTACTGAAACATAAAAATATAAAACTACTGATATCACAACTACTGAAGAAGTACTCTTCAGTAGTTGTGACAACTACTGAGGCTTCAGTACTTGATCTTCAGACTTTGACCTTCAGGTGTTTCATCAGCTGATGACTTCAGTAGATATCAGCCCGATGTCTTCGGTCTTTGTCTTCAGACTTTGTACATCAGTTGTTGATCTTCAGCACTTGTAAACTCTTCAGCTGTTGTACTTCAGTACTTCGGTCTTCAGCTTCAGCACTTGTGTTCTTCAGCTGTTGTACTTCAGCACTTTAGTTCTTCAGCTGTTGAGGTCTTCAGCACTTGATCTTCAGCTGTTGAAGTCTTCAGCACTTGTCAAACTACTGATGAGGCTTTCAACAGTTGTTGTGATACCATGTGGGACTTAGAGGTTTTCTGATCTTGGCTCATTGGTTCTTTTGGTCCAACAGAATGTTCAAGCAAAAGTTAATAGAAACCATGTTTATTGATGGAGCTTGAGGTGACAGGTGTCACACATGGGGAGTCATGCGATTGAGGGTCCAGTCGCATAAGTGCTCATGAGAGCATGTTGGGCATGATGGTGATGATGTTGGATGATTATGCATGTTATATATGTATGATGTTGCCATGTATAATGTTGATGACTGTGTATGTTATGTTCCTTATTATGATGTATGTTTATCTTTCCTATGGCTTTACGTTGAATGTGAATGAATGAAATGAAGTATTATGTTACGTAAAGTGAAAGGTAATGAAAGAGGAACATGAAGTAAGACTGCATTCATTAATGAGCGATGAAGTAATGAAAGTCTTGCAAGCATTGTATGTCGAGACACGCCATTAAGGTGTTAGCCCAACGGTGTGCGGGTTCGCTACCCTGGGAGGATGCACATCGGGGTCTTTCTTTGTGATTGACCATACGTATGAACCATTGTTGTGTGCCTTATGTACTGTGACCATTTGGTGCCGAGCACCATCGATGAAGGTCTTTTATAGGCTTAGGTCCAGCACCACGAGAATCAAGGGCATAGCATATGACAATGGTATAACTGAACTTTACCTTAGGTACTGTGACCATTTGGTGCCGAGCACCACTGATGAAGGTCTTTTATAGGCTTAGGTCCAGTACCACGAGAATGAAGGGTAATGTTCATGGTGATGATGAAAGGAAAAGATGTAATGATGAACGAACTATGAAAGTAAGAATGAATGAATGAATGGAAGTTAACGAACGATGAAGATAATACTAATTATTATCTATGTGTACGTATTATGTATGATCACATGAAAGAAAAGAAAGGTTTTAACGAAAGAAAAGTATGTTTTATTTTATAAAACTAGAACTCACTCAGCAACGCTGACTTTGATGTCTTTCCAGTTGGCAGGTAATGATTGATGAGGATGGCATGAGGTAGCTACTCAGCTCTTTTGGGATGGCATCTACTTATATAACGCTTTTGTGATGTAATGCAACAATGTATTTTGTAACTTATTAATGATGTATTATTTTGCACAAGCTACTATATTGAAATGAAATGTCATTTTTAAATGTTCCACTGTGATGCTTTATGAAATACAATGTAATAATATGTTTTATGTACGATGAGGATCCAACTGTAAGCGTCCCGAGAACGAGGCCTTACATCTTACCTTGAATTCGACTTCTTCCATCTGCTCTTTAAAAAAACGAATGCTTTCTCTCTGCTTCTTTTTCTCTCTTAAATACGATCTTCAAAAGGTGACAAGTAGCATGGCATGGGTGGCCATGCTACTTTTGTACAAAAGTAAATAAATTTTGTACCTTTTTACACCTTTAGTCCCTTTACTTGGGCATTATATGTTTCTTTCTTTTTCTTCTTTCTTTGGTTAAAATAACCAAGTGTTAAAAGTCCACCCCCTTATATAGGTTTTTTCCCAAACCTGTTATTCCTCTAACAATCATGGGTAATGCTGTCTAATCTCTTCTTCAGTCTCCCACGTAGACTCAGATCCCTTCTTGTGCTTCCATTGTAAACGCACAAGAGGAACCACTTTATTCCTTAACCTCTTATCTTTACGATCAATGATCGCCACTAGTTGCTCCACATAATTGAGCCCTTCATCTACATCGATATCCTCTAGTGGTACAATCATATCCTCGTCTGCTAGGCACTTTCTCAGATCTGATACATGGAATGTCGGGTGAATTCCACTTAACTCATCTGGTAACTCCAATCTATTGGCCACCTCTCCTACTCGAACAATGATTCGGAAAGGCCCTATGTATCTTGGGCTCAACTTGCCCTGCTCTCTGAACCGAATGATACCCTTCCATGGTGAGACCTTCAACATGACTCTATCACCCACCTCAAACTCAATCGATCTACGTCTCTTGTCAGCATAAGACTTCTGCCTATCTTTAGCTGCCTTCATAAAGGCTTTGATCCTTTCTAGTTTCTCCGTCATAGCCTCAACCACTTCGACACTACCTAACTCTTTATGACCAATATCATCCCAACACACGAGTGTTCTACATCTCCTCCCGTATAGCATCTCATAAGGAGGCATACCAATGCCGGCATGATAACTGTTGTTATATGAGAACTCAGCTAACAGTAAGTGGTCATCCCAACTTCCTCCAAAATCAATGACGCATGCCCGAAGCATATCTTTCGGCGTCTGAATCGTCCTTTCTGATTGATCATCTATCTAGGGATGATAAGCCGTGCTAATGTGTAACTTCATCCCCATAGCATCGTGGAATTTCTTCCAAAAGTTACATGTAAACCAGGTCTCATGATCAGACACAATACACACCGACACACCATGACAAGTTACAATCTCTTTATTGAACAGATCTGCCAACCTCTCGGATGAATATGTCTCGCGGATCGGTAGGAAGTGAGCACTCATCGTCAAACGGTCCACTATCATCCATATGACATCATATCCTCATGCGATATGTGGTAGCTTCGTAATAAAGTCGATGGTGATATGTTCCCACTTCCACTCCGGTATATCCAAAGGTTGGATCTTCCCATACGGCTTCTGATGCTCTGCCTTCACTTGCATGAAAGTAAGGCACTTACTCACGTATTCCGTCACATCGCGTTTCATACCCAACCACCAATAATCTTTCTTCATGTCTTGGTATATCTTCGTAGCACTAGGATGAATAGAGTATCGAGTCTTATGAGCTTCATCCATAATCTTCACACGTAGATCACTAAAACTAGGAATCCATATTCGCCCGAATCAGGTCCTAACGCCGAGTGTGTTTTCACCCAAATCCGCAACCAGGCCTTTCATTCTTTCAGAGTTAAGATGATCTTCTTTCAATGCTTTATCTCGAAACTCTATGACCTACCTCGAAACTCTATGACCTACCTCATCACCTTAGAGGTCATGATCAACTGGTATGCCTTCACCCAGATTGGCTCGGGTCTCTCTTTTTGACTAAGGGCATCAGCCACCATGTTGGCTTTGCCCGGATGGTAATGAATCTCGCAATCATAGTCCTTTATGAGCTCCAACCATCTCATTTGTCTCATGTTTAAATATTTCTACTCGAAGAAGTACTTAAAGCTCTTGTGGTTAGTGAATATGGTGCACCTCGTCCCGTATAGGTAGTGCATCCATATCTTTAATGAAAAGACCATGACTGCTAGCTCCAAATCATGTGTAGGGTAGTTAACCTCGTGAACTTTCAACTGTCAAGATGCATAAGCTATAACCTTTCCTCTCTACATCAACACACATCCCAACCCTGAGTAGGAAGCATCTGAATAAACCACCAAATCTTCACTTCCATCGGGCAACAAAAAAACAGGAGCTTGAGTCAACCTCGCCTTTAACTCCTCAAAACCCTTCCCTTGAGCTTGAACCCATACAAACTTTACATCTTTACAGTTCAACTTGGTTAGTGGAGAAGCAATCTTAGAGAAGTCTTGAATAAACCTTCTGTAATAGCCCGCCAGACCCAAGAAACTATGAATCTCGGATGGAATCTTTGGAGACTTCCATTGCATCACTGCCTCCACCTTTGTCGGGTCCACCATATCCCTTCAAGGTTAACCACATGACCCAAGAACTGGACCTCGTGCAACCAAAACACGCACTTAGAGAATTTAGCATAGAACTTCTCCCTTCTCAACGCCTCCAACATATCTCGAATGTGACCGACATGCTCCTCTTCACTCTTGGAATAAATTAAAATGTCATCAATAAAAACAATCACTGATTTATCTAACATTGGCAAACACACTCGATTCATTAGGTCCAAAAAAGCAATTGGCGCATTGGTCAAACCAAAAGATATAACGAGAAACTCGTAGTGTCCATAGCACGTGCTAAAAGCTGTTTTAGGAATATCCTGTTCTTTCACCTTCAACTGATGGTAGCCAGATCCAAGGTCTATCCTTGAAAACCAACTTGCACCCGGGGCTGAACAAAAAGATCATCAATTCTCGGTAACGGGTACCGATTCTTCACCGTCAACTTTTTTAACTCACGGTACTCTATACACATTCTCATACTACCATCTTTCTTCTTCAAGAATAAGACCAAAGCACCGCAAGGAGAGATACTTGGTCTAATGAACCCCTAATCAAGAAGCTCTTGTAATTACTCCATCAACTCTTTCATCTCAGTCGGAGCCAAACAATATGGTGCCTTGGCAACAGGTTGGGCACCCGGTACCAAGTCAATCTGGAACTCAATCTCACAGTCAGGTGGCACTCCTGGTAAGTCTTGGGGAAACACATCTGGAAAATCACACACCACAAGTATGTCGGTCAGTTGTGGTGTTGGCGTATCCATATACTTCGCGTAGGCCAAGTAGGCACTACATCCACGCCTCATGCACTTTCCCGCCATAGCCAATGAAATTACTTTCAGGATTGTTGTGACTTGATCACCATAAACCGTCACCAAACTCACGTCAGGCACTGTCAATCGAATCATCTTCTTGCGACACATAGTATTCGCCTTGTAGTACGCCACCCAATCTTTTCCTAAGACTACGTCGAACCCGCCTAAGGTCTCACAAATAGTCTAGCAGGAAACTTATGACCTTCTAGCTCTACGTCACAACCCTCTATCATGTTGGAAATCCTGATCGACTTACTTATGGCAGTTTCTACATCAAAGGGTGTATCTATATTCTTAATACTAAAAGGCAACTTAGCACAGAAAGTAGCAGAAACAAAACTTTTACTAGCATCAGAGTCAAATAACACAGAGCCTAAAGTTTGGTTTACTAGAAACGTACCTGACACAACATCGGGGTCTGTCCTAGGCTCCTTCTGCGTCATCGTGAACACTCTAGCACTCGCCCTCTGGCATTCAAACCCGGTCATCTTCTTCCCTGAACCAGAACTTTCAGCCCTCAGCTTCTTGCAATCTCTACTCATGTGGCTCTCCTCGCCACAAGTATAACACCTCCTTACCCCGCAGTTCTTTGTCACATGTCCGATCCTCCCACAATGGAAACAGACATTGGATCCCACTCTACATTCCCCGGTGTGCTCTCGTCCTCACTTGACACACCTCTTCGTCCCCGCACCGGATGTGACCACACGTCGGTCATCCCACGTGCACCTTTGTTGTTTGGAGCAGCTCTACCACGTCCAAATCGCTTTTTGTTCCAATTCCGATCACCACCACATTTCTTGATGAGTTCAGCCACTACCACCATCCGCTCATCATACAATCTCCCTACCATGTCAACTGCCGACCTAAACATGCTCGGTTGGGCAATGATCATGTGCGTGCAAATATCCGCTGGCAAGCCCTAAATATACCTCTTAGTCTTTCGTGATGTAGGCGTCACTTGGCCTGGCACCAGCCGTGCAATGCCATTGAACTTGGTGGTGTACTGCTGATGTGTCATGGTTCCCGGCCACTAGCTACAGGAACTCTTTCTCCACTTTGTCCATCTCTCGGTGAGGACAAAACTCTTCAATCACCAACCTTTTCAACTCTACCCACTTCATCCTTCGTATCGCTAACTTCCCTCGGCTTGGATGATATTGTCCCACCAGCACAAAGCTAAGTCCACAAATGAGTGGGCAGCAAACTTCACTTTCTGGTCCTCTCGGCACACGCTGATATTCTGAACAACTTCCATCTCTCTCACTAATCGGTGAGCAGCAGCAGTAGTGTCGTTTCCATCAAAAGTAGGGGGCTTGCATATTTGAAATGCCCCATAGTTACAGCCTCGTGCCGCCTCCGGCACAGGCTCTTCTTCTTCCTCCTCTTAAACATGAGAGAGAACCGTTTCCGGCTTCGGTCGCTCATGTTCTCCCAAGGACCTGTTTCTCTCATTCCTTTCTCCTTCCCTTATGGCCTTTATCACTTCGGTCAACACAGACGGTAGGATCGTCTACACAACCTGATGCACCTCTTCCACAACAGCCTCCTTCACTAAGGCCCTCAGGTTATCACTCTCGTATCCACCCTCCAGATGAGAGGTCTCGGGTTCTTCATGAACCACCTTTCAACTCTAGGCCATCCTTTTTTGGGCCGCGATTCAGCGCCATGCACACAACGTCCTCCACCCCTCGAAGCTTTCGATTATCTACCATCAGCCATCCTCTAACACACTATAGGATTCAAGCACCAACACGCTCATTCAAGGCAACAACTCAGTTTGTGTCAAGTATAGTAATTCCCTAATTACAGTGGCCAGTTGTGATTAGCCACTTACTTTACTCTTCATACCCTAAGCATTACGTGTACCCACTAGATTAGTATATAAATCTACAAACAACACATAAACCACATAACATGCCCACGTAATATCGGTTAACATTACGAAAATAGCTTATGGCACGCAGCTACTCAGACTGGCATCGTTTCCCTTCCTGTCCCATTTTCAGTTTAAGTTAAGGTTTCTTTTGAAAGTTTACCCATTTTACTTAAACTTTGGCTCTGATACCAACTTGTATGGCCCCATTCCCGAGACTCTCACAACTGGTTAGTCATCGCAAATAAAACATATTTACATTTAACTTAAATAAACATCGCAGAGGAAACATTAGAAAATGACATTTCATTTCGTTATCAAAGCATTTGCAAAATAAAAAATCGTTATCACATTACAAAAAATACTTGTGCATTACATCACAAAAGCATTATAAAAATGGATGCCATCCAAAAAGAGCCAAGTAGCCGCCTCGTGCCATCCTCAGCAACCTTTACCTGCCAACTGGAAACACATAAAAGTCAATGTTGTTGAGTGAGTTCTAGTTTTAAATTAAAACATACTTTATTTTCGTTCAAACCGTTCTTTACTTTCTTTCAAATCATACTATACCGTCGTACATGATCACACGTCGTACGTACACATAGATAATAACATTATTATTTTCTTACTTTTCATCACATTCTTTCTTTATCTATGTATCTCTTTCCGGATCAGTATCATCAGCTATGCCCCAAACAAATGGGGTACTGGGTTGAAGATCATAAATGAATTCCATAACGCACAAAGGCTGGCACCAGCACCGACGCAAGCGACAAAGATCCCAGCTGTATACTACACCCCAAACATATGCACAAAGCGGGTACGGGGCCGAAGATCATAAATACCTTCCATAACGCACATAGCCTGGCACAAGCACCGGGGTGAGTAACCACTATAAACCATGTATATATATCACTGGTTAGTCAGAAAGACTGGACCCCTGTGTGTATCCTTAAGGGTTAGCTAAACAACACAATGTTGAGCTTATGGCATTTTAGAGCCATGCACCTCCGTACATTTTGCTTCCAAGCCTTTCTTTACTTTCTCTTTCATTAATGCATGCATTCTATCATTATGTTCCTCTTTTCATTGTGTTCACTTTACGTTACATACTACTTTATCATTTCTTTCACAACTATAACATTAAGCCAAGGGAATGAATAAACATACATAATAAGGAACATAAACATAATCATACAACACATCACCATACAAGGCACCATCACCATGTATAACATACATGCAACATACCATTATGAAAAAAGCATCAAACATACACCTTCATACTATGCCCATCACATCACCATTGACTTCAAAAAGTCCACTTACTATACCCTCGGGAACATTCCAAGTCAAAGCCTATATTTCACCTTTTCCCCGAAAAGTCAGAAAATAATCTAATTCTTTAGGCGCATGAACACTATGCGGGCACATGAGCACTATGCAGGCGCATGACCTTTCAGGCGCATGGGAAACTTTCAGGCGCATCAGCACTATTGGGGCGCATGTGCAACACTTAGTCTATTCTGGGCAAATTCTAGACGCATGAGCACTATGCAGGCGCATGAGTGTTTAGGCGCATGAGCTATCTAGTCGTATGAACACTTAGTGAATTTCAGCCTATTTCTAGGCGCATGAGTACAATTTGGGCGCATCAGGTTTCGGGCGCATGGGAACACTTAGGCATTTATTTCTGTTGGGCGCATGAGGTACTGTTTGGGCGTATGATAGCCTATCATGTTCTAAACTTAAATCATGTATTCTAAGCCTTAGAAACATAATCATAACAACATGAAACATATACATGTCCAAAATCAAACCCCACCTGCAACATACACACATACATACATACGGGTATAAAACCCAACTTTTATAAAAAGCTCATACATCCATTTCCACTCCCAAAACAATTTAAAACAAGTAAAAAAGGGGTTCTAGAACTCACACTTGCAGCTCTTTGGGTAAGACTTCTTCAAACCTATTTGCAAATTGAGTTCAAACACCTAGAAACCCACCAAAATACACACAACTAAACACACAAACACACATAAGCATAAAACCGAGGCAAGGCCAATTAAGAACACTTAAAAACCATGAATTCTTACCTTGGATTCAAATTTTTCTTTCTACTCTTCAAAATAATCGAATGCTTTCTCTCTTCTTCTTTCTCTCTCTAAAATCTGATCTTCAAAAGTTGAAAAGTAGCATGGCATGGGCGGCCATGCTACTCTTGTACAAAAATAAATAAATTTTGTACCTTCTTACACCTTTAGTCCTTATACTTGGTCTTTATATCTTTTCTTTCTTTTTCTTCTTTCTTGGTTAAAATTACCGGGTGTTAGTAGATTTAGATACTGATGTAGTCAGGATAGGAAATGCTTGGGTATGAAGAGTAAAGTAAGTGACTAATCATAACTAGCC
The DNA here is from genome assembly GCA_025506515.1 of Flaveria trinervia. NCBI lineage: Eukaryota > Viridiplantae > Streptophyta > Magnoliopsida > Asterales > Asteraceae > Flaveria > Flaveria trinervia. Next base: position 23,130,969 of record CM046453.1, on the reverse strand, counting down.
ACTATAATTAGGGACCTACTATACTTGACATAATCTAACCTATTCCCTTGAATGACAATTTTAGTGTTTGAATCTTATAGCGTGTTTAGGGGATGGTCGGTGGTAGATCGTCAAAGGCTTCACGTGGTGGAGGTCATGTGGACGTGGTGCTAAACTATGGGTCCCGAGAGAAGGCCTAGGGCCGAAGAGTTGGTTCAAGAAGAACCCTGGACCCCTCGTCCAGAGGCTGGCGACGAGAGTGCAAACTTAAGAGCCTTAGTAAAGGAGGCTATTGTGGAGGAAGTGCATCAGGTCATGCAGACGATCCTACCGTCTATGGTGACAAAAGTGATAAAGGTCGTGTGGGAAGGAGATAGAAGAGAGAGGAACCAGTTGTCAGGAGGATGGGAGGGCCCCGAGGGTGAGACGGTTTTTCCAAGGATGAGGAGGAGGAAGAAGATCTTGCGCCAGAGGTGGCACGAGCTTGTAACCACATGGCATTTCAAAGATGCAAGCCCCTACATTTGATGGTAATGGCAGTGCTGCTGCTCACCGATGGGTGAGGGAGGTGGAGGTTGTACTTGATATCAGCGAGTGTCGGGATGATAAGGTCACAAAAGTTGGGTCTTCTTCTTACTTCATAACAATGAGGCATCCCAAATAATACAAGAATTTATCACAAAAATTGAAAATCAACTTGATCATAAGGTCAAAACAATCAGAAGTGATAATGGTACTGAATTCAAAAATGAAGGAATGAGTTCCTTTTGTGCAACCAAAGGCATTGGTCATCAATTCAATGCACGTAGAACTCCTCAACAAAATGGGGTAGTTGAAAGAAGGAATAGAAGACTAATTTAACCAGCAAGAACAATGCTAGCCGATACTAAACTGCCAATCACCTTCTGGGCAGAAGCAGTTAATACATCGTGCTTTGTACAAAATCGAACTGTAATTATTAAAGAAAGTAACATGACTCCTTATGAACTGCTCTTTCATAGGAAACCATTTATTGGATTCCTCAAATCATTTGGTAGTCTTGTCTCAATATTAAACACCCGAGACTATTTGGGAAAGTTTTCATCCAATTTTGATGAAGGATTCTTTGTAGGTTATTCTTATGTTTCAAAGGCTTACAGAGTGTTTAATCCTAGATTAAATATTATTGATAAATCCACAAATGTTCAATTCAAGGAACATTTGTTTCCCAAACCTACAAATGGTCCCGACTAGTTGTTTGATATTGACTCTTTTACAAAATCATTTGATCAATTTCACTTGTCTCATGTAGGAAATCTCCATTTAGGTGACACTTCTTCATTGTAGAAAGAAGAAATGACTTTCCATTGATTCCTCCTACTTCTGATGAAGACGTTCCTCTTCAAGCTGATCCCATCAGACAATCATCACAAAATCAGAGTGTTTCAACCGAAGTAAGACCGAGCCTGTTACCATCACACTCAGATGATCTATCAACTGAGATCAAAAATCAAAAAACAAGGTACTCCTCCAGCTGAAACACAAAGAACATCAAATGATGAAAGTAATCACAGTGCTGCTGAAACTAAAGCAGGAACTGAAATGGAGTCTTACTATCTTCATAATTCCACAACAGTACAAGATGAAGGTGCCTCTGACCATAATGAACTGAATGTCTCCAATCTTGATGTAACTATTGCTGGTGACTCCACTCCAACCACCAGAATACACAAGAATCATCCAGTTGAAACCATTATTGGTGATCTTAATGAGAGGGTGATAAGAAGCAAGTCTAGTATTGCAAACATCTATTTGTTCTCATGCTTTCTGTGTCAAACAGTACCCAAGAACATTAAAGAGGCACTTCAAGACAATAGATGGATTGAAGCAATGCAGGAAGAATTGCTCCAATTCAAGAAGCAAGAAGTATGAAAACTGGTAGATCTTCCCGAAGGACAATACCCTATCGGTACCAGATGGCTGTACAGGAACAAGACCGATGATATAGGGTTCATCATCAGAAATAAAGCAAGACTAGTGGCACATGGATACACTCTAGAAGAAGGAATTGACTACGACGAAGTGTTTGCACCTGTTGCTAGACTAGAAGCAATCAGATCTTTCTTGCATATTTTGCATCCATGAAATTTACTATTTATCAAATGGATGTAAAGCGTTCCTTCTTGTATGGAAAGATTGCTAAGGAGGTCTATGTGAGTCAACCACCTGGCTTTGAAGATCCAGATTTCCGTCACAAAGTTTACAAGCTTGACAAAGCTCTGTATGGTGTTCACCAAGCCCCAAGAAAGTAGTATGAGACACTATCATCTTTTTTTCTTAAACATGGATATGAAAGAGTTAAGATCAATCAGACTCTCTTCAGAAGAATAAGAGGAAAAGACATGCTGTTTGTCCAGATCTATGCGGATGATATCATTTTAGCTCAACAGACAAGCAGCTCTACAAAGAATTTGAAGACCTTAGGCATTCAAACTTCAAATGAGTGCTATGGGGGAACTTATATTCTTTCTAGGGGTGCAAGTCCAACAGAGAGCAGATGGAATCTTCATTAATCAATCAAAATACGAGGAAACCATGTTGAAGAAATTACACTTTGTTGACTATCAGTCTATGAGAACTCCTGTGGATACTAAAGTGAAGATTGGACCTGATCCTGAAGGCAAACTAGTGGATCAGACTCACGATCGATCAATGATCGGTTCACATATGTATCTAACAGCTAGTAGGCCTGACATTATGTTTGGTGTTTGTGTGTGTGAAAGATATCAAGCTGATCCAAAAGAATCACATGTGAATGCAGTCAAAAGGATATTCAGATATCGGAAGGGCAAACCAGCTCTTAGGTTATGGTATCCAAACGAAGGAGATTTTAATCTCTATGCCTTCACAGACAGTGATTATGGAGGATGCAACTTCAACTGAAAATCCACCTCTGGCAGTTGTCAATTTCTTGGTCCCAGACTAGTATCTTGGCAATGCAAGAAGCAGACAAATGTATCTGTGTCCACAACAGAAGCTGAGTATATTGCAACATCAACTTGTTGCTCTCAGGTACTCTGGATTCAAAATCAGATGCTTGATTATGGTTTTAACTTCTTGCACACACCAATTTACATTGACAACACAACAGTTGTTTTCATAACAAATAATCCAATTCAGCACTCAAAAACAAAACACATTGAAATTAGATATCACTTTTTGAGAGATTGTGCTGAAAAGGAGTTAATCAAATGATTCAAGTACCAACTGAAAATCAATTAGCTGATTTATTTACCAAGGCATTTGAACCTAGTAGGTTTGAATTCCTGGTTCAGCAATTGGCATGATTAACCTTGAGTAAAAACATAAAAAAACATCAAAAATATTAATAACATTAAAAAAACCACAAAAAGAAATCAATTTTGATGAGAATAAAATCTTGGGAAATGATATGATTATAGTCCTTATATCATTCACTGTGCTTAATTTCAAAATGTGAAAGACTGAAATGACTTACTAGATATGTCGGTAGGCTCAACTTGAAGAAAAGATACATGTAGTAATGAATTAAAGACTCATTCAATTGTGAAACACTCATCACAAAGTACAAGTATGTATTGGCTTATCTGAATGCATGTGTGTGTAGTAACCTAAACACACCAGGTAATGATACTTTATGAATCTCTTCACCACATCATGTCTCATCTTTGTTTTGCTGAGCAAAGAATGGATGAAACGTGCACATAATGTAGATGTTATGATCCAAAAGATTCCTAATGAGGAACACATCCAAAATTGGATGAATCAACAAAAGCAATACATTCCAAGTGAATGAACAAAAGAATCCTATCATGTATCACCTTCAAAGTGAAATGAAAAGAATCCCATGTGGATCATCATGAAAAGGATCAAAGTAAAAGAATCCCAATAAAGATCTGTGAAAATAAGATCTCATAACTTAAGTACCTGGTAAGAAAAGCTGTGAAAAAGTTCTACCATGCATGTACAAGGATGATTGATCATTCCATGCTGTGTGTGAGGTACATATTGAATATTAAATCAACCAAAAACATGATAAATATCATTTGCATCAAAATATCAACTAGGTCAGAGTTTAAGAGGACAAACATACCTTCAATCTTCAAGTTCATAAACATATCAAATTTATCATAAAGAATGCACATGTGTATGCAAGATTGATATGATCCCAACAAAAGGTATACTTATCTTCATTGTCAAAAATCAAAATAATATTCAAAAGGTTTTAAATCTTTAAAGTTTCTTTCCACAAGTGGATATAAACTTTAGGGGGAGTAATTTAAAATTTTCGAGTAAGTCTGTATAAATTCTCTTTTCTTGATTAAAGTATTCTATTAAATAATGAAAACAATACGAAAAGAAAATACTGGTGTTGTTGCAAAAGTTATACCATAGTATCTCATTCTATGCACATTCTTGGAAGCATGAAAAGTCCAAGATCAATCAAAATCAGGAAGATTGTATCACTTATGACATACAAGTCAATACAAGCAAGAATTGACAATCTCAATAGTCAACAACTTCATATGAAAAGTCAAGGACATTTCTTCATAATATGAAAAACCAAGTCAGACACATTAACTTTTGATTAAGTTCAAAGCTAATGCAGGTAAGTGCATTGGTTAATGCGGGTGAAGGTAACCCATGCATATACCCAATACAAGTAAATCTTTATTTCAAAGTGAAACTAATGCGCACAAAGATTGTACTTTACTGCATTAGTATGTTAAGACTTAAATGTGGATTTTATTCAACCGCATTTGCTACAGTAGACAAATGCTGATGAACATCTCCCTTTCGCATTTGCTACAGTGCAATGTTGAACAAGTGTTGTCAACCGCATTTGGTGCAGTTACACAAATGCTGATTGAATTTGTTCTTTCGCATTTGCTACAGTGCAATGCTGAACAAGTGTTGTTAATGCAGACGAATTAATCACAAATGCGGTTATACTTCCATATTTACTACAGTAATCTAATGCGAATGGTTAAAGTTACTCAAATTTTGACTCCCGCATTTGTAATAGTATACAAATGCGGACATTCAATTTTATCAAATTTTAACTTCCGCATTTGCAACAGTACACAAATGCGGGTGACCTAAAGATTGAAAATTTACACCTCCGCATTTGCTGCAGTGGTGACCGCATTTGCTCTAAAACTTGTAAAATCTTGTAAAAGCCATTATTTGACTATTTAAGGAATTTAAACGGGTCATTTAATACTTTTCAAATCTGAGAGACTTTATAGTGAGACGAGCGCAAATACACAGTACACCCTCTTCAATCATCTTTATCATAAACAACCAAATATTTTTGGGTGATTCTACTCAACCTGTTCTTGTTATCGATTCTGAAACTATAGTTACATTGAAAACAAGGTGAAATTTCCAAAAATTTCATCAAGACCTAACTTTCGGACTGTTAAACCTAAATCAAGCAAAGAACCAAATGATAATGAAGAACACCAAAATCCGATTTATTGATGTGATATAATACACATTTTCGACTTCAATGAACATGCAAACAATAGGAATTCTACTCATCATGAAAACCTTTGTAGTCATGATTGTCGTAAGAACAGAGCATGATGAAAAATGAAAATGTGTAACAAATCAATGAAATAACATCTAATAAATGGTTCAAACATAGAAACTATGATTGTTGAACAACAAATTCACCATTTGATGTGACAACAATGATACAGTAATGTCAAACGTTCATTTTTTACCATTAAAAGTCAAACTGATAAATGGTACACATGTGTTCTTATCAAAACTAACACACATGTCTCTTATGCAAATTATATGGAAAGTCTTTCATGGAGCAAGCTGCATAATGTCAGCGGTTATTAAACCCTGATGTGCCAAAAGCTAAGGGACTTAGAGATATTATCAGATTCATCTCTACAATAAGGGTAGCTTATGCTATTACTGTTAGACCCACCATCTATGAGAACTTCATAAGGTCTTTTGGAATTCAGCTGAAGTATTGAAGCAGATGGTGTTAGAACTCTATGTGGAAGAATTGACAATGATCATACTTTGAGCATCTCTGAAGATTCTATAAGAAGTTGCTTGCATTTTGGTGATGATACTGATGCACCACTAGGCTGGATGATGATGAAATAACACATTCTGTGCTGAGATTAGTAAGGAACAATATTGGAAGTTAAAAAAATTGTAAAAGGATTAGTTGATTTGCCTTGGAGATTTATAATCCACATGTTTCAGCACTGCTTGTCCAAGAGAAAAACAAGATGGAATGATATTCCAATCTCCACTTCCTCAGCAATTGTGCTCTCTGTACAAACAAACAATTCAACATGTCTGCTATGTATTTAATGGCCTGATTTCAAACATATAAGAGGGGTGAAGATACAAGTTCTTGATGTATCCGAGATTCATTCAGTGCCTGATAAATGAAGCATTTCCAGATCTTGCTACTGAGGGACCAGTGCTGGGATTCCTCATTATGATGCAAGATCATACAAGTACATAAGAAGAAGGATCCAAGAAACATTTACAGTGGAGCTCACTCACCTCTTCTTCCGTGGATGCTTCAACAGATCAATCAAGAAGAACAAGGAGAAGAATAAGATGCTCAGATCACAATGATGAACAGCTGCTGATGAGCAAGCTGATGGTGCTGCTAGATAAAGGTCAGTGTCGCCCCAGGATGATGCAGGGGTGATTCTCACACTTGACCTAAAATTCATGATTATGCATCACCATTTTTATCTTCTCCACAACTAACACCACAACCAACACCATAACCAACTCCATAACCAATACCACAACAAACACCACAACCATCTCCACAACCAACACCTCAATCATCTCCACAACCAACACCACAACCAACACCACAACCAATTTCACCACCTCATTACTCACCTCATCACTCACCAACTTCACCACATCAACCATGCCTACCCATGATTACCCAGAGAGCTTTGCTGAATCAAATTAAATAGGCGTGATGAAAAAGATGAGTTGATATCTAAACTGTTGCAAAGGGTTGAAAGAATAGAGAGAATACTGAATAGGAGGGCCAGAATTATTGATGATAGAATTCTAGAATTGAATGAAAAGGAGCATGAGCTAAAAGAGTTAAAAGAAAAATATGAAGTTGAAAAGAACGAGAAAGAGAAAGAGATTGAATACTTAAGAGCAACTCTTAACCATTTTATAGAAGAAGTAAGTATCCATGTTGATACTCTTGCCATTCAAACTATAGCAATGGAAGAGTAAGAAGATATTATTGAAGAACAAACAGAGATCATCTCCAATCTTCAAAGTCAAGTTGAAAGTCAAAATAAAAGGATCTTTGAACTTGAAATGTTAATTGAAATTCAAAGAAGTGTTGTGGCTGGAGAAAACATAAATGATGAAGACAGAGTTATTGATGATGATAAACTATCTTCCTCTGAGAATGATGAACGAGGAGAAGATGCAAGCCAAACAAAGAATGAGGAACCAAGTTTAGAAATTGTGATTTATTCTGGGCAAAAGAGGCTACTCAAACTGAGAATGCAGAATTTGAAGAACTAATCAGTGCTCTACCACTCAAGAATTCAGTATAGATGATGAATTTTGGGAGTTTGTGAATAATTAGAGGACTGACACTCAACCTATTATAATCATCCCTCAATCTCCAGTTCCCTTGGAGAAAGAGTTAAGTATAAACATGGTACCGGCTGTGGCACTATGTGAGGAACAAAAAGAAATGATGAGAGAATTTTGTGAAAAAGAAAAAGATAAGGAGGAAAAAGAAACAGAAAAGGAGGAAATAGAAATTGATGATCAAGAACAAGCCAAGGCTGAAAAATTGTCTGACGAGATTAGAAAGACTTAATCCTCTACTAGTCCACAACTTCAAACATACTCCAAGAAAAGGAAATATCTAGCTGAAAAAGCTAAGGGCAAAAGACCAATGGTTGAAGAAGAGAGTGTGACAAAAATAAGAAAGATGACCCCAGAAGCTTGGCAGCTATAGCTGAATTTCTTGAAGAACATAAGCAGACTGAAGCTCAATTAAAGAAACAAGCTATTACTATTGATCGGAAGAAGGAGAGATAGCTGGAGGTTATGATGCTGAAAAGGATGTTCATATGGACAGTCCTATGAAAACAGAACAACTAGTAGAGGAAATGGTGTTAAAAGCTCAAACGGATGACCTGATGATAAAAGCAATGTTTTTTATCAATCACGGGTATGATCTAGATATAGTCTTTGGTATGACATATGAAGAAATGAAGGAAGAAGAAGAAAAGGTCAATAAACTGCTAGATCCGACCTTTGAAACTGAGTATGAAAGATCATTCGCCAGAAAGGTTCCTGTGCCAAAATTGTCTGCTATGAAGAAATCAACCTCAACAACTAAACCACTATTTCTTGATCCTTATAGCATGTCAGATAAGGAAATGAAGGATTATCTCTCAACCCAAGGCTTCACAAGAAGGAAGCTTGGAAATATGAAAACAAACTCATTAAGAGCTACAACTCTCCAAATGATTAATGAAAAGAAAGATAGACCAAGCAGATGGAAGAAGAAATCTTAAGCAAAAAGCCAAGATCAAGAGTAACTGCTCAAGACATGCTGCTAAAACAAACAGATCAAGAATTGTTGGCTCCTGTACACCACAAATACCCTTAATGGTTTGCAGAACCCTCATAATTAAAACTACAAGAAGATTTAACTACTGTTGAGTTAATTAGAGGTGTGTCTACTCCAAAAGGCAAAGTGGATCAGAAAATAATTGCATGGAAGTATGATAGCACTTGGAAAATGTTTATGGTTAAAAGGATCTTCACGCTGGTCCAATTCTTTACAAAGTACTCTGCTCTTGTAAATGCCCTGGACATCCATGACCTAAAAAAACTAGCTCAACTAGAATTGATCAATCACTCTGCTATGTTCAGGGGATATGATTTGAAAACATACTCATAATGTTCAAAAGAACTGACAATTTCAAATCATTAAAGGCAATATGCATGAGGAAAGATAGGTCATTTATTAATCCCCTTGAGAAGAAGAAGACAAAGCAAGTAGAAAAAGTTGTGTTTCCTGAGTTGAAAGTGAAACCAACAGAATCTTAAAGAGAAAAATGGTGTCTAGTACTCATCCTCTACACCCATCTCAATGTGTACTATGATGAAAAAACCTATGAGATGGTGATTGAAAGAATGTGGGAGGAAAGGAGGGTGCTGAAATAAGGTTATTTAGTGGATATGAAGTAAGGTTGCTTGATGAATCCTACATTCACTATATCTATACCAGACACTTCAGGAAAAAAACAATAAACTGGGAGAGCAAAATATGTACTTCTTCCTAAAGTGCATCAAGTTGCTGAAAATGGCTTATGATTGTATCATTGCCAAAAGAGACAAAAGAAAGGAAAAGAAGACTCCACTGCAGCTGGGCAACATTGTTAAACTTGAGGTTGATGTAGATGGTGCTCTTCTAATTCATAGGGATGGGCTTTCTATGGTGTCCATTTAGGAACCAATCTCACCAAGAAACTACCACTTCAAGCCATTCACAACATGAGCAGAATGAAGATTCATGTACTAAACAGAGATAAAATGTCAGATGCTCAAGATTTTGTTAACATAATCAAGGCAATTTTGAATCTAGCACATGCAACACCTTCTTCACCATCACAAGACCCAGTAGAATCCTCACAACATCAATCACCTCCAAAACATTAAAGAACATGGGCTGTATAATCCTTAGGGGGAGTATTGTTGCACCCTGAAAGGATCATACATGCCAATTCAATAGGTGATTTTATGATTGCTTTGCTCGAATCCCATAAGTCCAAGAAGAAATGCGGATGAAGATTCTGCTCTAGAAAAACCAAGTATAGTCTTCCGCATTTGTCAATGCAGAAGACATAAAACAAATACGGACAAGTATTTGTTCTTCCGCATTGACAAATGCGGAAGACCAAGAATCAATGCGGACAAGACTTTTCTCATCTGCATTTGACAAATGCAGATGACCGAACAAATGCGCACAAGTATTTGTTCATCCATATTAACCAATGCGGATGACTAACGTACTAATGCGGATGATCAAGTGAAGAAATGCTGATCAAGTTAACTCATTCGCATTTGTCAATGCAGATGAACAAGCAAAGATGCGGATCAAGACTTACACTAGTTCTGATGTAATAGGTCAGGGGTAGTTTAGTCATTTTGTAAAAGGCATCTTGTCTGCCTATAAATAGAATAGAAAACCTCGTACATGAGTGACGACCGATAGACATAGAGAATATTTTGTTGTCTTTTATTCTCTGTAATCAATCACTTTCACTAATACATACAAAAGCATTTATGAGTATAATTCTTGCATTGAATGTTCTTTGATTGTTTGTTTCTACCATTCAATCATTGACTTGATTACCATATTCAATTCATAGTAAGAATCTCAATCTTACTAACCCAGTCAGTGTCATAAGAAGATGATCTATTTGATAGCGCTTCACAGGAACTTGGTGATGGTTTATGGTGATCGGGTCACTACGATCCCGAGAGTGATTTCGATGGTGATGCCGGGAAAGTGCATGAGGCGTGGGTGTGGTGCCTACTTGGCCTACGTGAAGGAAGTAGATACCCAACACCACAACTGTTCGATGTACTGGTTGTGTGTGACTTTCTGGACGTGTTTCCCGAAGACTTACCAGGAGTGCCACTTGACTGCAAGATCAAGTTCTAGATTGACTTGATGCCAGGTGCCCAACCTGTTGCTAAGGCGCCATATTGGTTGGCTCCCACCGTGATGAAGGAACTGATGGAGCAATTGCAAGAGCTGCTTGATAAGGGGTTCATTAGACCAAGTATCTCTCCTTAGGGTGCTCCGGTCTTATTTATGAAGAAAAAAGATGGTAGTATAAGGATGTATATAGACTACGTGAGCTGAACAAGTTGACAGTAAAGAATAGGTACCCGCTACCGCGAATTGATGATCTGTTTGATCAGCTCCAGGGTGCCAATTGGTTCTCGAGGATAGACCTTCGATCTGGTTACCATCAACTGAAGGTTAAGAAGCAGGATATTCCAAAAACAGCTTTTCGCACACACTATGGACATTATGAGTTTCTCATTATGTCTTTTGGTTTAACCAACGCGCCAGTCGATTTTATGGACTTGATGAATCGAGTGTGTCGGCCGATGTTGGATAATTCAGTTATTATGTTTATTGATGACATCCTGATTTATTCGAAGAGCAAGGGGGAGCATGTCGACCACATTCGAGAGGTGTTGGAGACGTTGAGAAAGGAGAGGTTGTATGCCAAATTCTCGCAGTCCATGTTCTGGTTGCGTGAGGTTCAGTTCTGGGTCATGTAGTGAATCCCGAAGGGATTATGGTGGACCGGCAAAGGTGGAGGTGGTCATGCAATGGAAGTCTCCGAAGACGCCATCTGAGATTCTTAGTTTCTTGGGTTTGGCGGGCAATTATAGGAGATTCATCCGAGACATCTCCAAGATAGCTTCCCCACTAACCATGTTGACCCACAAGGATGTGATGTTTGTATGCGGTCAAGATGAGGAGAAGGCATTTGAGGAGTTAAAGGCAATGTTAACTCAAGCTCCTGCCTTGTCATTACCCGAAGGAAGCAAGGATTTGGTGGTTTATTCATACGCTTCTTACTCGGGGCTGGGATGTGTGTTGATGCAAAGGGGAAATGTTATAGCCTATGCATCTCGATAGTTGAAAGTTCATGAGGTTGATTATCCTACTCATGACTTAGAGCTAGCAGTCGTGGTCTTTGCGTTAAAGATTTGGAGGCACTACCTATACGGGATGAGGTGCGCCATATCACTGATCACAAGAGCTTGAATTTCTTCCTTGAGCAGAAAGACTTGAACATGAGGCAGAGGAGATGGTTGGAGCTCATAAAGGATTATGATTGCAAGATCCATTACCATCCGGGCAATGCCAACATGTTAGCGGACGCCCTTAGCTGAAGGAGAGACCCGAGCCAATTCGGGTGAAAGCGTATCAGTTGGTTATGACCTCTGATGTGATGAAATAGGTCAAGGAGGTTGAAGATGAGGCATTGAAAGAAGATCATCTTAACTCTAAAAGAATGAGAGGTCTTGTTGTAGAATTGGGTGAAAACGCACTCAGTGTTAGAACCGGTTCAGACGTATGTTGATTCCTCATTTTGGGGATCTACATGGAAAGATTATGGATGAAGCTCATAAAACTCGATACTCTATTCATCCCGGTGCTACGAAGATGTATCAAGACATGAAGAATGATTATTGGTGGCCGGGTACAAAATGCGATGTGGCGGAGTATATGAGTAAGTGCCTTACTTGTTTACAAGTAAAGGCCAAGCATGAGAAGCCATATGGGAAGATCCAACCTTTGGATATACTAGAGTGGAAGTGGGAGCATATCACCATGAACTTTATTATGAAGCTACCGCGCACCACGCCAGGGTAAGATGTTATATGGGTGATAGTTGATCGTCTGACAAAGAGTGCTCACTTCCTATCAAGAAGTTGGCGGATCTATTCATTAAGGAGATTGTGAATCTTCATGGTGTGTTGATATCTATTGTGTCTGATCATGATTACCCGGTTTACTTCTATATTTTGGATGAAATTCCATGATGCGATGGGGACGAGGTTACATATTAGCACGACTTATCATCCTCAGATGGTCAGTAGCAGAGGACGATTCAGACACTAGAAGATATGCTTCGGGCATGCGTCATTGATTTTGTAGGAAATTGCGATGACCACTTACCATTAGTTGAGTTCTGGTATGCCCATCTTATGAGATGCTATACGGTAGGAGATGTAGAACGCCTGTGTGTTGGGGTGATATTGGTCAGAAAGAGTTGGAGAGTATTGAGGTGATTGAGGCTACGACCGAGAAGCTTGAAAAGATCAAAGCCTTTATGAAAGCAGCCAATGATAGGTAGACATTGTATGCCGACAAGAGACGGAGACCGATTGTGTTCCAGGTAGGTGATAGAGTTATGTTGAAAGTCTCACCTTGGAAAGGTATCATTCGGTTTAGAAAGCGAGGCAAGTTGAGCCCGAGGTACATAGGGCCTTTCCGAATCATTGCTCGAGTAGGAGAGGTGGCCTATAGACTGGAGTTACAAAATGGGTTAAGTGGAATTCACCCAACATTCCATGTATCTCATTAAAGAAGTGTTTAGTAGAGGAGGATATGGTTGTACCATTGGAAGATATCAAGGTAGATGAACGACTCAATTATGTGGAGCAACAAGTGGCAATCATCGATCATAAGGAGAAGAGGTTGAGGAATAAAGTAGTTCCTCTTATGCGTAAACAGTGGAAGCACAGGAAGGGATCTGAGTCTACGTGGGAGACCGAGGTGGAAATGAGACAGCATTACCCATGTTTGTTCGAGGAATAACAGGTTTCGGGGACGAACCCTATATAAGGGGGGTGGACTTGTAACACCCGGTTATTTTTTTATGGCAAAGAAGAATGAATAAAGTTAAGAAAAGAAAGAAAAGCAATTTAACCCAAGCTAAGGGGGGTAAAGTGTCATAAGGACAAAAACATTCAAAGTTGGTGAATAAGGTGGTATCACGCCCATTTGTCTCGCACTCCACTCTTATCATCGGAATTTAGAGAGAGAAAGGGAAGAAGAGCTGAAAACTTTCGGTTTTTGGAAGAATAAGAAGAAGAGGCTGAATTCAAGGTAAGAATTCATGGTTTTGAGATGTTCTTAAGTAGCCTTAGCCTCGGTTGTATGCTTATGTCTGTTTGTTTGTGTTTGGGTGTGTGTTTTTAGTGGGTTTTAGGTGTTGAACATGTAGCAACAGATTTTGAAGGAAGTCATACCAAAGATGTTGCTAAGGTGAGTTCTAGAACCCCTTCTTTACATGTTTTAAACTGATTTGGGGCTGGAAATACAAGTATGAATATTTTTTTAAAATGAGTTTCTTACCCGTAAGTATATGTCTATGTGTTTATGGGTGGGGTTTGATTTTGGTGGGTTTATTAGTGTGATGATATTATGATTGTCTTCTATGGCTTTAAATAGGTTATATCATGATTGGGGACTGAATTATGTTGTTTAGTATGATTTAAACTGCCTATGCGCCTAAAGAGTGGCCCATGTGCCTAATGAATCAATCCATGCATTAATGAATGATGAAAGTAAGAAAGTCTTGCAAGCAAAGTATGGAGGTTCACACCCAATGAAGGGTGTTAGCTTAACTATGTATGGGTTAGCTACCCTAGAAGGATGCACACTAGGGTCTAAACTTTGTAATTGACCATATGTATGCGGTTCTTTCTGCTTGCCCCAGGTACTGGAGTCAGCTTTGTGTATAATGTTCGAGGACTATGAAAGACCTCAGGCCCAGTAACCAGCTTCGTGCACAATGTTCAGGGTATAGCATATGGCATTGATCTGGAATGAAAGAGAAAATATAATAATGAGTGTACTTGCCCTAGGTACTGGAGTTAGCTTCGTGCACAATGTTCGAGGTGTATGATAGACCTCAGGCCCATAACCAGCTTCGTGCACAATGTTCGGGGTAATGTACATGTCATCGGAAGTAATGAACGTACGAAAGAAAAGTAAGGAAGTTTACGAATGAAAGTGAATAAAAGTGAATGATAATGATGTATGAGGAATGAATGAAAGTTAACAAACGAATGATCAAGAGAATAATGATATTATCTACGTGTACGTATGATGCTTGATCGTGTAAAAATGTAAAGAATGGTTTTAATTGGAAGTAAAGTATATTTTATTTTAAAACTAGAACTCACTGAGCAACGCTGATTTTTATGTGTTTCTAGTAGACAAGTAATGGTTGCTGATGATGCCACGGGGCGGTTACTTGCTCATTTTGGATGGCATTCTTTTATAGAATATTTTTGCGTGATAATGCGAACAAATGATGTCTTGTAACAAATGTTCTATTACGTTGCAAAAGCATTTATATTGAAATTAATAGTTATTTTAATGTTCCCCTGCAATGTTTTATTAAAGTTAATGTATATATATATATTTTATGTGCGGTGATTGACCGATTGTGAGCATCCCGGGAACGGAGCCTTACACATAAGTAAACTATAGTATATACTTTAATATGAAAACTAAAATATGATGTACTTTTTAATATTTTTCATCCCACATTGGAACTCAAAAGAATAGTCTCAATCTATAAAAGGAGGAATTTGCATTCTCACAATAATTAAAATTTTCTCTTTTTTAGTAATTTTTATTGTTTGGATAGTTTGTTAATTATGATGCGTATTTTAATTATGCAAGAGTTTACTGCATTAAAAGTGTAAATATATGGTGAAGATATGAAACAATTAGATGAGATCATGATACATAAGGAAGCTATAATATGTATACTTTAATATGAAAACTAAAATATAATTATTTTTAATATTCTCATCCCATATTGAAACTCAAGAGAATAGTAAGAGAAGACTCGATCTATAAAAGGATGGATTAGCATTCTCACAATAATTAATTGTGATAGTTAATGAATCATATTATTGCTAGTTGATCTTGAAATTTGATCTTAACACTTATTAGGCTTACAAATTTGATGATCAATGTGACTCTTCTTTTAATGACCCGTAAAAGGTCAGCTAAAAATATTTAAATTTTTGTATATTGATTTAATTTTTTTCTTATTTATAATTTTTTTGTATTTTTGTGAGAAATTTTTATATTTATTTAAACTATTTTAGTATCTTTCATAAACTTTGTAGTCTAGTTAATATTATTCTAGATTATTAAAATGAATAAAACACCTTATTATATGTTTAGAACGGACCAGAGCGGCTAGTCAGACCTATAACCTGACGAAAAAGCAGTTGAACAATACTACAATGTCTTTAAAAAATTAAGAAAAATTATTTTTGGTAATTTTATATCTTTCATTAGTTTAGTAATTGTAATACGTAACCTAGTTATGCAAGAGTTTATTGTATTAAAAGTATATATATATATGATCAAGATATGCAATAATTAGATGAGATCATGATACATAAGTAAGCTATAGTATATACTTTAATATGAAAACTAAAATATGATGTACCATGTTTACAGATAGATAATATATAGATAAAGAATTAGTCTAGAAACTCATTTATTAAACAGATTATAGTTGGTAATAAACAAAAAAGTTAGAGTGTGATATTTTAATATAATATATGAATCAAATTTTATATACATACTTCTTCAAGAGATAAAATATTTATATTATTATTAACTTTTTTATGTAAATAGTTTCATTTTTGAATATTTGTTTTAACATTTTCTTATAAAAATATATTGTTTATAAAAATCTTGTTTATTAAAAACTCAAGTTTCTAATTATTCTGGTTGTTTTAATAAAACTGCTTTTAGAATATTCTATACTTTTTATAATTAAAAAAAAAAATACTCATTTAAAGTATTTTGTTTCAAAAGGTTCAATGTTTTAGAAAACATATGAATTTAATTTTCTTAATAAAATTTATTTTTAAAAACATAATTTGATTTCAGAAAAATATAGATAAGATAGAAAAATATATTAGTTGACCGAATTAATTTTTATGATTAGAAAGAAATTATTTGAGAGTTTAAATTACATTAATACGCTTTTGGAAGGAAATAAAATGAGGATCTTTAGAAAAATGATAAGTGTCAAAAAGATGGTTTAAGAAGATGACAAGTGGAAAAAAGCCTTCTTTTATTATTATCATAGATATGAAAACTAAAATATGATGTACTTTTTAATAATTTTCATCCCACATTGGAACTCAAGAGAATAGTAAGAGAAGACTCAATTATAAAAGTAGGAATTAGCATCCTCACAAGTTTTAATTATGCTACTCAATGAATTATGTTATTGCTAGTTGATCTTCAAATTTGATCTTAACACTTCTTAGGCTTACAAATTTAAAGATCAACTTGTGATAATGTGATTCTTCTTTTAATGACCCGTAAAGGGTCATCTAAAAATATTTAAATTTTTTATATTGATTTGATTTTTTAGATATAGACTTTTTGTACTTTCGTGAGATAAATTTTTATAAGATATTTAAATTATATTAGTATTTTTCATAAACTTTATAGTCTAGTTAAATTTATTCTAGGTTATTAAAATGAATAAAACACCTTGTTATGTAAAATAGTAGTTATTCGTTAAGATAATTGTATGTTAAAAGCATGAAGTTAACACCATTACAAGAACATGGAAAAATAATTGTGGATTGAAACCAAGAAAACTAATAAAAAATGCATACGTATGACAACCAAAATCAAAGGAAACAAACTCACACAAAGTCATGGTTGTGGAAACAAATTCGATCGCAAATTTAGATGGAAATATAATGAATGGATGTATTTGGTAAAAGACTTGACATGAGAACGTTTTATCTTTGATACATAAAAACTATTTGATATGGTTTTATATTAGAACATTTTAACTATAATAAAAGTTGGATATGTCATTTGTGTAACTAGCCCTAACTCACTCATAAACAATGTGTTACATTGTACGAGTTTAACATTATAAAAAATGTTATGTATTGTGTTCAGAATGGGCACGAAGCGGCTAGTCGGGCCTAGAACCGGTCGAAAAGCCAGTTGAACATTATTGCAAGTTCTTCAAAGATTTTAAAATTTCCTCTTTTTAGTAATTTTTATTCTTTGATTAGTTTAGTAATTGTTATGTGTATGCAAGAGTTTATTGTATTAAAAGTGTAAATATATGGTGAAGATATGAAATAGTTAGATGAGATCATGATACATAACGAAGCTATAATATGTATAGTTTAATATGAAAATTAAAATATAATATATTTTTAATATTTCTCATCCCACATTGGAGCTCTTGAGAATAGTAAGAGAGGACTCAATCTATAAAAATATGGATTAGCATTCTCACAATAACTAATTATGCAAGTTAATGAATGTGGATACATGTTTCTTAGTTTATGTCCTTAAATGTAAAAGTCTTTCATATCTTACATATGTCTAATTTGATGATGTATTGAAATATGATTTATGCTTTGATGTTTATTTACTTTTGATTCATATGTATGAGCTTCTTATATAGGTTTGAGGTTGTTGTACACAATTCTAAGTCAATAATGATTGAGTAATGTGTTCAACTTAGTCGGGTGCTTATTCATGCTAATGGCCAATACTTATGGACCGTACGCATGAACATATCATGCATATAGACCAGTCGCACGACTGAACTAGGAGACTGGATCAGTTGTATGATTGAGACATAAGATTGACTCATTTGCACGACTAAACCTTCAGTCGTGCGTATGAATCAATCGCATGATTCAGTCTCACAACTGAACCATGCTAATGGTTCAGTCGTACGAATGAAAACCACTATCCTATAAATACCACCTAATTCATAGAAAAAACAGAACACTTTGTGAGATACTTCAAATACACAAACCCTAGCCGTCCAGAGCATCCCAAACAACGGATCCAAGTTCATAGTTCGTTCCTAATCGATTCCTACTCGTTCTTAACGTTTTATTCAATCTTATATGGATCAGTTTATCTTTCTCACTGATTGGATCGCCAATCAAATAGGATTCCGCACTATTTGATCTGGTTTAAACGCAGAATCAGTTAGTACTTTGTACGTACACGGTCCCTAACAAGTGGTATGAGAGCTTTGGCTCTTGATTTTGCGTTTGATTCAATTAGGTTTGGTGTCAAAAACCTACGTTTCAATCAAAAGAGTCACCACGTTTTCTTCAGCATGTGTTTTCGACGTTTTCAGGCATTAAAGTTTCAATTTTTCTTAATACGGCAGATTATGGTTCCTACAAAAATCGTATTTTGTGTCAAAAGTGTCAAAATCTTTGATTTTGCAAAAAACGCATCTTTCAGTTGCACGACTAGCTCAATCGCACGATTGAACTCATTCGTATACTCAATTCGCACGACTGAACCGAGTCAGATTGCTCATTCGCACGACTGAACAACTCTAGTCGTTTGACTCCATTGGGCTTGTTCATACGCACGACTGAATCCCATTGCACGATTGAATTCATTCGCACTCTTCATTCACACGAGTGATCCAAACTCATTGTCCATTCGCATGATTGAAACTGTCATGTTCTCCAAATACCAAGTTTATAGAAATGGAAGATCAATTTGCAGCTTTTACTGTCGGAAAGGACTCAGCATCTAGAACCTACTACTTCTGGAGAATGAGATTGGTAATTATAATAAACCGCCAAAGTTGTTATTGTTAGATGAATATCCTCAATGGAAACAATGGTTTGAAATTACTTAAATGGATTTGATCCCAATCTTTCAACATCCATGAAGACTGGTTACACAATACCAGTTAGTGCTAATGGAGTAAGTTCACCTTGGGGAATGAGTGAAGCTTAGAAGATTCTCTTCATGCTGAGAAGAAAGTTTATGCCTTGTTGACTCAGTCGATACCGAAGGAGATCTTTCATCAGTTTTCTGAGAACAAGCATGCTAAAAAGCTATGGGATGCTCTAGAGAAGAGATATGATGGAAACGTAACGTCGAAGGTATTGAAGGCTAAAGCTCTCAACAAGGAGTTTGATACGATAGGGAATGAGAGCTTAGATGATATTATTGACAGATTCTATCATCTAATAAGTGAGTTGCACACTCATGGCGTAACCACATCAATGGAAGATAAAGTTTCAAGCTTTGCTCATGGCTTTCCTGAGAAATAGGATTCATTTGTGTCTAATCTGATATAAAATGACATTCTTGTAACGTTAGACATAAATGACTTCATCTTGAAGTTAAGGGAGGAGGAAGTGCGGATGAAGTACAAGTCGAAGAAAGGATCCTACGTTTAGAATCCATCACTTTACAACTTAGTTCTGACTCCAACTATTTCAAGAGCACCATTACAAACAACATTCGTGTCGAGTTCATCAGCTCCTTCCAAACCAATGCTTCTAGACCAGAAACATCATGGTCATCTGGAACCCAATATATAGTCCCTAAGGAAAATACTATGAAGTTGAAGATCGAGAATCTCAATAATATCATAGTGGAAGTTCCTAAGGAGCATATGGATCTTCTAGCGGTACTTGTCCAATCTTATGATGGTTTAGTTGCCAGTAAGATTAGAAATTTTCATCTTGTAGATGAAGATTACGAGCAAGTTGATGAGAATGAACTAGAAAAAATGGACATCATGCGAGCACTGGCGAGTGCGGTCAGATGAGCTAAGAAGTTTGTCAAGAAGATGGGACAAAATCTAGTCGCACCTAAAGGTACGACTTTTGGTTTTGACAAAACCAAAGTCACCTGCATCAACTATTGTGAAAAGGTGCATTTTAAACGTGAATGTGTAAAGCCCAAGAAAACAAGAAATGGAAACCCATTTCCTACATTGAACCGTCAAGAAAAATACTTAATTGGAACTGCTTCTTCAAGCATAGAGACAAAGGTTCTAATTGCACAAGGTGATGAAGGTCAAGATTGGTCCTTCCAATTTGTCTCTCCAGGGGAATCAAATATTTCCTTTGTCGAAGCATTGATGGTAGATACATCTGATTCCTCATAGGTAAGTTCTATAGATCAATTATTTGTAAAACATGCTTGTTCTGAATATGAAAATTTTAGGGAAAGCATTGATTTGAAATTTGGTAGGTTATTAGAACACAATGATAACTTAGTAAATGATTTAAAACTCTACACTGAGGCTAATCATATTTTAAAACAAAATGAGTGCAGTTTCAAAGAAAAAGTAGAACTTTTGGAAAAACAACTAAGGGAAACCGAGGTTGTTGCTTTGAATCAATCTAATGATATAAATTTTTATTTGAATTCTTTGGAAGAAACCAAGAAGGAAAAGTAGTTTTGGAAGTCAAGGTTAATTCTTTAAAACAAAAGCTGTATAGTTGGGCTAGTTCTTCTCACATACTTAGTGAAAGAACGAAATAACAGGGAAGGTTTGGGGTATAAAGTAGTTCTACCACCACATGAGATCCTTTTGAACACAAAATGTAGACCAATCAATAATAACCCTGTAAAGGATCATGTGGTGTCTACTCCTCTGGTTAGTGATCCTCATTCCACGGGTAAACTAGTGGAATCTGGCACTAAAAGAAGGATTCTACCTTAAAATTAAAAGGCAAAATGCCAATTGAGAATTTGGATGATAAATTTAAAAGGGTTAATTTAGGGTCAGGTTCACAAACGTCTATTTCAGAACCCAAAATGACTAAACAAGTTAACCATAAACGTTTTAATCATCAAAGTCCAAATAAAATGAGATTTAAAGATGTTTAAAATGTCAAAACAATTATTTTGTTAAAGAAGCTGAAACATCTAATAGAGAAGTGACAAAACCCACCAGACATATCTCACATCGTCCCTAACTCAACGCCACACAAAAGTTTTCTTCAATCTGTAAAAGCGAGATCTTGCTATATTTGTGGAAAACAAGGACATCTCTCCCTAATTGTCCTTATTATCAGACGCCCAGAAAGAAAATTGAACTTTTTGATGAAAAACCAAGTTTTTCTAAAATGAGATCTAATATTCCACCTAAGAGTTTTAGTGAACCTAAAGTTCAAACCATAAGCCAGTCAAGTGTTTACCACAAACAGGGCTTCCATAAAACTGGTTTATGGAAAGAAAAATAAAGTAATGTGTATGATACTAAGGAGAAGAAGAAGCATGATATGCCCTCATCCTCTAAAGGATAGTGGGTTGAGTTCATGATGTGTGATTCCTTTGGGTCACCCAATCCAATTAAGGCTTGGTCCCAAATCTGAACTAATAAGTTTCTTTGAATATGCAGGGTGTCCGCTACAACGCTATCACTAATACCTGAATTATTGATAGTGGGGCGTCCAAGCACAAGACATGGAATTCGTCTCTCCTTTTCAACGTCAAACAAATTAAAGGGGCATTTTCATTTGCTGGGAACTAGGGAGGTTACATCAGTGCTCAAGGCGAAGTGGGAACGAGAAAGTAAGTTTGATAAGGTGAACTACATTCTACAACAACAGAACAACTTACTTTCAGTCTCCCAGATCTATGGTAAAGGACCAACGTTGTATTTGACAACAAAGTGCTACATGTTGAAGAAGGACTATGTGATTGAGAGGATAATGTTCTTATGTCAACTTCAAGATATAACAACTTGTATGTCTTGGATATATCAAAAGCCTCCACTACTGATCACACTATTTAATGCTTATTGTCAAAGGCAACAGAGAGGGATTCAGCCACATGGCATAGGAGAATGGGATACATTAATCCAAGGAAGATGAATCACTTAGTTTAGAATGATTTAGTTAATAGAGTAACTGTAAACAATTTCTAGCTTCTGGATTTCTGTGTAGCATGTAAGAAAAGGGAAACAGACCAAGAAGTCTCACAAGGCAAAGAAAGTGAATTCTATTGATATGCCTCTCGGGCTTTTACACATGGATCTGTTTGGCCCTGTCAGTACAAAGAGCATTGCAGAGATCTATACTGTTTTGTAGTAACAGATGATTACTCAAGATTCTCTTGGGTGATGTTTCTGAAAGCCAAATCAGAAACTTTTGAATCATTCAAACATATAGTAACTACTTTGGAATCACTCTACAAGCTGAACGTAAGGCAGATATGATCAGACCACAACATAGAGATCAAGAATCAGTGGATGGAGGCATACTATAGAGAGAGGAATTGTACATTAATTTACTTCTGCCTACACTCCACAGATGAATGGCGTTGCTCAAAGGAAAAAACGAAGCTTGATAGAGACTGGAGGACAATGCTAGCCGACTCTAAACTTCTTATTCAATTCTGGAATGAGGTAGTGGCTAATGCTTGTTACACACTCAATCGAGTCCTAGTGGTCAAACGACATCGAAAAACATGTTATGAACTACTCCAATGACGTAAACCTAACTTGGAGTATTTAGAACCATTTGGCGCCACCGTGCATGCTGTTAAGAAAACTCACACTGGGAAGTTCATTGAGAAGGCTGAAGAAGGTATCTTCCTCGGATACAGTATACCAGACAAGAGAGTTTACAACAACTCAACGGGTCAGGTAGAAGTGTGGTGCCACGTTGATGTTCAAAGATACACCCCCATCACCCTTGATGGAAAAGGAACCTCCTTTTCCTTCGATTATGATGGATTCTTTAAATCCTTCAAAATGCGGCCTTCTCATACTAATGATGAGCTTTCTGCTAGGATGATGTATGATGTTCTGAACACTCCACTACTAGACTTAACATCAGCGGATCCGTTAGATGATACTTCTAGCCATTCAGGGGGAGAGCTTGAAGTAAGTGATTCTTCCTCTGATGATGAAGCCGTTGAGACTGAAAATGTGAACCAGGAGGAATAGGTTCCCACCAATGAAAGTACACAAGCATCAAATCCTAATGCCTCTAACACTTCTGAACCTCATACTCTAACAGCTACAGATAGTGAACCTAGGTTTCACAATCTGGATAATGCAGTAGTAGTTGTTCCCACCACTCCCGGATCTCAACTTAATGTTTATCATCCCTTGGACAACATCATTCAGGATGTTCGATCAGGAGTACAAACACGAAATCAGCTATACTCAGCTGATTATACCTCAGTCATGGAAAAGGGATATCTTGACGATGGTGCATATCGATGTTTTCTGTCTTAATTTGAGCCAAAATATATAAGTAAAGCCTTAAATGATGAGGAATGGGTTAGTGCAATGCAAGAAGAACTCCTACAGTTCAAGAAGTTAGGAGTATGGACCTTGTGGACAGACCAAAAGGTGATAAAGTGATAGGCACTAAATGGGTGCTAAAGTGTAAGAAAGATGACAAAGGGGTCATATTCAGGAATTACGCTTGACTTGAAGTTCAAAGATTTCGACAAGTCCAAGGGATAGATTACAATGAAGTGTTTGCACCGGTGGCAATGATGGAAGCAATACGTATATTTCTAGCCTATGTATCCTATGAAGAATAAAGTTTATCAACGGATGTGAAGTGTGCATTCCTTCATGGTGAAATCCATGAAACACTCTATGTCAGTCAACCCAAAGGGTTGAGGATCCGTATCATCGGGATAGAGTTTATAAACTAGAAAAGGCTCTTTACGGGCTCCATCAAGCCCCTAGACGCTGGTATGAGAAACTCTCAACTCACCTTGTGAAACATGGTTTTTGTAGAGGAGTTACTGACTGTACATTCATCAAAGATAAGGATGAAGATTACTATTGGTACAGATATATGTGGATGACATAATATTCAGTTCCATAAATGAAGAATTATGCAAATAATTTGAATCTGTAATGAAAGCAGAGTTTAAGATGAGTGCCATGGGGGAGATGAAGTTCTTCCTTGGCTTACGGGTGGATCAAGCACCAAAGGTAATCTTCCTGCCTCAATCCAAATTGTAGGAGATATCGTCAATCGATTTGACTGGAGAATGCTTTGGCAGCTGGAACTCCACTTGCCATGAACCATGACGTGGAACCCAAGGAAAATGGTGATCTAGTTGATGTCACCATGTACAGAGGAATGATCGGATCTCTCATGTACCTCACCACCTTGCATCCTGATATCATGTACGCCACGTGTCTTTGTTTAAGATATTAGGCAAAACCAAAAGTAAATCATCTTATCAGAGTTAAAAGGATATTTCCTTATCTGAAGGGTACTCCAACACTCGGGTTGTGGTATCCTCATGACGATGACTTTGAGCTTACAACGTATAGTTACTCGGACTATGGTGGTTGCAAGATGAATTACAAGTCAACATCAGTGGGATGTCAGTTCTTTGGTAGCGGTTAGTCACCTGGCAGGTGTAAGAGGAAGAATCAGATCTGTCAACATGTGAAGCTGAATACGTGCCTACTGCAAGTTGCTGTTCACAAATCATTTGGATTCAACAGCAAATGCGTGACTATGGTTTGCAATTTTCTAACACCCTTATTTTTGTTGATAATTCAGCTACAATTGCTGTAACCAAAAATCTAGTCCAACACCCTAAAACAAAACATATCGGTATTAAATATCACTTTATACATGACTGTTTTTAAAAGCAATTAATCTATGTGGTTAAAATTAATACAGATTTTCAACGCGCTGACCTCTACACAAAAGCATTTGACAAACCACGGTTTTTATATCTTTTTGAGGTTAATGGCGTGAAAAAAAAGCGATGTGATTCAAGAAGAAGATAGTTCTTGGTCCGACAATTAGTTTCTTAGTTTATTAGTTATTTTATTTTATTTTATTTTAATTTTCCTATCTATTAAAATCCAAAAGCACAAAAATATTTTCGGTTTTAGAATTTTAGGGAGAGAATATTTTTACTTTAGTATTTATTTACTTAAAAAAACGAGGGGGGGAAGACAGGTTAGCTGAAACAAATGATATCAAATCCGTGATTATGATTCAAAGTCTTTGGAAAATAATAGTACACAACGAACAAATTATTTAGGACTTCAAGACTAGTGTGTTCAGAATCTGAAATTCAAAGTACAAGTGTGAGAAGTCTAGGCATAATAAAAAAAGAAAAATGAAATAAAACTAGTCTGCTACTGAGGTAACATAGAGAAATTAGACCTAGAGATTGCTAGTTCATTAATATGTGTTTTAGATTCAACACAATAGATGAGTAGACTTCATTGTTGAATTAAAATTCACAACTAATTTGTTCAACTTGCTGTGGGTACTCGTCTTATCCCTGTTCCACAACAACGCTTTTCCAATACGGGGTGACAGCAAAATAAACGCCACAAATGTGTGTGGGTGACCATAAATATGAGCAAGCACATGAAAAACTGTTAAAGCAATCTTGGCTAATGACTATGTTTGTTTGGTGTGTTGTGTGCAAAAGAAAAATATGTTCTAATAGAAGATAGGTTTTTGTGCCTCTCTGCGGTGCGGTGGCATTGACTTGAGGAAAAACATAACCTAAATATTCTAGAATTCTTGTTGTTTGCGCCTCTCTTCTTGCGATGGCACTGACCCAGGGCTTGTCTCATCTCTTTGAAAGCTCTTAGAATAGTTTTATTCTTGTCCAATAACCATAGAACACTCAAAATCTCTTGACAAATGTTGATTACCATTAAGTGTGAGATCCACAAATGCTTGTTGAAGTATTAACCTAACTTATCACCAATGTGAGTCAACATCTATCTATGGATTTAAGTGGACAAATATGAAGGATTCTGTGTGCCCAAGACACTAAGAATATTGATGTGGTTAGTACGTTATGATCCAAGTCGGGTTATACCCAATAACAAGCTTAGCAAACACCAATAATATTTAATTGATGATAAGATCATGCAATTAAATATTTACACCAATTTAGAAAATGGGTTTTCTAAATAAATGCATATGAGAGGGAACAACTTATTAGGATATTTTGTTCAATAATATTATTTGAAGTGTTATTTAAATTAGTCAGATGACACCAAATAATAATGAGAAACTACAACTTATAAGTTAAATGGTTAATTGTATAATTGTATATAACTTGTACATACCAATTAAATTGTTATTTGTATGTCTAGTTAACAAGACTTTAATGTGTGATATTTGAAGGAGGGAACCCAAATTTAACCTCCTTGGCCGTCCCCCCCCCCCCTTGATTTCGATGGACCAAATTGGTCTTGAACATAACACATTAAGTAGTCTAGGTCTCTCAACTTCTCAACAACCCACTCTCATGGCATGCAACAAAACTTCTCTCTTTCTCTCTCAAAAGTTTCGAACCTGGCAGCTTCCTTGGGAGTTTTTGAAGAGCAAGCTTTGTTGTGTTCTTGGTGATAATCTACCTAACAAGAAGGTGTATTGCAAGGGCTTGGGGTATAAACACTTGAGGACCTCTACACTTGAGTTCTTGGCCGATTTTAGCATCCCAAATCTCTCACTTTTGGTCGTTTTCTTGCTGCTCAAAGAGGTAGTAATCACAGCTCATTGTGGCTGTGATTTTATATATAGTTTTACTCATATTATAGCTTGTTCATTCACATATAATGATCCTTTTGATTTGGTTTGTTTACATCTTAAAAGATCACTAAGAACATGAAATTTTCAGCTTTTAAATGGGTTTTAAAGCTATATTTATATCCGCTGCGTTTTCTGAAAGTTTAAATGGTTAAACTTAGATTTTGTGTTCTAGCAAACCCGTCAATGGCATCAAGAGCCAGGTTATGTGGATGACTTGCTTGTTTTGTCCTTTAAAATAGGTTTTAAAGGATGATAATAAACTCATATAAGCTGATTTGGGGCTGCTATGTTTCTGTTTTGTTGAATCCCCAACTTTAAAGATTATATTATACATGCTTGTGATTAAATCTTGAAAGATATATATATGTTGATATGTTGTGTTGTTTGGACACATCTAAACCCGAATTTTTCAGTTTATGTTGGCTGAAAATTCGTTGTGTTTAAGGGGATTCATAGTTATATTTTGGATGATATAATGGATGCTTATTTTAGTGCATAACCTAGCCATTGACCTTGTGTTGTTTGGGTGTTTATAATGGTTGTATTCATTCATTCAATAGGTTGTATTTCAATTGTTTCAAGTGTAATTTTATTTATTATGGGTTGTAATAAATAGATTAGATGTAATTTCATTTTACTAGGTATCATGTATTAGGACCTTATATCTTGTAATATGAAGACATATGCCTTGGAAGCACAAGGAAGACACAAAGAAACATGGAGCATTTTGGATGCGGTTTCAAGTGGGAGGCTTTTGGAAGCTTTCTATGTGTTCTCTTGTTGTAACCTTAGAAAAGACCATATGACAACACTTGTGATGGCATACAAGTGTTGTCAACATAAGGGCTATGGTTATGCACATATGATTGTTAATGTTTATGCTTGTTTAATGTTTTGTTGTTTGTTTAATGGTTGATGTTTTGACATGCATAACAAACTCACTAACAACTTAACAAGCTGAAAATTGATGTTCTAAAAATTTATATAAAGTTATTAAAATGGTTTAATGATTTTAAAGATTAAAATTGGTTTTAATCAAAGGACCATAGGGTACCTTGTATTTGATTGCATGCAAATACAAGTACATAGAGTTTTCTAAACTAGAATTATGAAACCTCTAAACATTTGAAAAACAAGATCAACACCGTCCTTTTACACAACACTTGAGTCACTTGGGAACTCTTAGTGGGATAAAGGTCACCTAACCACTTGAAGGAACTTATGACTTAAGGTGAGAATACCAAATTCGTGGGATAAAGGTCACCTAACCACTCATTTTGGCAAACTCACACGTGTGTATAAGTAGGATGTCTTGATTTGCAAACCATTTTAAATGGATCACCTACAATATGGTTTCCAAATGGTGTTGATGGGATTAACATGCCGACTTTACATATGATGTTTAAAGTCGATCCCATACCTCTAGAAGTTGCAAAAGTTGCAATCGTCAATCGTTGACCACCTTATTAATTTAAATCGTGGGATAAAGGTCACCTAACCACAATTTAAATGTAATGTTGGGTTCTAGATTTTAATATAAAAGTGACCTTAAAAGGCATTAATTATTAAAATTAGCAATATCGAAAATACTAAAATAGATCTTTGTAAATTTTGTAGATGGCCACCAATAATGAAAATCTCGAAACTCATCCGCGTCCAACCAATCACTACGAGCGATCCTCCAAAAGGAACGTCTAAATCATAACAACTTTATTTATTGGTATCGAAACTTGAGAATCGTTCTCAAGCAAGAGAAAAGATCATATGTTTTAGACGACCCTATCCCCGATCAACCTAGCGAGGATGATGAGGAGGCCTATAACGATTGGCTGAAATACACTGAGGACTCCGTCCAAGTGTCTTGTCTCATGCTAGCGAGCATGACTTCGGATCTCCAAAAGGAGTATGAACACCACGAAGCTTACGACATGATAACCCAACTGAAGGAGACGTTCCAATAGCAAGCAAGGGTTGGGCGCTTCGAAACGGTTCGAGCACTCCATGCATGTCGTATGGACGACAACCAATCTGTTTCATCTTATGTACTTAAGATGAAAAGTCACATTGACCGCCTCGAGAGGCTTAATTGTCCCGTCTCGAAGGAATTGGCCACGGATTTGATCCTAAATGGCCTTACCAAGAGGTTCGAGACATTCGTGTTGAACTACAACATGAATGCTTGGGACAAAAGCATTGGTGAGCTTCACTCAATGCTCAAAACGGCCGAGGCGGCCATGGGTAAAAGGGTTTTACCCTTCTCACCATCAATGAAGGTGGGAACAATAAAAGGCCTCATCCCGCACCCAAGGCAAAGGTTGCCAAGGGTAAGGACCCGCTTGGGGAAAAGGGAAAGGGGTGGCAAGGGTGCCACCCCGAACCACAAGAGAAAAAGCAAAAGGTTGCTACTAACGACCCATGCTTCAAGTGTGGGGAGATTGGACATTGGGCAAGGAATTGTCCTGTCCATCTCCAAGAGTTGAAAGCAAGAGGGATGCCGGCAGACCTCAGGTACAATATACATGATCCATATATTTAAACATGATATCCTCTAACACATGGGTATTAGATACCGGATGTGGAACTCACATTTGCAATTTGGTGCAGGGGTTCAAAAGAATTAGTGACTTCAAGAAAGGGGATGTAAGCCTCTACATGGGCAATGGGGCTAAAGTTCAAGTTGAAGCCCGTGGTGACTACATCTTGAAACTTCCAAATGTTTGGAAGTGATTTTGAACCATGTTTTGTATGCTCCTAGTTTGACTAGGAATATTATCTCTGTAGCCCTGTTAAAACAATTTGGATATGTATTATCATTTGTTGAAAAAGATATTCATGTTTCTTTTAATGGTATATTCTATTTTAAAGCTATTCCCATTAATGGTATTTATGAATTGGTTTATGAAAATACTTTAAATAGCTCATTGTACCAAACTAACACCAAGAAACTCAAGTTGGACTTGAGTGATACCTATCTTTGGCATTGTCGTCTTGGCCATATAAACAAGAAACGTTTACAAACACTTCAAAAGAATGGTCTTTTAAAAACAATGAATGTGATTCATTTGATGTTTGTGAATCTTGTTTACAAGGAAAGATGACTAAGGCACCCTTTAGTGGTACTAACGAAAGGGCAAAAGATTTATTAGGAATCATACATTCGGATGTATGTGGTCCTTTTAAACCAACAACTAGGAATGGTGAAAGATACTTCATTACCTTTACCAACGATTATAGTCGCTATGGGTATGTATACTTATTAAGGCACAAAGATGAAGCTTTTGAAATGTTCAAAATCTTCAAGAATGAAGTAGAAAATCAACTCAACAAGTCAAATAAAGTTCTCCGTACCGACAGAGGAGGGGAAGACCTAAGTGATGCTTTTCAAGATCATCTTAGGAGTTGTGGGATTGTCTCACAACTTACTCCA
This sequence comes from Flaveria trinervia, assembly GCA_025506515.1. Lineage (NCBI taxonomy): Eukaryota > Viridiplantae > Streptophyta > Magnoliopsida > Asterales > Asteraceae > Flaveria > Flaveria trinervia. The sequence goes on along the minus strand of CM046453.1, from coordinate 23,100,596 downwards.
CCTGGAACACCACAACACAGTGGTGTGTCTGAGAGGAGGAATCAAACCTTATTGGATATGGTCTGATCTATGATGGCTAGAAGCACATTACCTCTATCATTTTGGGGTTTCGCTTTGCTCTCCACGGCCCGTATTCTAAATATGGCCCCAACCAAAAAGGTGGAAAGGACACCTTTTGAGATATGGCATGGAGGTTCCATCCCTATCATACTTAAGGGTTTGGGGATGTAAGGCTTATGTTAAGACTCCCACCCCAAACAAATTGAAGTCTGATCCACCAAGTGTATCTTTGTTGGATATCCTAGAGATTCTATGGGATATTATTTCTATGATCCACTGGAACAAAGGTGTTTGTTGCCAGAAAGGGTGAGTTCTTAGAAGCAAAGTTCCTTATAGAAGGAGCTGGCAGTAGAACAGTGGACCTTGAAGAGGATCAAGAACCACAACCCAATGCATGTTTGGTTGAAACTAGCACTCAACATGAGGATGTTAAGGATGATAAAGGGGTTGATCAATACACACAAGACGTTCGGAGAAGTGGTAGAATTAGTAATCCACCTGAAAGATACGGATTTTTCGTGGATGGATGCTATGCGGTAGGTTCAGATGAACCAACCACATACCATGATGCAGAGTCCAATTCGGATTGTGACAAATGGCTTGAAGCCATGAACATTGAGATGCAATCCATATGACAATCAAGTTTGGGAACTTGTTGTACCACCCCTTAATTCCAAGGTAGTTGGAAGTAAGTGGGGTTTCAAGAAGAAAACAATATGCATGGAAACTTGGATACTTATAAAGCTAGACTTGTAGCAAAGGGTTTCACTCAAACTCAAGGGGTTGATTATGATGAAACCTTCTCACCTGTTGCGATGCTAAAGTCTATAAGGATATTTTTGCCATAGCTGCTCATTATGATTATGAGATTTGGCAAATGGATGTCAAAACCGCTTTCCTAAATGGATATCTTGAGGAAGATGTCTATATGGTTCAGCCTGAAGGTTTGTCGATCCAATACATCCTAATAAAGTATGCAAGTTAAAGAAATCAATCTATGGATTGAAACAAGCATCGAGAAGCTGGAATCACATTTTGATGAGGAGGTAAAGAAATTTGGCTTCATCAAAAACGCTGATGAGGCTTGTGTGTATAAGAGGCTAGTGGGAGCACAATAACTTTCCTAGTATTGTATGTTGATGACATACTACTATTTGGAAATGACATTCCACCCTGGAAGGTGTAAAAACCTGGCTTGGAAGTTGTTTTTCCATTAAGGATCTTGGTGAAGCCGCCTACATTCTGGGAATAAAGATCTATAGGGATAGATCAAGGTGGTGATTGGTTTGAATCAAAGTGCATACATTGATAAGATCTTGAAAAGGTTCAAGATGGAAAACTCTAAGACAGGTACCATACCTATTCAAAGAGGAACGATATTGAGTACGACTCAGTGTCCAGCTCAAAGGATGAGCAAGATAAAATGAAGGCAGTCCCATACGCATCTGCTATTGGATCCATCATGTATGCGATGATATGCACTCGACCGGACGTGTCATGCACCTTAAGCATGACAAGCCGATACCAGCAAAATCCTGGAGACAGTCATTGGATGGCTGTTAAGAACATACTTAAGTACCTAAGGAGGACAAGAGATATGTTCCTAATCTATGGATCTGGTGACGAGGAACTCATTGTAAAAGGTTACACGGATGCGAGTTTCCAAACCGATCGTGATGATTCTCGGTCACAATCGGGATACATTTTCATTCCGAATGGAGGAGCGGTTTCTTGGAAGAGCTCCAAGCAGGATGTGGTGGCTCTATCAACTACAGAATCAGAATACGTCGCCGCCTCATTGGCAGCTCAAGAAGCTGCATGGTTGAAGAAATTCATTGCCGATCTAGGGGTTATCCCTTCCATTCAGGACCCCCTAGAGATCTTTTGTGATAACGAGGGTGCAATTGCTCAAATCAAGGAACCCCGTGCTCATCAAAAGACTAGGCACATTGAGCGGAGATTCAACTACATACGAGATGAAGTTGAAAAGGAAAGATATGTATTCGCAAAGTTCACACGGATCAAAATATTGCGGATCCTCTCACAAAGCTCCTTGAAAAGGCAAAGCATGAATGTCATACTTGTGCCATGGGACTTCGATATTCTAGTGATTGGATTTGATTGTACATTTTGTATTTGGATATGTGGAACTCTTTATTATTTGAATAAAATTATTTGGTTATAATGTTTCAATTAATGTTCCAAATTAGCATGTTTTATCCATGAGTAAAATGTTTACTCTAAAATGTCCGTAGTCGCTCATACTTGTGGAAACAAGTGTGAAAGTAAGATTATTATGAACTTGGATTGGTTGATATTCATAAGGATGAATATAGAGCAATGGGTTGCTACCAAGGTTCATAGATATTTGTGGGATACAAATATTGGACTAACCCGCACCTCAAATTTTACTACATAGAATCTTATCGATTGATTAAGTAAATTTGAGTAAAAGGCGAATATCATTTGGTATCCTCAGACCTGAGATACATATTGGGTTTTGATATTCACCAAGTTTTATACCTTGAGCTAATTCTTCACTGTCCTAAAATAGTGGACAGTACATAAAGGTATGTTCAGGTATAACACGAGGTGTTTGTGAGAAACGTATGTAGTCAAGATGGAATTTGTTCCTCTTATTCGTTGAGAGTTAGATGTCTAAGGCCTGATTAAGTTAAATCAACAAGGAATGATCATTCTGTGTCCTTGGATTTAACATGATATTTGTAACAAAAGGATTGATGATTGATTCACCTAAATCATTTCAAGTAGGGTACTTGAAAGAGATGATGTTATTGAATGGCTATAAGTCATGCGTATTAAGGGTAGTAAACCATTGTTAGGCGGTATTTACTGCTTGCATCAATCTTCTATGAATCTTGGGCAAGTGGGAGATTGAGGATTCTGTGTGCCTAAGACACTTAGAATATTGATGTGGTTAGTACGTTATGATCCAAGTCGGGTTATACCCAATAACAAGCTTAGCAAACACCAATTAATATTTAATTGATGATAAGATCATGCAATTAAAATTTACACCAATTTAGAAAATGGGTTTTCTAAATAAATTGCATATGAGAGGGAACAACTTATTAGGATATTTTGTTCAATAATATTATTTGAAGTGTTATTAAATTAGTTAGATGACACCAAATAATAATGAGAAACTACAACTTATAAGTTAAATGGTTAATTGTATAAGTTGTATATAACTTGTACATACAAATTAAATTGTTATTGTATGTCTAGTTAACAAGACTTTTAATGTGTGATATTTGAAGGAGGGAAACCAAATTTAAACCTCCTTGGCCGTCCCCCCCCCCCCTTGATTTCTATTGGACCAAATTGGTCTTGAACATAACACACATTAAGTAGTCTAGGTCTCTCAACTTTCAACAACCCACTCTCATGGCATGCAACAAAAACTTCTCTCTTTCTCTCTCAAAAGTTTCGAACCTGGCAGCTTCCTTGGGAGTTTTGAAGAGCAAGCTTTGTTGGGTTCTTGGTGATAATCTACCTAACAAGAAGGTGTATTGCAAGGGCTTGGGGTATAAACACTTGAGGACCTCTACACTTGAGTTCTTGGCCGATTTTAGCATCCCAAATCTCTCACTTTTGGTCGTTTCTTGCTGCTCAAAGAGGTAGTTATCACAACTCATTGTGGCTGTGATTTTATATATAGTTTTACTCATATTATAGCTTGTTCATTCACTATAATGATCCTTTTGATTTGGGTTTGTTTTACATCTTAAAAGATCACTAAGAACATGAAATTTTCAGCTTTTAAAATGGGTTTTAAAGCTATATTATATCCGCTGCGTTTTCTGAAAGTTTAAATGGTTAAACTTAGATTTGTGTTCTAGCAAACCCGTCAAAATATACTTACAATCATCATGACTGCAACTCATGACAGTCAAAATCATTGTGTATATCTTATAGCTCTAGTATGATTTCTTGAAAGTGCTATTGACTCCTAGATAAAACAGAATCTAGCATCAAAGTGCATATTAAAAGGGTCCCAAATGATTATGATTTACCTGTATGATTCTACAATGAATCGTTCTAGAAATGATCAAATTAACTTGAAGTTGTTTTGCTCAAACCGAAAACAACAAAAATATGTCTTGTTTTTCTTTAAATTTCAAAGTTGGTTTCTATTTTCTAGTATTTTGTAGTGTAGACTATTCAACTAGACGAATTATGTAAATCATTCATAAAAAGGGATCACTTCTGAGGTGACTAATCGTTTCCAAACTAAAAGGATCACGTTTGAGGTGATCAAATGGTGTTGAATTAAAACAGTAATGTCTGAGATGATCAAAGGGCAAAATGTTCTACATCAAAAGTTAAAAATTTTAAGTTTTTGAAAGTGTATAAGTTCAAGCTCATAAGTATGAGCCAATCGTACGATTGAATCATAAGGATAAGTTAATCACACATTTGAACCATACGGATGAGCCAGTCACACAATTGGACCATGAGTATAGGACAACCATGCGATTGGACCACAAGACTAAACCAATCGTACAAATGGATGAAGGAGTATGAGCCAGTCGCACGACTAAAGCATGAGTATGGGCCCAATCGCACGACTGAAGCATGAGTATGGGTTAAGTTGCACGACTGAAATTAAAAATAGTATAAATAAGGGGGTCAATCAGTCGTAACCCCTACAACCCTTCAATGTTCTCTGAAATCGCCCATACCCACACATACTCTGCCTAAATTTCGTTTGACTGTTAGTATTGCCGGATTTGTGATACTAACGTGCGTTCTACTGATCTATAGGTATTAGGTGACTCAAATAGACCCAAACGAACGTCTTAATCGCATCTTTAAGGACCGATTATGCTAAACCTAGAACCAAGAGTAAAATCTAAAATAGACCACTTAAATGGACATTGAAGTTGATCTAATGGACATTAAGTGCTATTTCGAGTCTCTGCGAGTCTAATGAGTTTAAACACGAGGTCTAATATAAAGTTTTTCAGAAGATTCAAATCTAGGGTGTTCAACAGTGTAGGATGCGAATGGACATGCTAATGAACTTTAGTCGCACGATTGAGCCAGGCACACGATTCAATCGCACAAATTAATCATGCATATGGGTTCAGTTGTACGACTGACTCAACCGCATGGTGAAGTATACGACTAAGTTTAGTCGCAGGCTCAAGAGCACGACTGAACTTAGCCACAGGCTCAATCTTACGACTTAATTCAATTGTACAACTAAAACTCAGTCGTATGGTTTTGGTCACACTGAACTAGTATGATCAAAATATTTTAAGTTCCAACTATCTTCTATTATGCACAAAACTAATGTATATTTTTCATGTGTTGTAGCAACATGGTTGATAGATAGACGATGAGCATGAAGCACAACTTATGTGCTCACTTAGATGTTATTACTCAGAATGCTTTCGAGTTTGCTTGGATCATAGCCTTTCTGAGAATATCGAGGATCTTCAAGGCCATATCTACACCCTGCAAGCCATACAGATTGTTATAGCAGACCTTCTTGGAAGGTGCTACAGTTGACAGGTCGTCTGAGCCCCATAGTTTTCGGAGCTCAATCTTCAGACAGGAGATTAGTATTACTGCAGACGATCAAAGGCGAGTCCTGGATCAGGGTGAGGACAGTGCCCCACCCAACCAAGCTACATCCTCTGACCATTCGGGGATGCTTTCTAAGGATGGAGTACACTAGGGACATCAACGCAAGTGTGCTCAACAAGAGCAACTTGTTCCCCCAGTTCAAGTACTTAGCTCATGTCATTCTTAAGTGCATAGCATCGAGGAGAGTATGATTCAAGGAGATGTCAGATCAAATCCAGAACGCATATGTTGCTTTGGTGCTGAACCACCTGTTCAATTTTTCCCACATGTTATTCTCTTACATGATCGAGAACCTCGAGGCCAAGGGCAAGGAAGGCTTCTGTATGTACCCACATTTTCTATAGATGATCATTGATGAGAAGCTTCATTTTCTACCAAAAGAGAGGGATGATGCCGGTGTTCTTGAGGTGATGGATGACACGACATTAGGTAGGATGAAGGTCTAGCGGAGGAAGCAGGTGAAGCCCCTGGTCAGGAGATTGTTTGGGCATTTGGATAGTCAAGAGTATGTGGTACCCTCTCGCAAGAAGTGGCATCACAATCATAGTGACTTCGATGTTGAACCAATTGAGCTACCCACTGATGAACAAGACGACGATAATGACGACGATGATGATGGTCAAGGTAGTGATGCACCTTGTGGAACTGAGAAGGTTGCTTTCCACCAAGACTTCCTACTTGATGAAGAGGAAGAGTCTAATAATAAGCCACAGGTTAGGGCAGTTGGTAATCGGGTTATAGCCACCGACAAAGGGAAAGAGGTAGTTGGCAGACGCCAGGCTGGGTCAAAGGGTGTTGCTACAAATGTCATTGATCCTACTTACACCCCAGACCAACCACTCGGCCCAGGGGGAGCTTCACCTATAAAGAGCTCCAGGAAGAAGAGGATGGCCCACCCTTATGGCAAAAAAGGTATGAGGCCAAGGTTCATATTGTTCACATCTTCTACTACCACTGCCACATCTACTACCACCACTGCCACAGCCACTACCACCACTATGACAACCACCACAGCTACCACACCCACTACCACAACCACCGTTCCAATCGCCACTCGTGCACCTACTTCTACACAATCCATTCCCATCCCCCTTCCTATCTTTACCACATCCACTACTACCACAACAACTCACTAAGTTGGTCCCTCCACCCAATCCACATTCACACCTGTTGCACCCTGAAAAGATCATACATGCTAACTCAATGGGTGATTTGATGATTGCTCTGCTGAAATCTGCCAAGAAAAGAACAAGTGTTGTCTTTTGCATTTGTCAATGCGGAAGACATAATACTAATGCGGACAAGTATTTACTAATGCGGAATACTAAAAGTTAATGCGGACAAGACTTTTCTCATCCGCATTTGACAAATGCGGATGACCGAACAAATGCGCATAAGTATTTGTTCATCCGAATTAACCAATGCGGATGACCAACATACTAATGCGGATGATCAAGTGAAGAAAATGCTGATCAAGTTAACTCATCCGTATTTGTCAATGCGGATGAACAAGCAAAGATGCGGATGAAGACTTAGACTAGTTCTGATGTAATGGGTCATGGGTAGTTTAGTCATTTTGTAAAAGGCATCTTGTCTGCCTATAAATAGAATAGATACCTCGTACCTGAGGTGACGGCCGGTAGATAGAGACTTTTTGTTGTACTTATTCTCTGTAATTTATCAACTTTCATATATACAATACAAAAGCATTTATGAGTAATTTTCTTGCATTGAATGTTCTTTGATTGTTTGTTTCCACCATTCAATCACTGACTTGATTACCATATTCGATTCATAGTAAGAATCTCACTCTTACTCAACCCCGGTCATACTATCTCTCGGATTTCAACATGAAGAAATGCACTCTTTACATCGAGTTGATAAACTTTAATCTTCATGTAAGATGCATAGGCTAGGAAGATACGGATTGCTTCCATTCTTGCCACAAGTGCAAAGACTTCATTGTAATCAATACCCTTGACTTGTCGAAATCCTTGAACTACATGTCAAGCTTTGTCACTTATGATGACTCCTTGGTCATGTTTCTTGCATTTCAAGACCCATTTAGTGCCAATGACCTTAGCACCTTTTGGTCTATCCACCAATGTCAATACTCCTAACTTCTTGAATTGAAGAAGTTCCTCTTGCATGGCACTCACCCATGGCTCAACATTTAGGGCTTCACTAACATATTTCGGCTCAAATTAAGACACAAAACATCGGTATGCACCATCATGAAGATATCCCTTTTCCATCTTGAGGCATAATTAGCTGAGTATAGCTGATTTCTTGTCTTTACTCCTGATCCAACATCTCCACTGACATTGTCCAAAGGATGATAAACATTTAGTCAGAATCCAGGAGTGGTGGGAACAACTACATCATTATCCAGATTGTGAATAGCAGTTTCAGTATCTGAGGCAGTGGGAGTGTGAGGTTCCGAAGTGTTAGAGGCATCAACATCAGATGCTTGTGTACTTGTAGTAGTTGGAACATGTGCCTCCTGATCCACCTGATCATTTTCCACGTCTTCATCATCAGAGGAGGAGTCACTTACCTCATGTGCTCCCCTTGAAGAACTAGAAGACTCACCTTGTGACGCTGAGGTCGTCGGGTCCAGTGATGGTGTCTTTAGCACATCGCACATCATTCTGGTCGATAACTCATCCTCAGAACGAGGGTCCTTTTCCAGCAAGGGGGTGGTGTATCTTTGTACATCAAAGTTGCACCACACTTCTACTTGACCCGTTGAGTTGTTATAAACTCTCTTATTCGGTATGTTGTATCCTAAGAAAATTCCTTCTTCGGCCTTCTCGCTGAACTTCCCTGACTGAGTTTTCTTTAGTAGCGTACATGGTGCGCCAAATGGCTCGAGGTACTCCAGATTTGGTTTACATCATTGGAGCAACTCATAGCACGTTTTACCATGATGTTTGACCACAAAGACTTGATTGAGGGTGTAACATGCGTTAGCTACTGCCTCGTTCCAAAATTGGATAGGTAGTTTCGAGTCTGCTAGCATCACCTAGGCTATTTCTATCAAGCATAGATTCTTTCTCTCAGCAAGCCCGTTCATTTGAGGAGTGTAGGAAGATGTGAGCTGGTGCATAATTCCTTTTTCTTTGCAAAATGCCTCCATCCACCGGTTCTTGAACTCGGTACTGTTGTCTGAGCGAACTTGCCTTACCTTAAGCTTGTAGAGTGACTCTAATGTAGTTACCAGCTCTTAGAATGATTCAAATATCTGATTTGGATTTCAGAAACATCATCTAAGAAAATCTTGAGTAATCATCCGTAACTACATAGCAGTACAAATCACCGGCAATGCTCTTTGTACTAACTGGGCCAAACAGATCCATGTGAAGGAGCTCAAGAGGCAGGTCCATTGAGTGAACTTTCTTGGTCTTATGAGACTTCTTCATCTGTTTCCCTTTCATACATGCGATACAAAAATCCGGTGATTGGAAGTTCTTAACATTTACTCCACGCACTAGATCATTCTGGATCAAGGGATTCATCTTCTGTGGATAAATATGTCCCATTCTCCTATGCGAGGAGATGGATTCTTTCTCTGTTGCCTTTGACAAGTAGCAATGTACATTATGATCGGTTGTGGAGACCTTTGATAGGTCCAAGACATACAAATCGTTATATCTTGAAGCTGACATTAAAACTTGGTCCTATGGGATGACATAGTCCTATTTCAAAACATAGCTCTTCTTGTTGTCAAATACAACCTTGAACTCTTTGTCACATATATGTGAGACAGAAAGTAAGATATATTGAAGTTGTTGAACATAGTTTACCTTATCAAACTTCACTTTCTGGTTTCCCACTTCTAATTGTGCAGTGATATATCCTCCTTTATTTCCAGCAAATGAAACATGTCCTCCTTTAATTTGTTTGACATTTGACAAGAGAGACAGGTTCCTAGTCATGTACCTTGATGCCCCGCTATCAACAATCCAGGTATTTGTGGTAGCGCTATAATGGACACCCTACACATTTAAATGAAATGATTAGTTTAGGTTAGGGACCCAAGCCTTAACTGGCTTGGGTGACCCAGAGGAATCACACATCATAAACATTACCCATTGTCAATTAGAAGGTGAGGGCAGATCATTCTTCTTCTTGTTCTCATTATCAGACAATGGACTTGATTTTTCTTTCCATAGGCTAGTTTTGTGTAAGGCCTGTTTGTGATAAACAGACGACTGGATTACGGTTTGAACTTTATGTTCACTAATTCTTGTTGGTGGAGTGATAGAACTCCTTTTAGAAGAACTTTGTTTAGGATCATGAAGTTCAATTTTCTTTCTTGGTGTCTGATAATAAGTACAATTTGAAGCGATGTGTCCATACTTTCCACGATTGTAGCATGATCTACTTTCGACATGTTGGTGGAACTGTTTTTATGGGGAAGTATGTGACATATGTGTGACTTTAGTCTGTTTGGGTTTTGATACTTCTTGTTTAGATGTTTTAGCTTCTTTAACAAAATTCATTGTTTGAACATTTTTAACATCTTTATCTTTTTGTTTATTTGGACTGAGACATTGTTCACGTGGTTGTTAACTTGTTTGGTCTTTTTGGGTTCGGAATTAGACATGTTAGAACCTGACTTTACCTTAACCTTTTCAAATTGTTCATCCAAATTAACAATAGGCATCTTACTTTTAGATTTTAAGTGGCCTCCTTCTGTTTAGCGATAGATTCCACCAATTTACTCGTGGAATCTGGATCACTAACTAGAGGAGTGAACACCATGCGATCCTTGATTGGATTGTTATTAATAGGTCTACATTTAGCGTTCAACAAGGTCTCATGTGGTGGTAGAACCACCTTGTAACCCAACCCTCCCCGTTGTTACATTCTTTTACTAAGTGCTGGACTATGTGAGAAGAACTGGTCCAACTGTGCATTTTTGTTTTAATGAATTTACTTTGACTTCCAAAACTGCTTTTTCTTTCTTAGTTTCTTCTAGGGAGTTTAAATAGAACTTTATGTCATTTTCTTGATTAGAAGCAACAACCTTAGTTTCCCGTAGTTGTTTGGTTAAAAGAGCTATGTTTTCTTTATAACTGTGCTCATTTTGTTTTAAAATCTAGTTAGCTTCTATGCACAGTTGTAAGTCCTTTACTAAGCTATCATTGTGATCTAATTACCTAGAAAATTTTGAATCTATGCTTTCTTTAAATTTATTACATTCATTACAAGCATGACTATCAAAAAGTTGGTCTTTGGTACTTACCTGAGAAGATTCGGTTGAATAGCCATCATAGTAGAGTTTGACTCTTCGGGTGCTGGTGATTCTGAACATGTTGTTGTGAGACCTTCTTCGTTCAGGTGATTTACCATACTTGCAGTTTCTTCATTATTAGACATCACTAGTTCCACTACGATTTCACCTTCGCTTGTAGAGTCGTCATCCAAACCCTCAACACAAGCAATGTTGGATTCTCTCGGAGACACAAAACGAAAGGTCCAATCTTGCCCTTCATCGTCTTGTGCAGTCAAGGCCTTAAGATACTTTCTTGATGATGTAGCACCATTGGTGGGTTTGTCTTGATGATTGAAGGTGGAGAATGGATTACCATTACCTGTTTTCTTGGGCTTAACACATTCACGCTTGAAATATGCCTTCTCTCCGCCGTTAAAACAGGTAACTTTGGTTTTATCGAAACCAAAATTAGTGTCTTTGGTGGCTATCAAATTCTGTCCCGTCTTTTTCACGAACTACTTCGCCCTCCGGACGGCACAAGCCAATGCCCGCATGATATCCATTCTTTTGAGTCCAGTTCCAATCTTCCCCACAACTAGACCATCTTAGGAATGAACTATCGCTGCCAGGAGATCCATATGTTATTTTTCCACCTCTATAGTAATATTACCGAGATTCTCGGTCTTCAACTTCGTAGTATTTGCTTCAGGTGCTATTTATTGGGTGCAAGATGACCCTAACGTGTCAGATTCTGAAGTAGTGGCTTGGGAAGGAGTGGCTGAACTAGACACGAATGTCGTTTGAAGTGGTGCCCCTGAACTTGTAGAAGTGGGAGATGAGTTATAAAGTGACGGGTTTTGATCGTATGATCCTTTCTGAGACCTGCACTTCATCCTTAGTTCTTCCTCTCTTAGCTTTAGAATGAACTCATTAATATCCAACTTTGCCAGCGTATCATTATGTCTTTAGATTTGACACAAATAATACACACTTCTCTAGCAATCCATCTGTAAAACTCAACACCTTTTCTTCCATAGACGTGGTTACCCCATGAGTGTGCAGCTCACTCGTCAAGTGGTAGAAATGGTCGATGATGTCATCCAGGCTCTCTTTTCCTATCGAAGAGAAGTTATCAAACTCCTTCTTCAAAGCCTTTTCCTTTAATGACTTCAACGTTGCATTCCCATCATCCCTTTTTTCCAGAGCCTCCCATAACTTCTTGACTTGTTTGTTCTTAGAAAATTGATTGAATACATCCTGAGGAATTGACTGAGTCAACAAAGCATACACATTCTTCTCTGTATTGTACTTCACCTTCTGGCTATCAGTCATGCCAGCCAAAGTAAGTTTAACTTCATCAGCACCAACCAGCATGCTATAACATGTCTCGATTGATTCCCACAGATTGGGACCAACTCCATTTAGGTATATCTCGAACCTTTGCTTCCATTATGAGTAATGATCTAACGTTATGAGCTTAGGGGGTTTATTATGATTCCCAATTTCATTCTCGAGAAGCAATAGATTCTAGATTCGTGAATCCCTACCGGCAATAAACGCTTAGTACTGATCGTCCATTTTTATTAACTTTGAACTTCAAACAAAACTTATTCACTTGTGCGAATGGAGAGGTCAGAATGAATCAATCGTGCGATTGAACAAATGTGGATGAGCCAATCATGCGATTGGATAAATGCGGATGAACAGTCGTGCGATTAGGCAGATGCGGATGAACAAATGCGAATAAGATTGTTCAGTCGTACGAATGGATGGGCGACTGAGTTGAATCGTGCGTATGGGAGGTGCGAGTGAGTTCAGTCATGCGACTGAAGGCTGCTGGTTTTGAAAATTCAAGGATTTTGGTACTTTGACACAAAAATACGATTTTTCACCAACCCTAATCTACCATAAGCCGAAAAAGGTGAACTTTTGGATCTGGAGACGTTGAAAACACTGTTTTACTCAAAAAGATGGTGGTTTTTGAAGGAAAAACGTGATTTTTACACCAAAACGATCAAATCAACACGCAAAATCAAGAGCCATTGCTCTCATACCACTTGTTTGGACCGTTTACAGACAGAGTACTAACTGATTCTACATGTATACCAACTCAAATAGTGCGGAATCCTATTTGATTGGCGATCCAATCATGGAGAACATAGTTTAAATCAATCTAACGATTAATAAGACATTAAGAATGATTAGAATACAATCAATTGTGATCTATGAACTTGGAATAGGTTTTCTTGAGTCTCTGGACGGCTAGGATACGATTATGTGCGTAGGTATTCGAATTGTTGTGATTTTCCACGAATTAGGTGGTATTTATAGGTTAGGGTCTTCCAATCGTATGACTGGGCCAATAGCATGGTTCAGTCGTGTGACTAAATCATGCGATTGATCAATCCGCATGACTGAAGGTCCAATCGTGCAACTGAGTCAATTTTATGTCTCAATCGGCGACTGATCCAGTCTCCTGGTTCAGTGGTGCGACTGGTCTATTAGCATGGAGTATTCATGACAACCACAAACCTATATATTTAGTTCACTATAAGTTATCATATAACAAATAATGAAATATTAAACATTCTAAGCATCAACCACACATTGTATTTCATTCATACCCATTCAATTACATATATGTAAGACATGATAAACATTTTACATTAAGCTCCTAAACTAGGTACATATGTATCAACACTCTCGAAGCATCAATTTGAGAATTTCAACTTTAAAGCAGGTGAAACCATGACTCAATAATACTTCAATTATGTTGAGATTGTGGAAACACTAGTAAATGGTGGAGTTGTCTTGATAATAGAGACATTGTAAGGAGGTTCATGTCGTCACTTCCTAGGCAATGGACACACTACTATGTAGTTATCAAGAGAATTGAGAACTTGAAAACTCTCACTCTAATAGAGTTGTATGGGATTCTCAGTGGTTACCAGATGGAGATGAATATGCAAGGTTCATCTAGAAACTCCAACAATCAAATGGCTTTAGCCCTGCATGTGGTTGAAAGGGATATCATAGAACCCCAACATCATCTCATATGTTACCCTGACAACTCACAAAAGGGTCCTTTCATCACCTTCCCTGAAACAAGGGAGAACTACACTCAAGGAAGCCTATTCCAATAGACAAGTTCTTCTCAAGCCTTTGTGTCTTCTAATGAAAGTTGTGGCAGCTTACTCTTCACCCTTGAAGACCTGGACTGTATCCATCCAGATGATCTAGAGTACATGCAGATAGTCCAGCAGATGGCTCTTCTCACTCACAGAGCCAAGAAGTTCTACAAGCAGACTAGAAGGAAGTTCCCCATCAATGCAGCCAGTGGAAAGTTTGGACTGGATAAAAGCAAAGTCAAGTGTTACAACTATAACTTGATGGGTCACTTTGCTAGGGAGTGCAAGGCACCAACAACAAATGGTGGCCATGTATAATCCAGACCAAACTACACTGACAAAGCCACCTAGAATGAGAATCCAAAGCAGCAAGCTGTAGTTGCTGTTGAAGAAAGAGGCTTTGACTGGAGCTTTTAGGTGGAAGATGCTTCTCCAAACCAAGCACTGATGGCAGATCATGATGAAGCCAAGGTATTAGAACATCTCTGTACCCCTAAATGTATTGCTAAAGTAAATAGATACAGGTCCTACAAACTTAGAAAGGAGATCTGATCTTGAGTCCTTAAACATTTTAAAAGCTTATTTTAGAAAGACTGAAAGTGATTATAAACTAAAGATAGAGGACTTAGAATCAAGTTTTTATCTCTGTATGGTTTAAAGTGGTGAAGACTGAAGACATCAACCTAAACTCTTCTTCAAAGTATTTTGGTTTATGTTCAAATCATCTCAGCATGAAGAAGAAAGTTGATCTGTTATGTACCACTACTACATAGCCTGGACCATCCAACTCCAAGAACAGTTCTCAGCCCAAAGGGCTATCTCAACATCTGCAAAGATGAAGTGGAGAAGGGATGTGATCAAAATCAATCTTGTTCTCAGCAGAAGGCTCTTGGGAAGAAGAAAATGGAATGTGTTATGTGTGAAAGTACTTCTCATGTTGCTAAGGGTTGTCTATTCATTCTAAAAGGTACTCTTCACATGACCAAGAAAAGGACTTCCAAGAGTTCCAAGAAAATTTCAGCTTCGGGAGGAAAGTCTGTTTCCTTCGGAAGCTCCAAAACAAAGAAGGTAAGTAGAAAATTGCCTTTGGAAGAAAATTTGGTCTCGGAAGCAAGGAATACTTCCGAACCACTGAAGTCTGCTAGAGTGTGTGTAGACTCTTCCGAAGGTCCAATCATCAAAACTTATGAAGTCTCAAAAGCTTTCGAAGTATTGAAGGTCAAGTCCAAACTTCCAAAGGTGGTGTGGAAGTCGAGGAAAGACCATGTGAATGAATATTCTCCATCAACAACAACTCGAGATCCTCAAAGCACAACATAGGATCTATTACTATTGCATTACCTTCTACTTCTTTTAATGAGCCCAAGACAAATAAGGCTTGGGTTTCCAAATATAACTAATGTTTTCCTTTGTGTAAGGACAAATCAAGACAAACAAGAATGTCTAGATCATTGACAATGGTTATTTCAGGCACATGACAGGTAATATGTCACTACTCCAGAACTTTGAAGGATTGATAGAGGGCTAGTTGCTTTTGATGGAGATGAAGGTGGTTACATTTCTAGAAGGGGCAAGGTCATAAATGGTAAGCTCAGCATTGAAATGGTAAACATTGACAAAGAGCTTGGGTACAATCTTTTGAGTGTATCCTAATTTTTTGATCAGAGTCATAACATGCTCTTTACTAAGCATGAGTGCACTATTCTCCTTGGCCCCACCAGTGTAATGAGTCTAGGAAGGACTTGTTATTGTTTGGTGATCACATATGACTTTACAAGATTCACTTGGGTTTTCTTCTTTAGAACGAAGGATGAGACCCCTGAGATTCTGAAGAATTTCATCTTAAAGATTGAGAATTAATCTGATCACAAGGTGTAAACCATAAGATGTGATCAAGGAACTGAATTCAAGAACCAAATCCTTGATACATTTTGTGATGGAAAGGGTATTACAAGACAATACAGTGCTCCCAGGACTCCTTAACAAAATAGTGTTGCTGAGAGGAGAAATAGGTCACTACGTGAAGTTGCAAGAACCATGCTGTCTGACTCTAAACTACCATTCACCTTCTGGGCAGAGGCAGTCAACACTACCTGCTATGTGCAAAAGAGAGTTTTAGTGGTTAAGACTCATGGCAAGACTCCTTATGAACTTTAGCACAAGAGGAAACCTTTCATTGGTTTTCTCAGGTCATTGGGATGTCCTTGCACCATCTTGAATACCAAGGATCAAATTGCCAAATTTGCTGAGAAATCAGATGATGGACACTTCATTGCATACTCTTCCCGAGCTAAGGCTTATAGAGTATACAATCTTAGAACTAGAATTGTTGAGGAGTCAGCCAATGTGACTTTCAATGAATACACACCCTGTGTGGCTGGTTTTGGTCTTGATTGGCTATTTGATCTTGATTTAGTTGCCAACTGTTTTAACAAATCTTGTAAGACTATTGTAGGATCTGCAAAAATCTTACCTATAGGTGATGTTGACCAAAGACTTGAGCTAAGAAGACCTTAAAGTAACACATCTTCAGCTCCAATTGTAACTACTTCTGCAAATGAAGTTTTTATCAGCACGATAATAACAAATTCAGCTGATACATCTGGGATTCCTTCAAATTCTAACTCAGAGGCCCCACAACCCGATAAGGACACTTCAAATGCATAAGAACATGATGGTGGTGGTGACAGTGATCAGGAATTTCTTGATGTTGATAACCACTCCATAAATGACAACATCAATGATGTCACACACTCATTGGATCAAGTTTCTCTTGATAAGTGTGTTGATGTGGTGGGAGAAACATCAATGGAAGATCTAAATTTCTCTAATTTAGATCTCTCTCAACAACTTGCAGTGAGCCCTCATCTAAGGATCCACAAGTCTCATCCCACTACAAACATCATTGGAGATGTTGACTTTGGAGTAATAACAAGACGACAAACCCATAAAGAAAATGTTTTTCTTCACTATTGTTTCTTGTCCGGGATAGAGCCTAAAAAAATTAATGAGGCTCTTAAGGATTGAAGTTGGGTTAAAGCCATGCAAGAGGAGGTGCTTCAATTCAAAAGGCAGAAAGTTTGGAACCTTTGTTCTCTTCATCATAGGAAGACTACTATTGTAACCAAACGGGTGTTTAGGAACAACAAGGATGATAAAGGCATTGTCATCAAAAACAAAACTACATTAGCTGTTCAAGAATACACACAAAAAGAAGGAATTGACTACCCTGATGTCTTTGCTCTTGTAGCAAGAGTGGAAGCAGTTAGGATATTCTTGGCATTTGCTACATCCAAGAACTTCAAGGTCTATCAACTTGATTTCAAGTATGCTTTTCAGTATGGGGTGATTGATGAAGAGGTGAATGTCAAACAACAACCTAGTTTTGCACATCCTGATCATGTTGATTATGTCTGCAAGCTGGACAAAGCTCTTTATGGGCTACATCAGGCACCCAGGAAGTGGCATGAGACTCTATCTCAATATCTCTGCAAGCATGGATACAGAAGGGGTACTATAGATGGAACTCTCTTCATCAAAGGATAGAGAAATGAGATAATGCTAGTTCAAGTGTATGTAGATGACTTCATCTTTGGTTCAACTAATCCAAAGCTCTACAAAGACTTTGAGAACCTGATAAAGGACAAATTTGAAAAGAGTGCCATGGGGGAACTCAATTTCTTTCTAGGAATTCTAGTGAAGCAAGTTGAAGATGGTATCTTCATTAGTTAGTCAAAGTATGTTCAAAACATACTTAAGAGATTCAAAATGACTGATTGTATGATTGCTAAGACACCCATAGCAAGAAACCAATCCTTTGGACTTGATCTCGAGGGGGAGTGTGTGGATGAACATCTTTACAGGGCTATGATCGGGTCTCTTATGTATCTTACAACTAGCAGGCCTAATATCATGTTTGCTACATGTATTTGTGCAAGATATCAAGCCAACCTAAGATGTCTCACCTTATCACTGTCAAAAGGATTCTAAGATACCTCAAAGGTGCTTAAACATTTGGTTTGTGGTATCCTAAAAATTTTGACTTCAATCTGTATGCTTATACAGATAGTGATTATGGTGGTTGCAACATGACTGCACAGTCTACATCTGGGGGATGTTAGTTTCTTGGTGGAAGGGTTGTCTCTTGGAAATGCAAGAAACAATCTTGTGTCTCTGCGTCAACTGCTGAAGCTGAATACATTGTTGTTGCATGCTACTGTGCTCAAGTGCTTTGGATTCAGAATCAGATGCTTGACTATGGATTAAACATCAAGGAGACTCCTATTCACATAGACAACAATAGTGTTATCTCTATTACAGAGAATCCTATGCAGCACTCAAGGACAAAACACATAAACATCAGGTATAATTTATTTATAGATAATTTTGAAAAGGGATTAATTAAACTAATCAAAGATCACACAAATGAACAATATGCTAATGTGTTTACAAAGGCTTTTGATGAATAGAGATTTAAATATCTATATCAGCTATTGGGATGATAAACTTTGAGTAGGTTTTTCTTAAAACTAATTCTTATTATTTGTTAAAATCTATGTGTCCTAAGTTGTCTAGTTCATCACATTCATATGCTCTTGTTTTCTTTGGATGAAAACCTTTTGAAGACTTTCCTTAGATTTCTGACAAATTTTGATCCATCGGAAGGTATGTTTTTACCTTCAGAAGAAACTCATGCCTTCAAAACAAATAACTGTCTAACTAATTTACCTTCAGAAGAAATTTCTGAAATATCTTCTGAAGCTTAACGCGTGTCTTAAACACTTATATGTTTTCAAGAACCATTTTCTCCCGCACCAAATTAACTCTCAGAAGCTTTGTTTTTCAGAACAAAGCATCCAAGTTTTAATTCTCTTCCAAATAAAAGTTTCACAACTCTTAGGAAAATCTTTCGAAGTCATTTTAGCTTCAAAAGCTTTTCATTAAAACTTTCGAAGATAATTTTGTTGGTTTCTTTGTGCCCAAGACACATAGAACATTGATGCGGTTAGTACGTCATGATCCAAGTCGGGTCATACCCAATAACAAGCTTAGCAAATACCAACATGTATTTAATTTGATGATATGATCATGCAATTAAATAATTACACCAATTTAGATAATGGGTTTTCTAAATAAATTGTATGTGAGAAAGAACAAATTATATGGATATTTTGTTCATGGATATTATTTATAATGTTATTTAAGTTGGTTAAATAACATCAAATAATAATAGTGTGCATAAGTTTTATAATTAAGAGGTTAATTATATAACTTATAATGTAACTAGTTCTTTATTTAGTGGGTGTTTTAAAATGGGGGGAAACTTATTTTCAAAGCAAGTTTTGGCCACCCTCATGGGCATTACAAGTCTTTTGTTGCCTTTGAAAATCACACCCACTAAGACTAGACACACTCTCCCATTTTCTTCTTCTCTCTCATACATGCAAGAGTAGTTCTTTTCTCTTATCTTAGAAGAAAGACAAGGCTGAAAAGGGGTTGTTTCAGCAGCCTCTTCTTGCGATTTGGTGTGGAAATCCTAGCAACAAAAGTGTTTTTGCTAAAGAGCTCGGGGTATGCAAACTTGAGAGGACCTCCTTTGGTGCCTTAGTCATTTCTTGGAGCATATCCTCTTCGATCTCGACTCTTTTGCTGCTGAAAGGTAGTTTATGGCAGCCTCTTTATGGCTGTCCATGATGCATGTTTGTGTTTTCATAGCTAGTCTTATTCACATATTAAAGATCCTTTGTTCTTGGGTTTGTTTGTAACTTTATAATATCAAGATGAAACCCGAAATTTTTAGTTCACAAACTATGTTATAAAGCTTGTTTCCGCTGCGTTTTCACAAAGTTTAAATGGTTAAACTATGTATCTTGTTCTAACAAACCCCAACATTGGCATCTAGAGCCGGTTATGTGGATAGCTAGCTTGTTTTGTCCTTAAAATTCGTTTTATGGGACTTTTCAACCCTTTTAGGGGCTGCTATATTCATGTATTACGAACCCCAAAAATTTCAAAGTTATATCACACATGCTTGTGATTAAACTTTGAAAGACATGTATGTTGCATTGTTTGTTTGTTTGGACAAGATAAAAACCCGAAATTTCAGTTTGTGTTGGCTGAAATTTCATGGTCTTTAGTGGGGATTCATTGTTGTTTTGGATGATATGATCATTGTTCTTTCTGGTGCATAACCTAGCCCTTGACCTTGTGTTATTTGGATGATTGTAATGGTTGTTTCTATTCATTCAATTGGGTTGTATAATCATTTATTTGTGCTTTGTTTAAAGTGTAATTTATTTATTATTGGGATGTAATAAATAGATTAGGTACTTTTCATTTTACTAGAAATCTTGTATTAGGATATGATATCTTATAATATGAAGATGTACGCGTTACAAGCACAAAGGAAAGACACAAGAAACATGGAGCATTTGGATGCGGTTTCAAGTGCGAGGTTCTTGGAAGCCTTTTGTGTTGTGTTTTGTCCCTTAGGAATGTCCTATGGACCACACTTGTGATGGAAAACAAGTGTGGCCACTTTAGATGCTATGGTTATGCACTAATATTTGGTTGATTCATGGTTGTTTTGGTTATGGTATTGTGGTTGATTACTTATATATGATGTTTGCTTAACAATCCTTTCAATGATCATAACAAACTATCTAAATGAGCATTAATCATTAAAAGGTAATAAAAGGTCATTAAAATTGTTTAATGATTTCAAAGATTAAAAGGGGTTTTAATCAATGTACCATAGGGTATCTTGTATTTGAAAGCATGCAAATATGAATACATAATGTTTTCTAATCTTGTATTATAATATCTCAATTTTTTTTAAAATAAGATCAACACCATCCTTTTACACAACACTTGAGTCACTCGGGACTCTTAGTGGGATAAAGGTCACCTAACCATTTTGAGGGAACTTGTGACTTGAGGTGAGAATGCCATATTCATGGGATAAAGGTCACCTAACCGCTTATTTTGGCAAGCTCACACGTGTGTGTAAGTAGGGTGTCTTGATTTGCAAACCATGTCAAACCATGCCGACTTTATATATGATGTTTCAAGTCGATCCCATACCTTTAGAAGTTGCAAATGGTTGCAATCGTCAATCGTTGACCACCTTATTAATTTAAATCATGGGATAAAGGTCACCAAACCACCATTTAAATGTAATGTTGGATTCTAGATTTTAATATGATAATGACCTTAAAAGGTATTAATTATTAAAATAACAATATCGAAAATACTAAAATTGATCTTTGTTAAATTTTGTAGATGGCCACCAGTAATTATAATAATCATGATAATTCATCCACGTCCGCCCAATATTTACGAGCGATTCTCCAAAAGAAACGTCTAAATCATAAAAATTTTATCGATTGGTATCGAAACTTGAGAATCGTTCTCAAGAAAGAGAAACGATCATATGTTTTAGATGACCCTGTCCCCGATCAACCTAGTGAGGATGATGAGGAGGCCTATAACGATAGGACAAAATACACTGAGGACTCTGTCCAAGTGTCTTGCCTTATGTTGGCAAGCATGACTCCAGATCTCTGGAAGGAGTATGAGCATCACGGAGCTTATGACATGATAACCCAACTGAAGGAAACGTTCCAACAGCAAGCGAGGGTTGAGTGCTTTAAAATGGTTCGAGCGCCCCATGAATGTCGTATGGACGACAACCAATCAGTTTCATCTTATGCACTTAAGATGAAAAGTCACATTGACCGCCTCGAAAGGCTAAACTTTCCCATCTCAAAGGAATTGGCCAAGGATTTGATCCTCCATGGCCTTACCAAAAGGTTTGAGACGTTCGTGTTGAACTACAAGATGAATGCTTGGGACAAAAGCATTGGTGAGCTTCACTCTATGCTCAAAATGGCTGAGGCGGCCATGAGTAAAAGGGTTTTACCCGTTCTCACCATCAATGAAGGTGGGAACAAGAAAAGGCCTCATCCCGCACCCAAGGCAAGAGTTGCCAAGGGTAAGGGACCCGTAATGGGAAAAGGGAAAGGGGTAGCAAGGGTGCCACCCAAAGCACTGGAGAAGAGGCAAAAGGTTGCTTCCAATGACCCATGCTTCAAGTGTGGGGAGATTGGACATTGGGCAAGAAATTGTCCTGTCCATCTCCAAGAGTTGAAAGCAAAGAGGGATACCGAGCAGACCTCAGGTACTATATACATGATCCATATTAATTTAAACTTAATATCCTCTAACACATGTGTATTAGATACCGGATGTGGAACTCACATTTGCAATTTGTTGTAGGGGTTCCAAAGAAGTAGCAACTTCAACAAAGGGGATGTTAGCCTCTACATGGGCAATAGGGCTAAAGTTCAAGTTGAAGCCCGTGGTGACTACATCTTGAAACTTCCAAATGGTTTGGAAGTAATTTTGTACAATGTTTTGTATGCTCCTAGTTTGACTAGGATCATTATATCCGTAGCCCTATTAAAACATTTTGGATATGTATTATCATTTATTGGCAATGATATCCATGTTACTTTGAATGACATGTTTTACTTTAAAGCTATTCCCATCAATGGTATCTATGAATTGGTTCGTGAAAATACATTGAATGATAGCTTATTGTACCAAACCAGTACCAAGAAACTCAAATCGGATTTGAGTGACACTTATCTCTGGCATTGCCGTCTTGGTCATATAAACAAGAAAAGAATACAAACACTACAAAAAAATGGTCTTTTAAAAACAAATGAATGTGATTCATTTGATGTATGTAAGTCTTGTTTACAAGGTAAAATGACCAAGGCACCTTTTAGTGGCAAAGCCGAAAGGGCAAAGGATTTATTAGGTGTCATACATTCGTATGTATGTGGTCCTTTTAAACCTATGACAAGGTACAATAAAAGATACTTCATTACCTTTACGCACGACTATAGTCGATATGGGTACGTGTACTTGTTAAGACACAAAGATGAAGCTATTGAAATGTTCAAGATCTTTCAAAATGAAGTACAAAATCAACTCAATAAGTGAATTAAAATTCTCTGCACCGATAGAGGAGGTGAATACCTGAATGATATTTTTAGGGACCATGTTAGAAGTTGTGGGATTGTCTCACAACTATCTCCACCGGGAACACCACAACATAATGGCGTGTCCGAGTGGAGAAATCGAACTCTATTGGATATGGTTCGATCTATGATGTCTAAAACCTCATTAACTCTATCATTTTAGGGTTTTGCTCTGCTTTCTGCGGCCCGTATTTTGAATATGGTCACAACCAAAAAGGTGGAAAGGACACCTTATGAAATATGGCATGGAAGGGTTCCATCATTTTCATATTTGAGGGTGTGGGGGTGTGAGGCTTATTTGAAGACTCCCACCTCAAACAAGTTAGAAAGCCGTTCCACTAAGTGTATCTTTATTGGATATCCAAGAGATTCTATGCGATATTATTTTTATGATCCAATACAACAAAAAGAGTTTATTGCCAAAAAGGGTGAGTTCTTGGAAACCAAGTTCCTTTTGGAAGGAACTGGTAGTAGAACTGTGGATCTTGAAGAGGATCAAGAACCGCAACCCGATACATGTTTGGTTGACATTAGCACTCAACATGAGGATGTTGAAAGTGATCAAATAGTTGATCAATACACAGAAAACAATCACAGATCTGATAGAACTAGTAATCCACCTGAAAGATATGGTTTTTTCACTGATGGATGCTATGTGATAGACTCCGATGAACCAATCACATACCATGATGCGTTGTCCAATTCGGATTGTGACAAATGGCTTGAGGCCATGAACGTTGAGATGCAATCCATGTATGACGATCAAGTATGGGACTTGGTTATAGCACCTCTTAACTCCAAAGTAATTGGAAGTAAGTGGGTTTTCAAGAAGAAAACTGATATGCATGGAAACATAGATACTTATAAAGCTAGACTTGTAGCAAAGGGTTTCACTCAAACTCAAGGGGTTGACTATGATGAAACTTTCTCACGTGTTGCAATGCTAAAATCTATTAGGATATTGTTTGCCATATCTGCTCATTATGATTATGAGATTTGGCAAATGGATGTCAAAACGGCTTTCCTAAATGGATATCTTGAGGAAGATGTCTATATGGTTCAGCCTGAAGGTTTTGTCGATCCAAAACATCCTAACAAAGTATGCAAGTTAAAGAAATCAATCTATGGATTGAAACAAGCATCGAGGAGTTGGAATCACCATTTTGATAAAGAAGTAATTAAATTTGGATTCATCAAGAACGCTGATGAAGCTTGTGTATATAAGAAAGCTAGTGGGAGCATCATCTCTTTCCTAGTATTGTATGTTGATGACATACTACTATTTGGAAATGACATTCCCACCTTGGAAGGTGTAAAAACCTGGCTTGGAAGTTGTTTTTCCATCAAGGATCTTGGTAAGGTCGCCTATATTCTGGGAATAAAGATCTATAGGGATAGATCAAGGCGGTTGATTGGTTTAAATCAAAGTGCATACATTGATAAGATCATGAAAAGGTTCCAGATGGAGAACTCTAAGAAAGGTACGATACCTATTCAAAGAGGAACAATATTGAGCACGACTCAATGTCCAAGCTCAAAGGATGAGCAAGATAAAATGAAGGCAATCCCATACGCATCTGCTATTGGATCCATCATGTATGCAATGATATGCACTCGGCCGGACGTTTCATGCGCCTTAAGCATGACAAGCCGATACCAGCAAAATCCTGGAAGAGCTCTAAACAGGATGGGTGGCTTTATCAACTACAGAATCTAAATATGTCACCGCCTCATTGGTAGCTCAAAAAGCTGCATGGTTGAAGAAATTCATTGCCGACCTAGGGGTTATCCCTTCTGTTCAGGACCCCTAGAGATCTTTCGTGATAACGAGGGTGCGATTGTTCAAATCAAGGAACCTCGTGCTCATCAAAAGACTAGGCACATTGAGCGGAGATTCAACTACATACGAGATGAAGTTGAGAAAGGAAATATATGTATTCGCAAAGTTCACACAGATCAAAATATTGTGGATCCTCTTACGAAGCTCCTAGAAAAGGAAAAGCATGAAGGTCATACTTGTGCCATGGGACTTCAATATTCTAGTGATTGGATTTGATCTGTAATTTCGTATTTGGATATTTGGAACTCCCTTACTTCTTGAGTAAAATTATTTGGTCATAATATTTCAATGAATGTTCCAATTTAGAATGTTTAATCCATGGGTAATTTTTTGTACTCTAAATGTCCTTAGTCGTTCATACTTGTGGGACAACTATAAGGGTAAGATTATTATGAATTTGGATTGGTGGATATTCATAAGGAATGAATATAGAGTAATTGGTTGCTACCAAAGTTCATAGATATTTGTGGGATACAAATATTGGAATAGCCCGCATCTCAAATTTTACTACATGGAATCTTCTAGATTGATCATAAGTAAATTTGAGTAAAGGCGAATATCATTTGGTATCCTCAGACCTAAGATACATATTGGGTTTTGATATTCACCAAGTGTTAATGGACAGTACGTAAGGCTATGTTCAGGCGTAACACGAGGTGTTTGTGAGAAACGTATGTAGTCAAGATGGAATTTGTTCCTCTTATTCGTTGAGAGCAAGATGTCTAAGGCCTGATTAAGTTAAATCAACAAGGAATGATCATTCTATGTCCTTGGATTTAACATGACATCTGTAACAGAAGGATAAATGATTGATTCACCTATATCATTTCAAGTTTGATACTTGAAGGGGATGATGTTATTGAATGGCTTTAAGTCATGCGTATTAATGGTAGTAAACCATTGTTAGGCGGTATTTACTGCTTGCATCAATCTTCTATGAATCTTGTGCAAGTGGGAGATTGTTGGTTTCTTTGTGCCCAAGATACATAGAACATTGATGTGGTTAGTTTGTCATGATCCAAGTCGGGTCATACCCAATAACAAGCTTAGCAAATACCAACATGTATTTAATTTGATGATATGATCATGCAATTATATAATTACACCAATTTAGATAATGGGTTTTCTAAATAAATTGTATGTGAGAAAGAACAACTTATATGGATATTTTGTTCGTGGATATTATTTATAATGTTATTTAAGTTGGTTAAATAACATCAAATAATAATAGTGTGTTTAACTTTTATGATTAAGAGGTTAATTATACAACTTATAATGTAACTAGTTCTTTATTTAGTGGGTGTTTTAAAATGGGGGGAAACTTATTTTCAAAGCAAGTTTTGGCCACCCTCATGGAATTACAAGTCTTTTGTTGCCTTTGAAAATCACACCCACTAAGACTAGACACACTCTCCCATTTTCTTCTTCTCTCTCATACATGCAAGAGTAGTTTTTTCTCTCATCTTTGAAGAAAGACAAGGCTGAAAAGGGGATGTTTCAGCAGCCTCTTCTTGCGATTTGGTGTGGAAATCCTAGCAACAAAAGTGTTTTGCTAAAGAGCTCGGGGTATGCAAACTTGAGAGGACCTCCTTTGGTGCCTTAGTCGTTTCTTGGAGCATATCCTCTTCAATCTCGACTCTTTTACTGCTGAAAGGTAGTTTATGGCAGCCTCTTTATGGCTGTCCATAATGTATGTTTGTGTTTTCATAGCTAGTCTTATTCATATATAAAAGGTCCTTTGTTCTTGGGTTTTTTTGTAACTTTATAATATCAAGATGAAACCCGAAATTTTCAGTTCATAAACTATGTTATAAAGCTTGTTTCCGCTGCATTTTCACAAAGTTTAAATGGTTAAACTATGTATGTTGTTCTAACAAACCCCAACAAATTTACCTTCGGAAGCTTTTTGACTTCCAAGAAAACTACTTTTTGAGCAAAAGCAAACCACTTTTTCGGAGGTTGCACCCATATCCGGATTTCAAAGTTTATCCTCTTTCATTAACTTTGACTTAAATCCTTTTCACATATAAACCCAACGATTCCCCCTCTTTCTATCATCTTCATCTTTCATCCAAACCTAAACCCCAAATTTCTCCATGAAATTACTTTCATTCATCTTTCTTCATCCTTTAGCTTTCTAAAAATACCCAACCTTAACTATAGAAATGAACCAAATTTCTCCATGCGGTTACACAGGCAACACAACCAAGTTGCTCTATTACACTGTGAGAAAGATCCACATTTCTCAGAGGTTTGCCATTTCTTAGCTCTATCCAACTACTTCACCTTCCTTACCATTGATCCTACACTATATGAGGATCATCTACTTGAATTTTGAAAGACCTGCCAAGAGGTCATTATGGATGGGGAGAAGGCACTGTCTGCCAAAGTGCAGGGGAGAATAGCCTTGATCACTCCGGCCATCATCAATACTCATCTTTAGCTGGATGATGAAGAAGGTAAGGTGTTCTTTCCTAAAGAAGCTGTCAACCACTCCTTTGAGCACATGGGCTATGAGGGAGATTTCACCTTTGAACAGCTTGTCAAATAAGAATGGAGGATGGGACCAGATTCCTAAAGATCTCTCCTTCATTGTTCATGAGATGGTTGAGGGAGTCATGTTCAGGTACTCTTAGTTTGTGTATACAAATTTGCTTGCAAACTTGGACTCCTTAGAATACTACATGTTCCGTAGATATGTTGAATACATTCTTAACTGTGAACTGGGCTCATAGTTAAGGGGAACACGTAATATTTTGAAATTGGGCCAGATGAAGCCTGACATATTTAAAATCTTGAGAAAGCCCATTTTTGGCTTCTCTGGGGTAGGAACAGCCCTTGTCCCAAAAATGTTAGAGCTCATTGCTCAAGGTGACAACCTAGCAACACCAGCTAGTGTTGAACCCACACCTTCTACATCCCAACCACCTCAACAACCACAAATCACCCTTACCTACCAAAGAAAACACAAACAAACCCCTACTCATACTATTCAGTCTGTGCAGGCCCCCATATACTCACCCACACAAGAAGAAGTGGACACTGAGCTCCCACTTCTCCTGAGGAGCAGACCATTCCCATTCCTTCAAAGATCAGTGCTAAGGTTCCTCATGCTCATCTTGATGAACTCACTAGCCCAAGTGCCTTAGGCCTTCACTCTGAGTCTCAACACTCAAGTGAACAACCTTCAGGGGACAGCTACCATCCCTAGCCTTTGGACTTAAACCAACCCATTCCCAACCTTGACTTCTATATTGATGAAGCTTTAGGTTTCAGTTAGTATGATGATTCTCTCTTCTTTTCCACTACTAAAAGAGAGATGAGTGCTCCTGGGTCTCCTATATCTAGCCCACATCAGTCACCCATTACTGAGGTGCACACTTTTGAACCTATTTAGGATGTCCATATGGAAGAGTCTCTCACTTTTGCAAGTGATTCCATCATTATGACCTCAACCATGGCAACTCAGCTCATTAACACCTTAACTGACGCTACCAGTGAGCAGAGGAAATCCAGCAGCCAAGAACCTAAAGTTAGTGATGAGAGAGAGGACTCTGGTCTAATCATCTCATCCCCTAATGATTCTTCTGATGAAGATAAGGGGAATTTAAGACTAAAGGTGCAAAACCTATCACAAAAAATGAATCTATTTATTCTCCAAGGTTAGTCATCTTGAATCTCAGATGACCACCTTGCAAAATAGAGTCAATGATCAGCAACTTGAGATTTCTTATCTAGGGGAAAAACTAGATAGGAGACCTTTAAGAGGAGCTCAAGCAGGAACACAAGAACCTATGAGTTTGATTGACCTAGCTCCTAGCTCACCTATACAAGAGCTTGATTCTACCAAAAAGGGGGAGAAAGTCATTACAATCATAGAACCTGGGAGTTCTTTAGGGAGTATGGACATTGAGGACTCACCATCCTCACTTGCGATTGTGCATACTCAGCAACTTCCTCAAGTTCACATTGATGTGGGCTCCATAGACTGCTACATTCAGAGTCTGTTTGAGAAAGGAATACCAAGGGAAATGTCATCTCCATTTGCTTCAAATTACATTATTAGGTGGAGGTATGATGAAAGCAGAAGAGCTCTTATCATTTTAAAGTTCAAGGACAGCAAGAGGTCTTCAATTTTTAGACCTTGAAGGTCTTCAACATGCCACGTGTCAACCAAAGCCAATCAAGACAAGCTGGCTCAAAGAATCCAAGATAGAATTACTAAAGAGTGCAGCTTCAGAAGGAGACTAAGGCAATCAGGCAATGCCAACAGTCAACTAGATGTTGAGGCAGATCCTAAGATTAGTTTGATAGGGGAAACCTTGACTGAAGGCTTAGTGGCAGAACCTAAGAGCCATGTCTCATCATCATCAACTGCTGTAGAGATTCATACCCTTTTTTAGACACCTGCTGTTCAAGGTGCATCTCAACCTCTCTCTGGCCAGAGCTTGGAAGCTACACCAAGCAATAAAGGCCAAAGCTCCTTCCACACTGAGTCACAAAGGTCTGTGAGTGACAAAGGGAAAAAAAGATGACTTTTGAAGAGATTGAGGAAGAGGAGAGAGAGAGAGAGGAAAAGGAAGCTAAGGGGAGAAATTTCCTCTACTAGGTCTGCAAGACTCATGGAAACTGCTATGAGGACTACCCCCAGGCCAAACACTAAGGATTATGAGTTAAGGGCACTGAGGATCAATTACTTGCAGACCAGGAAATATGACATTAATAATGTCATTTCTCTCCCCTTAGAGGAATTAAATGAACTGGTTGACATGGAAGTATCAAAGGAGAGAAAGGAGGCAGAAGATGCAGAGCTACTGATTCAAATCAAAGAAGAAAGAAATGATTGTACGAGCATGTGCCTACTTTCTCCCCATTTTATGAAACTCCTGCATGAGAGGATGTGGTTCAACAAGAACATCAGGTAGACAAAGTAGAAGATAGGATTAAAATGATCAACTACCTGAGTGTCACAAGCCTCTATTAGGCTGATGCAATTCTTCCCTTATCCTATGACTATATTGAGTTTGAGTACCTCAAACAACTTGAACTTGAGATAGTCAAGGAAAGAAAGATCACTAAAAGGAAATTAAGGGAAGAGGCTGCATAGTCAAGAGCCATCATCCAGAAGAGAATGAAGAATTTTGTAGATAGGCAGAGGATGATAAGCTTCTTGAAGCTGTTTGGATTCTCCAGTAGGAGACTTGGCCCTATGTCTCTGTTCACTATGGATAAGCATATCAGGGTAATCAAGCAGAAGATCAAGAGTGGAGAGCTAATAGACTTACACCCCTCTCCAAGTCAAGCTCCACCTGAAGTGGAGGTTAAGGTTGAATAACCTGAGACAACACAACCTGAACCTCCTACTGAGACTCAGCAAGCTTCATCTTCTGATCCACAGTAGGGTCAAACATTTATGATCTTCGGCCCAGTACCCCATTTGTTTAGGGCATAGCTGATGACACTGATCCGGAAAGAGTTACAGAGAAGAAGAAAGAAAGTGATGAATAGTAAAGAAGATAATAATGTTATTATCTATCTGTACGTACAATATGTGATAATGTACGACACTATAGTATGATTAGAAAGAAAGTAAAGAACGGTTTTAAACGAAAGTAAAGTATGTTTTCTTTTAAAACTAGAACTACTCAGCAACACTAACTTTTATATGTTTCCAGTTGCCAGGTAAAGGTTGCTGAGGATGGCATGGGGCGGCTACTTGGCTCTGTTGGGATGCCATCCAATTTTATAATGCTTTTGTGATGTAATACAACAAGTATTTTGTAATGTGTTAATGATGTATTATTTTTCAAAAACTTTTATAATGAAATTAAATGTCGTTTTTAATGTTTCCGCTACAACGATTATTTAAGTTAATATAAATGTATGTTTTATGTGCTGCTAGAAGTTGATATTCGAGTGGCTTTACACTCATATCCCGAGGATAGAATGTTTCATTAAAATAGTCTACAACCTTGCGCCAAATAGTCAATTTATAAAGATTCCAAATAATAGAATATCATAAGAAAGATATGACAGAAGCATCATTCTATCTCTTGGATGCCCTTTTCTTTGTCCGTTAAGCCTCATAGCATGGATCGACGATCTAACGCATTGAGGACTAGATGTTAGCGTCACGGTAATGGGGCCTTACAAGTTGGTATCAGAGCCAAAGTTTAAGTGAAACAGGTGAATTTTCAAAATAAACCTTAACTTAAACTAAAAATAGGACGAAAAGGGAAGGGATGCCAGTCTGAGTAGCTACGTGCCATCAGGTATTTTCTTTAATGTTAATCGACATTATGTTTACATGCTATGTGATTTGTTCTATTTGTTGTTAGTAGATTTAAATACTGATGTAGTCAGGATAGGTAATGCTTGGGGTATGAAGAGTAAAGTAAGTGGCTAATCACGATTGACCACTGTAATTAGGGACTTACTATACTTGACATAAACTATGTTGTTCCCTTGAATGACCGTGTTGGTGTTTGAATCTTATAGTGTGTCTGAGGATGGTCGGTGGTAGATCATCGAAAGCTTCAAGGGGTGGAGGTCGTGGTGTGCATGGTGCGGAACCGTAACCCAAAAGAGGAAGGCCTAGAGCCAAGAAGGTAGTTCATGAAGAACCTGCGACCCCTCATCCAAAGGGCGGAGACGAGAGTGCAAACTTAAGATCCTTGGTGAAGGTGGATGTGGTTGAGGAGGTGCACCAGGTCATGTAGACGATTCTACCGTCTATGGTGACCAAAGTGATAAAGGTTGTACGGGAGGGGGAGTGGAAAGAAAGGAGTAGGCCTATGGGCGAAGGGAGATGGCCCGAGACTGAGACGGTTTTCTCGGATGACGAGGAAGACGGGGAGGAAGAAGAGCTTGCGCTGGAGGCGGCACGAGGCTGCAACTACGGGGCATTTCAAAGATGCAAGCCCCCTACCTTCGATAGTAATGGCATTGCTGCTGTTACTCATCGATGGGTGAGAGAGATAGAAGCTGTACTAAATATCAGTGAGTGTCGAGAGGACCAGAAGGTGAAGTTTACCGCCCAATCATTTGTGGACTCGGCTCTATGTTGGTGGGACAATATTGTGGAAGCAGGAACGATGGATAAGGTTGAGAGAGAGTTCCTGCAACTGGAAGCAGGAACGATGACACATCAGCAATACACCACTAAGTACAACGAGATGGCACGGCTGGTGCCAGATCAAGTGACATCCTCGTCACGAAAGATCAAGAGATATATCCAGGGCTTGCCGGTGGATGTCCACAGGCACATGATCGCTGCCCGATCGAGCATGTTTAGGTCGACGATTGATCTAGCAGAGGATTGTCTGATGAGCGGATGGTTGTGGTGGCTGAAGCAAGCTTGAAAGGTGGTGGTTCTCGGAATTGGAATGGAAAGCGATTTGGATGTGGCGGAGCCACTCCAAACAACAAAGGTGCACGGGTGGATGATGAACGTGTGGCCAAATCCGATGCGGGGTCGAAGAGGTGTGTTAAATATGGACGAGAGCACACCGGGGAATGTAGAGTGGGATCCAATGTTTGTTTCCGTTGTTGAAGGACCAGGGGCAAAGAACTGTGGGGTAAGGATGTTGATACATATGTACCTAGTTTATGAGCTTAGTGTAAATGTTTGTCATGTCTTACACATATGTAATGAATGAGTTGAATGAAATACAATATGTGATTGATGCTTATAATGTTTAATGTCTCACCGGTTATTGTGTGATAAAGTATATTGAACTAACTATATAGGTTTGTGGTTGTTGTGCATAGTTCTTAGTCAATAATGATTGAGAAATGTGTTCAAACTTAGTCGTATAAGTCTTCATGCGAATGGACCATGCTAATGGACCATACGCATGAATATCTCATGCTAGTGGACCAGTCGCATGACTTAACCGGAGACTGGATCAGTCGCATGATTGAGATATAAGATTGACTCAGTCGCAAGACTGAATCTTCAGTCGTGCATATGAATCAATAGCATGATTCAGTCACATGATTGAACCATGCTAATGGTTCAGTCGTACGAATGAAAGCCCATAACCTGTAAATACCATCTAATTATAAGAATTCGAGAGACTTGAGGAATTCGACACATACTCTACCCTAGTCGTCCAGAGCGTCCAGAAAGCCTCTTCCAAGTTCATAGTTCGCATCTGATCTTGTTCTACTCGTTCTTAATGTTTCTTTAATTGTTAGATTAATCAGGATTGCGTTCTCACTAATTGGATCGCCAATCAAATAGGATTCCGCACTATTTGATCTGTTTTCATGCATTATCAGTTAGTACTCCGTACGTACACGGTCCTCCTAACAAGTACAGGTCACAAAAAGGATCCTACGACCAGAATCCTTCACTTTATAACTCATTTCCCGCTCCAACCAGTTCAGGAGCACCACTTCAAACTGTATTTGTGTCTAGTTCAGCAGCTCCTTCCCAAACCACAATTTCAGGACCAGAAACGTTAGGGTCATCCCCTACGCAATATATAGTGCCTGAAGCCAATGCTACTAAGTTGAAGACAAAGAATCTTGGAAATATCACTATGGAAATTACAAAGGAGCACATGGATCTTCTGGCAGTTGTTGTCCATTCCTATGATGGTCTAGTTGTAGGGAAGATTGGCAATTGCCATCCTGCAGATGAAGATTATGAGCAAGTGGATGAAAATGAACTAGAGAGAATGGATATCATGTGGGTGTTGGCTAGTGCTGTCAGAAGGGTGAAAAAGTTTGTGAAAAAGACAGGACATAATTTGGTAGCCACAAAATACAAAACCTTTGGTTTCGACAAAACAAAAGTTATCTGCTTTAACTATGGTGAAAAGGGGCATTTCAAACATGAATATGTAAAGCCCAAGAAAATAGGTAACGGAAATCCGTTCCCAACCTTCAACCGTCAACACAAACCCACGAGTGGAGCTACCTCTTCAAGCAAAGAGACAAAGTCCTTGACTGCTCAAGTTGACGAAGGACAGGATTAGGCCTTTAGTTTTGTGTCTCCGGTTGAATCAAACATTGCATGTGTCGAGGGATTGGATGATGGCTCTGCGAGTGAAGGTGAAATCACAGTTGAACAAGTAATATCAGATATTGAAGGAGCTATGAATATGGTAAATCACCTTATTGAATAAGAACTCAAAATGACATGTTCAGAATCTCCAGCATCCAAAGAGTCTAACTCTGCATTGATGGCTGATTCAACTAATTCTTCATAGGTAAGTACGAAAGTCCGACTTTTTGAAAATCATGCTTGTATTGAATGTAACAAATTTAGAGAAAGCATTGATTTGAAATTTTTTAGGTTATTAGACCACAATGATAGCTTAGTAAATGATTTACAACTATGCACAGAAGCTAATCGTATATTGAAAAAAATGAGTGCAATTATAAAGAAAAATAGAACTTTTAGGTAAACAACTAAGGGAAACCGAGGTTGTTGCTTTTAATCAAGCCAATTATAAAATATATTATTTGAATTCTTTGTAAGAAACAAAGAAAGAAAAAGCAGTTTTAGAAGTCGAAGTAATTTCGTTAAAACAAAAACTGCAAAGTTGGACCAGATCTTCTCACATAGTTCAACACTTAGTGAAAGAACAAAATAATGGGGAAAATTGGGTTAAAAGTAGTTCCACCACCACATGAGATCATGTTATATACAAAATGTAGACCTGTAATAACAACCCAATTAAGGATCATGTGGTCTCCACTCCTCTAGTTAGTGATCCTGATTCCACGGTAAACCGGTGAAATCTGTCACTAAACAGAAGGAGGCTACTTTGAAATCAAAAGGTAAGATGCCCATTGAGAATTTAGATGATGCATTTAAAAGGGTTAGTGTAAGGTCAGGTTCACCACGTCTATGTCAGAACCTAAACTGACTAAACCAGTTAACCACACACGTGTTAGTCATCAAAGTCCAACCAAAGGGCATGTTATAAATGTTCAAAATGTCAAATCAATTATTTTTGTTAATAAATGCGATACATCTAAACGTGAAGTGAATAAATCCAACCCGTCACATGTCACCCTAGTATCATACTCAACTCCACATAAACAGTTTCATCAATATGTAGAAGGTAGATCATGCTACAGTTGTGGAAAGAAAGGACACATCTCTTCTAGCGGTCCTTATTATCAGACCCCTAGAAAGAAAATTGAACTTTATCATACTAAACCAAGTTCTTCGAAAAGGAGTTCTATTACTCCACCAAAAAGAATTAATGAACCTAAAGTTCAAACTATAATCCAGTCGTCTATTTATTACAAACATGCCTTACACAAAACTGGCTTATGGAAGGAAAAATCAAGTCCATTGTCTGATAATGAGAACAATAAGATGAATGATATGCCCTCACCCTCAAATGGATATTTGGTTGAGTTCATGATGTGTGATGGCTCTCGTTCACCCAAGCCAGTTAAGGCTTGGGTCCCAAACCTATACTAATAATTTCCTCTGAATGTGTAGGGTGTTCGTTATAGTGCTATCACAAATATGTGGATTGTTGATAGTGGGGCATCTAGGCACATGAGCGGGAACCTATCTCTTCTTTCAAATGTCAAACAAATTAAAGGGGGCATGTATCATTTGCTGGAAATAAAGGAGGATACATCACCGCTCAAGGCGAAGTGGGAAACCAGAAAATGAAGTTTGATAAGGTCAAATACGTTCAACATTTACAAAATAACTTGCTTTCAGTATCCCAGATATGTGACAAAGGATTCAAAGTTTTTTTTGACAACAAGAAGTGCTATGTAATGAAGAAGGATTACATTATCCCGAAGGACCAATCTTAATTTCGGCTTCAAGGTATAATGACTTATATGTCTTGGATCTATCAAAAGCCTCAACAACCGATCATCAAGTTCAGTGCTTCTTGTCAAAGCCAACTGAGAGGTACTTGGTCTCCTGGCATAGGAGAATGGGACACATAAATCCATGGAGGATGAATCATCTGATCCAGAATGATGTAGTAAATGGAGTAAATGTCAAGAATTTTCAACTTCCGGATTTTTGTGTAGCATGTAAGAAAGGTAAACAGACCAAGAAGTCTCACAAGGCAAAGAAAGTACATTCCATTGAATTGCCTCTTAAACTTCTACACATGAATCTGTTAAGTCCTATGAGCACCAAGAGCATCGTTGGTGATTTGTACTGTTATGTACTCACTAATGACTACTCAAGATTGTCTCGGGTAATGTTTCTGAAATCCAAATCAAAGACATTTGAACGGTTCAAACAGCTGGTGACTACATTAGAATCTCTCTCAACAGATTCGCTCAGACAACGGAACGGAGTTCAAAAATCAGTGGATGGAGGCATTTTGCAAAGAAAAAGAAATTGTACACCAATTCACATGTGCATATATTCCATAAATGAACGGAGTTGTTGAACGAAAGAATAGGAGCTTGATAGAGACTCCAAGAATGATGCTAGCCGACTCAAAACTGCCCATCCAATTTTGGAACTAGGTAGTTGCCAATGCATGTTACACCCTCAATCGAGTCTTGGTGGTCAAACGTCATGGTAAAACGTGTTATGAGTTGCTCAAGCAACGTAAACCTAATCTGGAGTACCTGAAACCATTTGGCGCATCATGTACGCTGCTGAAGAAAACTCAGTCAGGGAAGTTCAGTGAGATGGCTGAAGAAGGGATTTTCCTTGTATACAATATGTCGAACAAGAGAGCTTATAACAACTCAACGGGTCAAGTAGATGTTTGGTGCAATTTTAACGTTCAAAGATACACCACCCCACCCCCTTGATGGAAAGGGACCCATATTCTTCTTCGACTATGATGGATTCTTTAAATCCTTCAACATCTCTCTCTCCCTTCCTGATGATGAGTGATCAACCAAAATGATGTATGATGTCTTAAACACACTAACGCTAGACTTGACAAAATCAAGTTCACAATGTGAATCTTCTAGTCCTTTAGGGGGAGCACTTGAGGTAAGCGACTCCTCCTCTGACGATGAAGAAGTGGAGACTGAACAGATGGATCAGGAGGAACAGGTTCCTACTACTAAAAGTACACAAGCATGAGATGTTGATGCCTCTAACACTTTGGAACCTCGCACTCTAACGACTACAGATACTCAACTAGGAATTCCAAATCTAGATGAGGAAGTAGTTGTTCCCACCACTCCTAGATCATGACTAAATGTATATCATCCTCTGGACAATGTCATAGGGGATGTACAATCGGGAGTACAAACAAGAAATCAGCTATACTCAGCTGATTATGCCTCAGTCTTGGAAAAAAGGCTATCTTCACGATGATGCTTATCGATGTTTTGTGTCTTAATTTGAGCCAAAATATGTAACTGAAGCCTTAAACGATAAGGCATCAGTTAGTGCCATGCAAGAAGAACTCATTCAATTGAAGAAGTTAGGAGTATGGACACTAGTTGATAGACCAAAAGGTGCTAATGTAATTGGCACCAAATGGGTCTTGAAGTGCAAGAAAGATGACCAAGGGGTCATAATCAAAAACATGGCTTGACTTCTCATTCAAGGTGTTAGACAAGTCGAAGGAATTGATTACAATGAAGTGTTTGCACCTATGGCTAGAATGGAATCAATCCGTATCTTCCTATCCTATGCATCTTACATGAAGATCAAAGTTTATCAACTAGATGTTAAGAGTGCATTCCTTCATGGTGAAATCCATGAGACAGTGTATGTCTGTCAATCGAAAGGATTTGAGGATCTTTATCTTTGGGATAGAGTTTACAAGCTTGATAAAGCTTTCTATGGGCTCCATCAAGCCCTGAGAGCATGGTATGAGAAACTCTCAACTCATCTGGTGAAACACGACTTTCGCAGAGGAGTTATTGACTGCATATTGTTCATCAAAGAAAAGGATGGTGACTTATAGATTTATGTTGATGACATAATCTTTGGTTCCAAAAACAAAGAGTTATGTAAAGAATTTGAATCTGTGATGAAAGCAGAGTTTGAGATGAGTTCAATGGGGGAGATGAAGTTCTTCCTAGGATTACAGTTGGATCAGACACCAAAAGGAATCTTCCTGCATGAGACAAAATATGTAGGGGACATCCTTATTCGGTATGACATGGAGAATTCTTCAACTGCTGGAACTCCACTTGCCACAAACCACCATATGGCACCCGACGAAAATGGTGATCCGGTTGATGATACAATGTATAGAGGAATGATTGGATCCCTTATGTATCTCACAGCGTCTCGTCCTGATATCATGTATGCGACGTGTCTGTGTTCTAGATATCAGGTGAAAGCGAAAGTCAACCATCTCATACGTGTTAAACAGATTTTTCATTATCTGAAGGGTACTCCAACACTCGGGTTTGGTATCTTCATGACGATGATTTTGAGCTTACATCATATAGTGACTCGGATTATGGCAGTTGCAAATTGAATTACAAGTCAACATCAGGAGGATGTTAGTTCTTTTGTAGACTTTTAATCACCTGGCAGTGTAAGAAGCAGACCTATGTTGCTCTGTCAACATGTGAAGCTGAATACGTTGTTGCTGCAAGTTGATGTTCACAAATGATCTGGATTCAACAGCAAATGCGAGACTATGGTTTGCAATTTTCTAACACTCCTATCTATGTTGATAATTCTGCTACTATAGCCGTAACAAAAAATCCAGTCCAACATCCTAAAACTAAACACATTGGTATTAAGTATCACTTTATACGTGATTGTTTTGAACAACAATTAATCGATGTAGTTAAAATAAATACGGATTTTCAACACGCCGACCTCTGCACAAGAGCATTTGATAAACCAAGGTTTTTATATTTATTAGAGGTTAATGGCGTGAAAAAGAAAAGTGATGTGATTTCAGAGGAAGAAAATGCTTAGTCTGACAAATTTTTTATTTTATTTTATTTTATTTTCTTGTTTATTAAAAATTCAAAAACACCATATATTCAGTTTTAGAAATTTAGGGGGAGAATTGGTTGGATTAGTATTAAATTAGCTGCTTAATTTAACTACTAATAAAAAACAACAAGGGAGAAGGACAACTTAGCTAAAAGGAAAGTAATCAAATCTATGAAACTAATTCAACGTTTATGGAAAATGATAGTACACAGGGAACAGATTGTTTCGGACATCAAAAGAGTTTAACTGATTAAGATGAAAAATTCAAAAGAGTCTGAAAAGTCTAAGCAAAATAAAAGGAAAAATGATAGTAAAACTAGTATGATACCAATGTAACATAGAGAAAGTAGACCTAGAGCCTGCTAGTTCATTATATGATGTGTCAGTAGATTCAAGACAATAGATAAGTAGATCTCATTGGTGGTTTAAAATTCAAACTAAGTTGTTCAACTTGCTGTGGGTTTCCATCTTATCCCTGGTTAACACAATCAACATAGTTCTAATAAGGGGTGAAGAGCAAAATAAACGCCACAAATGTGTGCGGATGACCATATAAAATGAGCAAAGCACATGGAAAAATTCAGAATGCAATCAAGCTAATAACTTATGTTGTTGGTGCGTTATGTGCAAAGAGAAAATAATTTCTCTAACAAAAAGATAGGTTGTGTGACACTCTACTGTGCGGTGGCACTGACCTAAGGATAAGCATAACCTAAATATTGTAGAATTCATTATTGTTTGAGCCTCTCTGCTATGCGATGGCACTGACCTGAGGCTTGGCATCTCTTTGAAAGCTCTTAGAATAGTCTCTTCTTGAAATATACCCTTAGACTGCTCAAAAAATCTTCTGAGGAACATTGATTACCATATATGCGTGGGATCCACAAATGCTTGTTAAAATAATTAAACCTTAACTCATCACCAATGTGTGTCAAAAATCAGTGTATGGATGTAAGAGGACAAGTATACTGACAATCATCGTGAGTTGTGGTTCTTGAAAGTCAAAATCATTGTGTGTATCTTGTAGTTGCAGTATGATTTCCTAAAATTTCTATTAACTATCGGTCAAAACAAGAATCTAGCATCAAAATAATTAAATAAAATGTCCCAAATGAATCCTGTATGATTCCAAATAAATGGTACCAGAAATGATAAAATAGAATTGAAGCTATGCTGTCCATGAAGGAAAATCAGTTAGAAGTACTCTAATAGGTTTAAATCCATCCCCATTCAAAAACACAAAAATATGTGTTGGTTTTGTTTTAAATTTCTAGTTATGTTATTTATTTATTTTAGTCAATTGGTAGGTAAACTTCGGACTATTCCTCTGAATTCAATTTGTGAATTACTCACTAAAAGGGGTCACGTCTAAGGTGACCACTCGGGTTTTAAGTTAAAAGGATCACGTCTGAGGTGATCAAAAAATTTTCAAATTAAAAAGGTCATGTCTGAGATGATCAACTGTCATAATGTCTTATCAATAAGTAACAAGTTAAGTGTTTGAGAGTGCATGAGGTCAAACTCATAAGTCTCAGCCATTCGCACGATTGGATCATGAGTATGAGCCAATCGCACGATTGAACCATACATATGGACCAAACGTACGATTGGACCATAAGCATGGGTCAATCCATGCGATTGAATCATTAGAATGAACCAATCACACGAATGAAGGTAACTGACTGAGTCAGTCGCACGACTGAACCCCAATCGCATGAATGGATGTGGCCGACTAAGGCAGTGGCACGACTGAGCCCCGGTCGCACGACTGAAAATAAAAAATCAATATAAATTGGGTGAATTCGGTTGCACATTCTCACTACCCTTCAATCGCTCCTAAATCGTACAAAAGCAAACATACTCTGCCAAAATACAATTTCATTGATTTCGCACTGTGATTGTGTTAATAACGTGTACTCTCATCTTCTATAGGTGCTTAGTGAATGAAATCGCACAAAATGCATGGAGTAATCAAACCCTAACCGACCAAATTGATTAAAATCATGAATTTGTAAAACCTTTCAAATAGACCACTTAAATCTGCATAATCGTTAAAATGAACGACATACAGTGATAGTTAGGTCCCAACGAATCTAATGAGTCTAAGCAAGACGTTTAACATCAAATTTTGACCTAGATTCAAGGTTGGAGTGTCGAACAGAGAGTTATGCGAATAAACACTCTGAATGAACTTCAATCGTACGATTGAGCTAGGCGAATGACTCAATCGACCGAATGAACAAGGCGTATGAGCTCTATAGCCCTATTGAACTCAGCTGCATCCTCAATCGCTCGACTGAACTTAGCCGCATGCTTA
Source organism: Flaveria trinervia (assembly GCA_025506515.1). NCBI lineage: Eukaryota > Viridiplantae > Streptophyta > Magnoliopsida > Asterales > Asteraceae > Flaveria > Flaveria trinervia. Next base: position 23,059,491 of record CM046453.1, on the reverse strand, counting down.
ATCGCCCGATTGAACTCAAGCGCATGCTCAATCGCCCGATTGAACTTAGCCGCATGCTCAATCGCACGACTGAAATCAGTCATATGGTTCAATCGCATGATTGAACCAGACTGATCTCAGAACAGTTTAAATTTCAACAGTTTCTCTTATGGACAAATCTCATGTTTATGTGTCTTGTGTTGTAGAAACATGGCAGATAGGTGAATCATCAACACCAAGTACAACATTTGTTCTCACTTGGATGCCACCACTCAGAATGCTGCTGAGTTTGTTGGTATTATTGTATTTCTGAGGAGATCAAGCATCTACGAGCTATATAAGCTACATGCATACCCTACCGATCTATACAGCAGGCCTTCTGGGAAGGTGCATTAGTTGATAGATCTACTGAGCCCTATTGCATTTGGAGCACCATTTTAGGGCAAGAGATTGAGGTTACTGCAGCAGACCTTCGACGGGTACTGGACCTGGGTGATGATGTTGCCCACCCAACCAGGTTACATCCTCTGACCGTACGGGGATATATTCTACGAATGATGTACACTAGGGACATTAACGCAGGAGTGCTAGAGAAAAGCAACCTGTGTTCCCAGTTCAAGTACCTGGTGCATGTCATTCTAAAGTGCATTGCTTCATCAAGGGGTGGATTTGATGATCTATCTAACAAAATCCACAATGCTTACGTGGCACTGGTGCTGAATCACCCCATCATCTTCTCCAACATAATTTTCTCTTACCTGATCGAGAACCTTGAGGCCAAGGGTAAGGAGAGCTTCTACATGTATCCAAGGTTGTTGAAAATGATCATAGATGAGAAGCTCCCTCTACTACCCAAGGAAAAGGACGATGTAGTGATGCTAGAGGTTATGGATAACACTACCCTTGGGAGGATGACGGTGTACAGGGGGAAGCAGGTGAAAGCCCCTGTCAGGAGATTGTTCAGGCACTTGGCCAGTGCTGATTACATGGTGCCTTCTCACAAGAAGTGGCATCACGAAGAGAGTGATTCAGACGTCGAGCTTATTGAGATACCCACTGATGATTCTGGTGATGACAACAACGACCATGGTGATGGTCAAGGCGGTGAGGCTCCGGGTAGATCCATGCAGGCTCCAATCCACCCCAACTTTCAGATAGATGAGGAGGAAGAGTCGGACGAGGAGTCACTAGTGAGGACAATGGGCAACAAGTTTGTTGCCACTAAGAGAGGGGTTGCGGTGGTTGGTGGACGCAAGGGTGAGTTCGGGGATGCCGCTACTGCTGATTCTAATCCATCATACATCCCGGACCATCCCATTAACCTAGGGGGAGCATCCTCTTCTAAGGTCTCAAGGAAGAAGAGGATGGCTCAGCCCCATGGGATGAAGAGCAAGAGGAGGAGGATTATTTTGATTACCACCACATCCACCATGGCTACCACCACTACTACCACACCCCCTATCACCACTACCACACACCCTGCCACCACTATCACACCTCCGAGCACCACTACCACAGCCACCCCTTCACCATCCACTCCTATTCCACCACCCATATTCACCACATCCACCACCCCTACCACCACCCAAAGAGCCAGAACCTCTCATCAATTCCCAATGAGCCATGGACCCACTCTACCCTCTATCGCAGTAGAAGAACAGCTAGACAACCTAAACCAGATGGTTCTAAAGCTGCTCGCTGCCGATGAGCAAAGAGCTACACAGCTAAACCAGCTTATAGAGCTCAATGCTGCCCAAGCTCAGCAGATTACACAGCTTCAGGAGCAGAATGCTCGTTCAGTTAAGAGGATTGAGGATTTGGAGAAAAAGAACAAGAAGACCATGCTCAGACTAGAGGATCAAATGATGAGACTCTAAAGATCAGGGAAGGTAATGATGATGATGATGATGATGATGATGATGATGATGTTGATGTTGATGAGGATGATGATGATGAGTCTGGTGAAGAAGATGAAGGTGATGATGAAGGATTGAGGGGAAAGAAGAGAGGAGATGTTGATGATGATGAAGGCGATGTTGCTGCATCAGCCTCTACTTAGGGTCAAGAAAGGCGCACTAAAAGAGCACAAGATCAAGGAGTATCATCTTCAACTCCTACTATTGAAGAATTGACTGGTCAAGATAAAAGTGAAGATTAGATGTTTTGTATTTAGAAAACTTTTGTACTTGGTTCAAATATTACATTGATGTAATTTATGATTATTTATGTTTATCTATGCTTAAATGTCTTGATTAATTACTAATGATTGATGTGTTAAATGTTTAAACCAAGCAGATAACATCCCAGCAAGATGAATATGATATTTCTCCCCTTTAGCAAATCAAGTCTCAATTCACAATGATTCTTGATTTGCAAGGAATTCTGAGAAGGTCAGTGAGATACACTCCTGAAGAAGGAGAAATCATACACGATCTGGCTGATGAGCAACTTGCAGAGATGGTCAGACTGAATCCTGACGAGCTCGTCAAAGACGCTCCCAAGGTTGATGTTATGAGTGATGACGAGCTGAACGATGTTGATAAAATAGAGATTGAGGATGTCACGTCTGAGCATTATCCAAAGTACACTGACTGCGAGGGAAATGTGATCCCCGACTTGGGTGACACTCTCGGTATTGCTACATATGAAAAACTGGATGAGATGGAGAAAGAAACAAATAAGGATGAAAGCCAAGCTCAACCCACAGATGCAGATGTTGATATAAAAAAGGCTGAATGGGCAGCTTGTTTTGATGAAATACGAGCCTAACGCACAACTCAAAAGCAAAATGCCTACACCAATCTCTACAAGGTCAAGAAACATCTAATGGTGTTTGGCAAGATTATTGCGTGGGCGTATTTTGAGGATCTAAATGTTTATGCTTTAAAAAGGCATAAGGGAATAGAGTACTTCAGATATCCACATGATCTGAAGACTCTCCCAGGTTTTGAGCTCAAGCACCTGGCACGCTTAAATCTGCTATGTGCTGATCCTAGAAAGATGTCAGGTTGGTTTGAGGCTGCTCTAAAGAAGGAATACCACACTAGATGGGTAAACTTCAGTCCTCAATAACCGAAGAGGTACATTCGTAGGTCTAAAGTGGATCCCATATTTGGAAAGCCTAAAGTCGTGTTGAAGTGGAGGCCCCCATGCACAATGTCCAAGATTCCTTTACGGGAAATGCCTCAGGACTTCACTCCACACTTCAAATGGTGGTTTATGATTGGAGAACAGGCGAAGCGGTCATAGTTCAAAATAGAGAAGGAAAAATGGGAACTATCTGGGTATTCGACCTATTGTGTCTTACGAACTTGTCTACATAAGATGTCTACACATTGTACAAGTGGCCACTGTTCTATGACGCGCAAGATATTGTACAAGCTCTCAAGTTCCAGAACGTTATACGACTCTGCTTTGCATTTGAAATACATGCAGGAGTTACAAGAGAGGAGAAGTACAAGAAATTTGAGGAGCTTATGAAGAATGTAAGATGATAAAGGAAATTAGGTCCAAAGGGGAGTTTGTTGATACATTTGAACCTAGTTTATGAGCTTAATGTAAATGTTTGTCATGTTTTACATATATGTAATGAATGAGTTGAATGAAATACCATATGCGATTGATGCTTATAATGTTTAATGTTTCATTATTTATTGTGTGATAAAGTATATTGAACTAACTATATAGGTTGGTGGTTGTTGTGCATAGTTCTTAGTCAATAATGATTGAGAAATGTGTTCAAACTTAGTCGTATGAGTCTTCATGCGAATGGACCATCCCATCAGCCTAGGGGGAGCATGCTCTTCTAAGTGCTCAAGGAAGAAGAGGATGGCTAAGCCCTATAGGATGAAGAGGAAGAGGAGGAGGATTTCATTGATTACCACCACATCCACCACAACTACCACCACTATTACCACACCTCCGATCACTACTAGCACACACCCTGCCACCACTATCATACCTCCAACCACCATTACCACAACCACCCATTGACCATCCACTCATATTCCACCACCCATATTCACTACATCCACCACCACTACCACCACCCAAAGAGCCAAAACCTCTCATCAATTCCCAATGAGCCATGGACCCACTCTACCCTCTATCGGGGTAGAAGAACAGCTAGCCAACCTAATCTGGATGGTGCTAAAGCTGCTAGCTGGCGATGAGCAAAGAGCTACATAGCTAAACCAACTAATGGAGCTCAATGCTTCTCAAGCTTAGAAGATTACATAGCTTTTGGAGCAGAATGCTCGTTTAGTTAAGAGGATTGAGGATTTGGAGGCAAAGAACAAGAAGATCATGCACAGACTTAAAGGATCAAAAGATAAGTCTCTGAAGATCAAGGAAGGTGATGGTAATGATGATGTTGATGATGATGATGAGTCTGGTGAAGAAGATGAAGGTGATGATGAAGGATCGAGGGGAAGGAAAAGAGGAGATGATGATGACGAAGGTGATGCTGTTGCATCAGTCTCTGCTCAGGATCAAGAAATGCGCACTAAAAGAGCACAAGATCAAGGAGCATCATCTTCAGCTACTGCTGTTAAAGAATTGACTACTCAAGATAAAAGTGAAGATTAGATGTTTTGTATCTAGAAAAATTTTGTACTTGATTCAAATTTTACATTGATGTAATTTATGGTTATTTATGTTTATCTATGCCTAAATGTATTGATTAATTACTAATGATTGATGTGTTAAATGTTTAAATCAAGCAGATAAAAAGTCCCTACAAGATGAATATGATATTTCTCCCCTTTAGCAAATCAAGTCTCAATTCACAGTGATTCTGGATTTGCAAGGGATTGTGAGAAGGTCAATGATCTACACTCCCGAAGAAGGAGAAATCATACACGACCTGACCGATGAGCAACTTGCAGAGATGTTCAGACTGAATCCTGAGGAGCTCGTCAAAGACGCTCCCAAGTTTGATGTTATGAGTGATGACGAGCTAAACGACGTTGATGAAATAAAGATTGAGGATGTCACATCGGAGCACCATCCAATGTACACTGACCAAGAGGGAAATGTGATCCCTGACTTGGGTGACACTCTCAGCGGTGCTACATTTGTAAAACTAGATGAGATGGAGAAAGAAACAAATATGGATGAAAGCCAAGCTCAAGCCATAGATGCGGATGTTGATATAAAGAAGGCTGAATCGGCAGCTTGTTTTGATTAAATATGAGCCTAACGCATAGCTCAAAAGCAAAATGCCTACACCAAACTCTACAAGGTCAAGAAACATCTGATGGTGTCTGGCAAGGTTATTGCGTGGGCGTATTTTGAGGATCTAAATGTTTATGCTGTAAAAAGGCAGAAGGGAATACAGTACTTCAGATATCCACATGATCTGATGACTCTCGCAGGTGTTGAGCTCAACCAACTGGCACGCTTAAATTTGCTATATGCTGATCCTAGAAATATATCAGGTTGGTTTGAGGCTACTTTAAAGAAGGAATACCACACTAGATGGGTAAACTTCAGACCTCAACAATCGAAGAGGTACATTCGTAGGTCTGAATTGGATCCCATATCTGGAAAGCCTAAAGTCTTGTTGAAGTGGAGTCCCCCACGCACAATGTCCAAGATTCCCTTACGGGAAATGCCTCAGGACTTCACTCCACACTTCAAATTATGATTCGAGAACACGAGAAGCGATCATAGTTCAAAATAGAGAAGGAAAAATGGAAACTATTTGGGTATTCGACCATATATGGCTTACAAACTTGTCTGCAGAAGTTGTCTACACATTGTACAAGTGGCCACTGTTCTATGATGCGCAAGATATTTTACAAGCCCTCCAGTTCTAGAACGTCATACAACTCTGTTTTGTATTTGAAATACATGCAGGAGTTACAAGAGAAGAGAAGTACAAGAAATTTGAGGGGCTTATGAAGAATGTCAGACGTTAAAGAAAAGTAGGTCCAAGGGGGAGTTTATTGATACATATGTACCTAGTTTATGAGCTTAATGTAAATGTTTGTCATGTCTTACACATATGTAAAGAATGAGTTGAATGAAATACAATATGTGATTGATGCTTATAATGTTTAATGTTCTATTGTTTATTGTGTGATAAAGTATATTGAACTAACATATAGGTTTGTGGTTGTTGTGCATACTTCTTAGTCAATAATGATTGAGAAAATGTTCAAACTTAGTTGTATGAGTCTTCATGCGAATGGACAATGCTAATGGACCATACACATGAATATCTCATGCTAATGGACCAGTCACATGACTAAACTAGGAGACTAGATTAGTCACATGATTGAGACATAAGATTGACTCAGTCACACGACTGCATCTTTAGTCGTGCGTATGAATCAATCGCATGATTCAGTCGCACAACTGAACCATGCTAATGTTTCAGTCGTACGAATGAAAGCCCATAACCTATAAATACCACCTAATTATAAGATTTCAAGAGACTTGAAGAATTTCCTCACATACTTGTACCCTAGCCGTCTAGAGCGTCCAGAAAGCCTGTTCGAAGCTCATAGTTCACACCCGATCTTGTTCTACTCATTTTTAAAGTTTCTTTAATCATTAGATTGATGGGGATTGCGTTCTCGCTGATTGGATCGCCAATCAAATAGGATTCCATAGTATTTGATCTGGTTTCACGCATTATCAGTTAGTACTCTGTACGTACACGGTCCTCCTAACAAAGGAGATGTTATACATGTGCCGAGGAGGGCCACCTGAGCAGAGACTACAAGAAGCCAAGGGCTGAAAATTCTGGTGCAGGGAAGAAGATGATCGGGACTGAAAGGCAGAGGGCGAGTGCCAGAGCGTTCACAATAACGCAGGAGGAGGCTAGGATGGAGCCCGATGTTGTGTAAGGTATGTTTCTAGTAAATCAAACTTTAGCCTCTATGTTATTTGATTCTGGTGCTAGTAAAAGATTTATTTATGCTGCTTTTTGTGCTAAATTGCCTGTTAGTAGTAAGAATATAGATATGCCCTTCCATGTAAAAATTACCATAGGTAAGTCTACCAGGATTTATGAGATGATAGAAGGTTGTGACATAGAGCTAGAAGGTCACAAGTTTCCCATTAGACCATTTGTGATGACCTTAGGCGGGTTCGATGTTGTCCTAGGAATGGATTGGTTGGCGAGCTACGAGGCAAACATTGTGTGTCGAAAGAAGATGATTCGATTGACAGCGCCCGACAGTAGTTCGGTGACGGTTTATGGTGATCGGGTCATGACAATTATGAAGGTGATTTCGATGGCGGTGGCGTCAAAGTGCATGAGGCATGGATGTAGTGCCTACTTGAAGGATGTGGATACACCAACACCACAACTGACTGACATACCGGTGTTGTGTGACTTTCCAGATGTGTATGAGTATGAATCATTCGTGCGAATGAAGAGTGCGAATGAATTCAATCGTGCGACTGGATTCAGTCGTGCATATGAATAGGATGATTGGAATCAAGTGACTGGAGTTGTTCAAACGTGCGAATGAGGAATACGATTGAGTTCAGTCATGCGAATGGAGTATGCGAATGAGTTCAATCATGCGGTTGAGATAGTCGTGCGACTGATGGCTGCTATTATTACAAAATCAAAGAATTTGACACTTTGACAAAAAATACGATTTTACTAGGAACCCTAATATGCCGTATAGTGAAAAATCAAAACTTTAATGCCTGAAAACAATAAAAACACCTGTTGTAGCAAAGTGGTGACTCTTTTGATTAAAACGTGGGCTTTTGACACCAAACCTAATTGAACCAAACGCAAAATCAAGAGCCAAGGCTTTGATACCACTTGTTAGGACCATGTACGTACGAACTACTAACTGATTCTATGTTTAAACATGATCAAATAATGCGGAATCATATTTGATTGGCGATCCAATCAATCAGAATGATAAACCGATCGATATAAGATTAAACTAAATGTTAAGAACGAGTAGGAATCGATCAAGTACGAACTATGAACTTGGACAGGCTGTTTGGGACGCTCAGGAAGGCTAGGGTTTTCGTGTATGTGAGCATCTCTCAAAGTGTTCTATTTTCCATGAATTAGGTGGTATATGTTGGTTAGTTGTTTCCATTCGTACGATTGAACCATTAGCATGGTTCAGTCAAGCAACTGAATCATGCGATTGATCCATACGCACGACTGAGTCAATCTTATGTCTCAATCATACGACTGATCCAGTCTCCTGATTCAGTCATGCGACTGATCCATAAGCATGATGTATTCATGCATATGGTCTATAAGTATGGGCCATTAGCATGAATACTCATCCGATTAGGTTGAACACACTACACAATCATTATTGACTTAGAACTGTGTACGACAACCTCAAACTTATATAAGAAGTTCGTACGTATAAATTAAAGATAAGTAAACATCAAATCATAAATCATATTTCATTACTTCGTCAAATTACACATATGTAAGACATGAAAGAATTTTACATTTAAGCATATAAACTAGGTACACATGTATCTACAGATATGACATTTGTGTAACCAACCCTAAACGGCTCATAAATAGTGTCTTACATTCTACGAGTTTAACACTAATAAAAAATGTTATGTAGTGTGTTTACAACAGGACCGGAGCGGCTAGTCTGACCAAGAACCTATGGAAAAACCATTTGAACAGTATTGCAAGGACTGCAAAGATTTTAAATTCTTTTTCTTTTTAGTAGTTTTATTTCATTTATTAATTTAGTAATTATGATGCCATAATCTAGTTATGCAATAGTTTATTGTATGAATAGTGTAAATATATGATCAAGATATGAAATAATTAGATTACATCATGATACATAAGTAAGCTACAGTATATACTTTAATATGAAAACTAAAATGTGATATAATTTTAATATTTTTCATCCCACACTGGAACTCAAAAGAATAGTAAGAGAAGGCTCAATCTATAAAAGGAGAAATTATCATTCTCACAAGAATTAATTATGCTAGTCAATGAATCATATTATTGCTAGTTGATCTTGAAGTTTGATATTAACTCTTAGTAGGCTTTCAAATTTAAAGATCAACTTGTGATAATATTCTTATTTTAATGACCCTTAGAGGGCCATCTTATAAATATTTGAATTTTTTTATATTGTTTTGATTTTTTTAGATTTATAATTTTCTGTATTTTCATCAAATAAATTTTTGTAATTTATTTAAACTATTTTAGTATTTTTCATAAACTTTGTAGTCTAGTTAAAATTATTCTAGGTTATTAAAATGAATAAAACACCTTGTTATGTAAAATAATAGTTATTCGTTAAGATAATTTGTATGTTAAAAGCATGAAGTCCACACCATGGCAAGAACAAGGAAAAATGAGTGTGGATTGCAACTGAGAAAATTAATCAGAAAATTAGTGTACGTATCACAACCAAAATCAAATGGAACAAATTCACAAAAAGTCATTGAAGTTGAAGGAAAAACGATCACAAATTTGGCTAAAAATATTACGAATGAATGTATTTGATAAAAGACTTGACATGAGAATGTTTTATGTTTGATACATAAAAACTATTTCATATGGTTTTATATTAGAACTTTTTAACTATAATTGAAGTTGGATATGACATTTGTAGAACCAGCCCTAACCGGCCCATAAACAGTGTGTTACATTGTACGAGTTTAACATTAATAAAAAGTGTTATGTAGTGCGTTTAGAAGGGATCGGAGCGGCTAGTCAGACCTAGAACCTGTAGAAAAACCGGTTGAAGAATAGTGCAAGGTCTACAAAGATTTTAAAATTTTTCTTTTTGGTAATTTTATTTCTTTGACTAGTTTAGTAATTGTGATGCATATTCTAGTTATCCGATTGTAACACCCGGTTATTCTTTTAAAGTTAATAAAGAAATAAGAAACTGAAGGAAAAAAAGAAAGAAAAGTAATAAAGCCCAAGGTTGAAGGACTAAAAATGTCAAAAAGGACAAAATCTTCAACAGTTGGTGATAAAGGTGGCATGGCCGCCTATCCCACTCTCTACATTCGTATCATTCAGATTTTATAGAGAGAAAGGAAGAAAGAGAGCTGAATCTCTAGGGTTTCTAAAGAAGAATCAAAAGAGACCGAATTCAAGGTAAGAATTCATGTGTTTATGATGTTCTTAACCGGTTATATCCTCGGTTTTGTGCTTATGTATGTTTTTATGTGTTCGGGTATGTTTTTGGTGGGTCTCTAGGTGGTTGAACTCAACTTGCAAACGGGTTTTGAAGAAGTCATAAGCAGAGGCTGCTATGGTTAGTTCTGGAACCCCCTTTTCACATGTATTTTTAACTGCTTTGGGCTGGAAATTCATGTATTTACGTTTTTTATAACAGTTGGGTTTATACCCGTATGTATGTATGTGTGTATGTTACGGGTGGGGTTTGATTCTTGGGCTATGTATGTGTTTGATATTGATATGATGATGTTTCTAGGGCTTAGAATGCATAATTTAAGCTTAGAATAAGTTTGAGAATGATTGGGGACTAAATTATGATGTTTAAGTGTGAAATAGGTTGCTCATGCGCCCAAATAGGGTTCATGTGCCTAGTATGGAAAACTGCCTAAGTGTTCCCATGCGCCCGAGACCTCATGAACCCATATAGTAGTCATGCACCTACAAATAGACAATATTTGACAAAGTGTTCATGCGCCCAGAATAGCTCATGCGCCTAAGCACTCATGCGCATGCAATAGTGCTCGTGAGCCAAGAATTGCCCAAAATAGACTAAGTATTGCTCATGCGCTTTAAGAGTGCTCATGCGCCTCAAAGTGGCCCATGCGCCTAAGTGTTCTTCATGCGCCTGAAAGGTAATGGGCCTGCATAGTGCTGATGCGCCTGTATAGTGTTCATGCGCCTAAAGACTTACAATATTTTCTGAATTTTGTGGAAAAATGTAAAAGTAGGCTTTGACCTGGGCTGTTCTCGGGGGCTATGTAAGTTGACTTTTTGAGGTCAAAGATGATGTGATGGGCATGAATGATATAAGGTAATGATGATGATGATGGTACTATGTATGATGTTATGCATAATGGTATGTATGATGTTATGCATGATAGTATGTGTGATGTATGTTATGCATGTATGATGGTGCCTTGTATGGTGATGTTATATGTTTATGTTTATGTTCCTGTTATCTGTGATTATTTTCCTATGGCTTTACGTTGAATGTTAATGAGTGAAATTAAAAGTATTATATAACGTAAAGTGGAAGATAATGAAAAGAGGAATGTAATAAAAGAATGCATGCATTAATGAACGAATGAAAGTATGAAAGGCTTGAAAGCAAATGTATGGAGGCTCACACCCAATGAAGGGTGTTAGCTCAACCGTGTGCGGGTTAGCTCCCCTAGAAGGATGCACACCGGGGCTTGATCCATGTGATTAAGCATATGTATGGAGGTTCACACCCAATGAAGGGTGTTAGCTCAACGGTGTGCGGGTTAATTACCCTAGAAGGATGCACACTTGGGTTCAATCCTTGTTATTAACCATACGTGTGGGACCCTTGCCGCTTAGCCTAGGTACTGGAGTCAACTTCGTGCATAATGTTCAAGGTCTTTGAAAGACCTCAGGCCTAGTACCGGCTTTATGCATGATAGTGGGGTGAAGCCCATGGCATTGGTCTGAATGAAAGTAAAGATTTAATGACGAATATACGAAATGAACGAACAAATGATGAAGTTAATAATGATATTTTCTATGTGTACGTATGATGTGTGACCACATACAAAAGTAAGCAATGGTTTTAACAAAAGATAAAGTATGTTTTATTTTAAAACTACAACTCACTCAACAATGTTGACTTTATGTGTTTCCAGTTGGCAGATAAAGGTTGCTGAGGATGGCATGGCGTGGGTACTTGACTCCTTTTTGGATGGCATCCATTTTTATAATGCTTTTGTGATGTAACGCAACAAATATTTTGTAATGTGATAACGATGTATTATTTTGCAAAAGCATTTATAATGAAATGAAATGTCATTTTTGAATGTTTCTGTTGCAGCATTTAATTAAGTTAAACTTAAAAATATGTTTTATGTGCAATGATTGACCAGATGTGAGCATCCCGAGAACGGGGCATTATAAAAGAAGACCTTCAAAGGTTACCTAGAACACTTATAAGTACGTGTACATAGATAATCTAAATAATCCTACGTTAACTAGTTGACCTGTTTGACCCTTTGGTGACATATTAGGTGAAGTATCGTTTTATCATGTATATCAAGTTAACATACAAGAATATCATACAAATTATCCACATGTATCACATAATTAATCCAAGTTCTACCTAAGTGTTCCCATGTGCCCGAGACCTCATGCGCCCATATAGTAGTCATGCGCCTAGAAATATGCAAAATTTGACTAAGTGTTCATGTGCCCAGAATAGCTCATGTGCCCAAGCACTCATGCGCCTACATAGTGCTCATGCACTTAGAATTGCCCAAAATAGACTAAGTGTTGCTCATGCGCCATAATAGTGTTGATGCGACTAAAAGTGGCCCATGCACCTAAGTGTTTCTCATGCGCCTGAAAGGTAATGCGCCTGCATAGTGCTCATGCGCCTGCATAGTGTTCATGTGCCTAAAGACTTAGAATATTTTCTAAATTTCGGGGAAAAATGTAAAAGTAGGCTTTGACCTGGGATGTTCCTAGTGGTTATGTAAGTTGACTATTTGAGGTCAAAGATGATGTGATGGGCATGAATGATATAAGGTGATGATGATGATGATGATTTATGTATGATGTTATGCATGATGGTATGTATGATGTTATGCATGATGGTATGTGTGATGTATGTTATGCATGTATGATGGTGCCTTGTATGGCGATGTTATATGTTTATGTTTATGTTCCTGTTATGTGTGATTATTTTCCCGTGGCTTTACGTTGAATGTTAATGAGTGAAATTAAAAGTATTATGTAACGCAAAGTGGAAGATAATGAAAAAAGGAACGTAATCAAAGAATGCATGCATTAATGAACGAATGAAAGTATGAAAGGCTTGCAAGCATATGTATGGAGGTTCACACCCAATGAAGGGTGTTAGCTCAACCGTGTGTGGGTTTGCTACCCTATAAGGATGCACACTAGGGCTTGATCCATGTGATTAAGTATATGTATGGAGTTTCCCACCCAATGAAGGGTGTTAGCTCAACGGTGTGCGGGTTAATTACCCCAGAAGGATGCACACTAGGGTTCAATCCTTGTTATTAACCATATGTGTGGGACCCGTGCCGCTTACCCTAGGTACTGGAGTGAGCTTCATGCTCAATTTTCGAGGTATTTGAAAGACCTCAGGCCTAGTACTGACTTTAAGCATGATGGTGGGGTGAAGCACATGGCATTGGTCTGAATGAAAGTAAAGATTTAATGATGAATGTACGAAATGAACGAATGAATGATGAAGATAAAAATGATATTATCTATGTGTACGTATGATGTGTGACCACATACAAAAGTAAGCAACGGTTTTAACGAAATAATAAAGTATGTTTTATTTTAAAACTAGAGCTGACTCAATAATGCTGACTTTATGTGTTTGCAGTTGGTAGGTAAAGGTTGCTGAGGATAGCACGAGGCGGCTACGTGATTCCTTTTTGGATGGCATCCTTTTTTATAATGCTTTAGTTATGTAATGCAACAAGTATTTTGTAGTGTGATAACAATGTATTATTTTGCAAAAGCCTTTATAATGAAATGAAATGTCATTTTTGAATGTTTCCGTTGCAGCATTTAATTAAGTTAAACTTAAAAATATGTTTCATGTGCAATGATTAATGAGCTGTGAGCGTCCCGGGAAAGGGGCCTTACAAAAGAAGTCCTTTAAAGGTTACCTAGAACACATAAGCACATAAGTATGTGTACATAGATAAACAAAATAATCCTAGGTTAACCTTATTGACCCGTTTGACCCATTGGTGACATATTAGGTGAAGTATCGTTTTATCATGTATATCAACTTAACATAAAAGAATTTCATACAAATTATCCACATGTATAACATTATCAACCCAAGTTCTGCCTAAGTGTTCCCATGCGTCCGAGACCTCATGCACCCATATAGTAGTCATGTGCCTAAAAATAGGCGAAATTTGACTAAGTGTTCATATGACCAGAATAGCTCATGTGCCCAAGCACTCATGCGCCTGCATAGTGCTCATGCGCCTAAAATTGCCCTAAATAGACTAAGTGTAGCTCATGTGCCCTAATAGTATTGATGCGCCTGAAAGTGGCCCATGCGCCTAAGTGTTTCTCATGCGCCTGAAAGGTAATGTGCTAGCATAGTGCTCATGCGTCTGCATAGTGTTCATGCGCCTAAAGAATTAGAATATTTTTTGAATTTTGGGGAAAAATGTAAAAGTAGGCTTTCACCTCGGATGTTCGAGGGGGCTATGTAAGTTGACTTTTTGTGGTCAAAAATGATGTGATGGGCATGAATGATACAAGGTGATGATGATGATGATGCTATGTATGATGTTATGCATAATGGTATCTATGATGTGATGCATGACGGTATGTGTGATGTATGTTATGCATGTTTGATGGTGCCTTGTATGGCGATGTTGTGTGTTTATGTTTATGTTCCTCTTATGTGTGATTATTTTCCCATGGCTTTACGTTGAATGCTAATGAATGAAATTAAAAGTATTATGTATCGTAAAGTGGAAGATAATGAAAGAGGAACGTAATGAAAGAATGCATGCATTAATGAACGAATGAAAGTATGAAAGGCTTGCAAGCATATGTATGGAGGTTCACACCCAATAAAGGGTGTTAGCTCAACTGTGTGCGGGTTAGCTACTCCAGAAGGATGCACATTGGGGCTTGATCCATGTGACTAAGCATATGTATGGAGGTTCACACCCAATGAAGGTGTTAACTCAACGGTGTGCGGGTTAATTACCACAAAAGGATGCACACTGGGGTTTAATCCTTGTGATTAACCATATGTATGGGACCCTTATCGCTAACCCTAGGTACTGGGGTCAGCTTCGTGCGCAATGTTCGGGGTCTTCGAAAGACCTCAGGCCCAGTACCGAGTTTATGCATGATGGTGGGTTGAAGCACATGGCATTGATCCGAATGAAAGTAAAGATTTAATGATGAATGTAGGAAATGAACGAACGAATGATGAACATAATAATGATATTATCTATGTGTACGTATGATGTGTGACCACATACAAAAGTAAGGAATGGTTTTAATGAAAGATAAAGTTTGTTTAATTTTAAAACTAGAACTCACTCAGCAATGCTGACTTTATGTGTTTATAGTTGGCAGGTAAAGGTTGCTGAGGATGGCACGGGGCGGCTACTTGACTCCTTTTTCGATGGCATCCATTTTATAATGCAACAAGTATTTTGTAATGTGATAACGATGTATTATTTTCAAAAGCCTTTATAATGAAATGAAATGTCATTTTTGAATGTTTCTATTGCAGCATTTAATTAAGTTAAACTTTATGATATGTTTTATGTGCGATGATTGACCGGCTATGAGCGTCCCGGGAATGGGGCCTTACAAGTTGGTTTCATAGCCAAAGTTTAAGTGAAATGGGTAAAATTTTCAAAACAAACCTAAACTTAAACTGAAAATAGGACGGAAAGGGAAGGGATGCCAATCCAAGTATCTGCGTGCCATTGGGTATTTTCTTAATGTTAACCGGCATTATGTGCGCATGTTATGTGGTTTATGTGTTGTTTGTAGATTTAGATATTGATGTAGTGAGGATAGGAAATGCATGGGTTATGAAGAGTAAAGTAAGTGGCTAATCACAATTAGCCACTGTAATTAAGGACTTACTATACTTGACATAAACTAAGCTGTTCCCTTAAATGATCGTGTTGGTGTTTGAATCTTTTAATGTGTGTTAGAGGATGGCCGGTGGTAGATCATCGAAATCTTCGAGGGGTGTAGGTCGTGGCGTGAATGGTGCTGAACCGCGGCCCCAAAGAGGAAGAGTTCAAAAGGTGGTTCATGAAGAACGAGAGACCCCTCATCCAGAGGGTGGAGATGAGAGTGCTAACCTTAGAGCCTCAGTGAAGGAGGCTGTTGTGGAGGAAGTGCATCGGGTCATGCAGACGATCCTACCATCTGTGGTGACTAAAGTGATTAAGATTGTATGGGAGGTGGAGAGGAAAGAAAGGAGTAGGCCTAGAGACGAAGGGAGACGACCCAAGACTGAAACGGTTTTCTCGGATGACGAGGAAGAAGAGGAGGAAAAAGAGCCTGTGTAGGAGGCAGCATGAGGCTGTAACTATGGGGCATTTCAAAGATGCAAGCCCCCAACATTCGATGGTAATGGCACTGCTGCTGCTTCTCACTAGTGGGTGAGAGAGATGGAAGTTGTTTTGAATATCAGTGAGTGCCGGGAAGATCAGAAGGTGAAGTTTGCCGCCCACTTGTTTGTGGACTCAGCTCTCTGTTGGTGGGACAGTATTGTCCAAGCTGAGGGTAGCAGGGTTATTGGGAGGATGAGGTGGGCAGAGTTAAAGAAGTTGGTGATTGAGGAGTTCTGTCCTTATAGGGAGATGGAAAAGATTGAGGGGGAGTCCCTGCAGTTGGATGCGGGGACTATGACTCATCAGAAGTACACCGCCAAGTTCAACAAAATGGCATGGCTGGTGTTTGATCAGCTGACACCTCTGTCACGAAAGATCAAGTGATATACACAGGCTTGCCGGCGGATATCCGTAGGCACATGATCGTCGCCCGACCCAACACGTTTAGGTCGGCGGTGGACTTAGCGGGAAGGTTGTACGACGAGAAAGAGGTGGTGGTGGCTGAGGTGAGCAAGAAGGGTGGTGGTGATCGGAACTGGAATGGGAAACAGATTGGACGTGGCGGGGCCACTCCAAGCAAGAAAGGTGCCCGGGAGGATGACCGACGTGTTGTCACATCGGGGGCGGGGTTGAGGATGTGTGGCAAGTGTGGGAGTGAGCACACCGGTGAATGTAGATTGGGATTGAACATGTGCTTCAAATGTGGGAAGCCTGGCCACATGGCGAGGGAGTGTAAGACTGGGAAGTGTTTTAACTGTGGCGGGGAGGGCCACATGAGCAGGGACTGTAAGAAGCCGTGGGCCGAAGGTTCGGGAGCGAAGATGGTTGGAGGAGAAGGGTAGAGGGCAAGTGCCAGAGTGTTCATGATGACACAGGAGGAGGCTAGGATGAACCCCGATGTCATGGCAAGTACGTTTCTAGTAAACCAAACCTTAGCCTCTGTGTTATTTGATTCTGGTGCTAGTAAAAGTTTTATTTCTACTGTTTTCTGTGCTGATTTGCCTGTTAGTAGTAAGAAAATAGATACGCCCTTCGATGTAGAAACTGCCATAGGTAGGTCTACCAGGATTTTTGAGATGATAGAGGGTTGTGACATAGAACTAGAAGGTCCCAAGTTTCTTGTTAGACCATTTGTGAGGACCTTAGGCGGATATGGCATAGTCCTAGGAATGGATTGGTTGGCGGACTATGATGCGAACATTGTGTATCGCAAGAAGATGATTCAATTGACAGCGCCTGACGGGAGTACAGCGACGGTTTATGGTGAACGAGTCATGACGATTCTCAAGGTGATTTCGATAGAAGTAGCGGGAAAGTGCCTGAGGCGTGGATGTAGTGCCTACTTGTCCTATGTAAAGGATGTGGATACGCCAACACCACAACTCACTAATGTACCGGTGGTGTGTGACAATCCATACGTGTTTCCTAAAGACTTACCAGGAGTGCCACCTGACCGCGAGATCAAGTTCCAGATTGACTTGATATCGGGTGCCCAACCTGTAGCTAAGGCACCGTATCGCTTGGCTCCGACTGAGATGAAAGAGTTGATGGATTAATTGCAAGAGCTGGTTGTTAAGGGGTTTATTAGACCTAGTATCTCTCCTTGGGGTGCTTCGGTCTTATTTGTGAAGAAGAAAGATGATAGTATGAGGATGTGTATTGACTACCGTGAGCTGTATAAGTTGACGATAAAGAACCAATACCCCTTACCAAAATTGATGATTTGTTTGATCAGCTTCAAGGTGTCAGTTGGTGCTCAAGGATAAATCATCGATCGGGCTACCATCAGCTAAAGGTGAAAGAGCAGGATATTCCGATAATAGCTTTTCGCACATGCTATGGACATTACGAATTTCTCGTTATGTCATTTGGTTTGACCAACGCGATAGCTGCTTTTATGGACTTGATGAATCGAGTGTGCCGGCCGATGTTGGATAAATCAGTGATGGTGTTTATCAACGATATCCTGATTTATTCCAAGAGCGAGAATGAACATGCCGGTCACCTTCGTGAGGTGTTGGAGACGTTGAGAAAGGATAAATTATATGCTAAATTCTCCAAGTGTGCATTTTGGTTGCGGGAGGTTCAGTTTTTGGGACACGTGGTGAATCCCGAGGGGATTATGGTGGATCCGGCAAAGGTGGAGGCAGTGATGCAATGGAAGTCTCTGAAGATGCCATCCGTGATTCGTCGCTTCTTGGGTTTGGCAGGCTACTATAGAAGGTTTATCCAAGACTTCTCTAAGATCGCTTCTCCACTAACCAATTTGACACGTAAGGATGTAAAGTTTGCATGGTATCAAGATCAAGAGAAGGCGTTCGAGGAGTTAAAGTCAAGATTGACTCAAGATCCTGTTTTGTCGTTACCCAATGGAAGTGAAGATCAAGTGGTTTATTCTGATGCTTCCTACTCGGGGTTGGGGTGTGTGTTAATGCAGAGGGGAAAAGTTATAGCCTATGCATCCCGACAGTTAAAGGTTCATGAGGTTAATTACCTACTCATGACTTGGAGCTAGCAACTGTGGTCTTCGCGTTAAAGATATAAAGGCACTACCTATACGGTACAAAGTGAACCATATTCACCAACCACAAGAGCTTGAAGTACTTCTTTGAGCAAAAGAACCTCAACATGAGGCAGAGGAGATGGTTGGAGCTTATAAAGAATTATGATTGCGAGATCCATTACCATCTAGGCAAAGCCAATGCGTTGGCGGATTCGTTTAGCCGGAAAGAGAGACCCGAACTAATTCAGGTGAAAGCTTACCGGTTGATCATGACCTCGGATGTGATGAAGCATGTCAAGGAGTTTCAAGATGAATCATTGAAAGAAATCATCTTAACTCTGCAAGGATGAGAGGTCTGGTTGCAAATTTTAGTGAAAACACACTTGGTGTTAAGACCCGATTCGGGCAGATGTGGATTCCTCGTTTTAGGGATCCACGTGTGAAGATCATGGATGAAGCTCATAAGACTCGGTATTCTATTCATCCTGGTGCTACAAATATGTATCAAGACATGAAGAAAAACTATTGGTGGCCGGTATGAATCGTGATGTGGTGGAGTATCTGAGTAAATGCCTTACTTGTTTACAAGTGAAGGCCAAGCACCAAAAGCCGTATGGGAAGATCCAACCTTTGGATATACCAGAGTGGAAGTGGGAGCATATAACCATGGCCTTTATTACGAAGCTACCACATACCACGCGAGGGTTTGATTCCATATGGGTGATAGTTGATCGTTTGACGAAGAGTGCTCACTTTCTACCAATCCGTGAGACATATTCATCCAAGAGGTTGGCAGATCTTTTCATCAAGGAGATCGTAACTCATCATGGTGCGTCGGTGTCTATTGTGTCTGATCGTGACACCCAGTTTACATCAAAATTTTGGAAGAAATTCCACGACACAATGGAGAAGAGGTTACACATTAGCATGATTTATCATCCTCAAACGGATGGTAAATCAGAAAGAATGATTCAGATGCTGGAAGATATGCTTCGAGCATGCATCATTGACTTTGGGGGAAGTTGGGAGGACCACCTACCGTTAGCTGATTTCTCATATAACAACAGTTATCATGCCTGCATTGGTATGCCCCATTATGAGATCCTATACAGTAGGAGATGCA
Source organism: Flaveria trinervia (assembly GCA_025506515.1). NCBI lineage: Eukaryota > Viridiplantae > Streptophyta > Magnoliopsida > Asterales > Asteraceae > Flaveria > Flaveria trinervia. The sequence goes on along the minus strand of CM046453.1, from coordinate 23,039,611 downwards.
GGACACCCGTCTGTTGGGGTAATATTGGTCAGAAAGAGTTAGGAAGCGTCGAGGTGATCGAGGCTACGAATGAGAAGCTTGAAAAGGTCAAAGCCTTCATGAAGGAAGCCAAAGATAAACAAAATTAGTATGTTGATAAACGACGCAGACCGATTGAGTTCTAGGTGAGTTATAGAGTTATGTTGAAAATCTCACCTTGGAAAGGTATCATTCGGTTTAGAAAGCGGGGCAAGTTGAGCCCGAGATACATAGGGCCTTTCCGAATCATTTCTCGAGTAGGTGAGTGGGCCTATAGATTAGAGTTTGCAGATGAGTTAAGTGTAATTCATCCGACATTCCATGTATCGCATTTGAGAAAGTGTTTAGCAGACCAGGTTATGATTGTACCACTAGAAGATATCGAGGTAGATGAACGGCTCAATTATGTGGAGTAACCAGTGGCGATCATTGATCGTAAAGAGAAAAGGTTAAGGAATAAAGTGGTTCCTCTTGTCCGTGTATAGTGGAAGCACGTAAAGGGATTTGATTCTACGTGAGAGACTGAAGAAGAGATGAGACAACATTACCCACATTTATTCGAGGAGTAACAGGTGTCGGGGACGAAACCTATATAAGGGGGGTAGATTGTAACACCTGGTTATTCTTTTAAAGTTAATAAAGAAAGAATAAAGTGAATGAAAAAAGAAAGAAAAGTAATAAAGCCCAAGTTGAAGGACTAAAAGTGTCAAAAAGGACAAAATCTTCAGAAGTTGGTGATAAAGGTGGCATGGCTGCCCATCCCACTCTCTACATTCGTATCATTCGGATTTTAGAGAGAGAGAGAGGAAGAAAGAGAGCTGAAACTCTCGCGTTTCTGAAGAAGAATCAGAAGAGTCTGAATTCAAGGTAAGAGTTCATGTGTTTAGGATGTTCTTAACCGACTATATCCTCGGTTTTGTGCTTATGTATGTTTGTATGTGTTCAGGTATGTTTTTAGTGGGTCTCTAGGCGGTTGAACTCAACTTGCAAACAGGTTTTGAAGAAGTCATAACTAGAGGCTACTAAGGTGAGTTCTAGAATCCCCTTTTTACATGTTTTTTTAACTACTTTGAGGCTGGAAATGCATGTATATATGTTTTTTTTAAAAAGTTGGGTTTATACCCGTATGTATGTATGTGTGTATGTTGCGGGTGGGGTTTGATTATTGGGCTATGTATGTGTTGATGTTGTTATAATGATGTTTCTAGGGCTTAGAATGCATAATTTAAGCTTAGAATAAGTTTGAGAATGATTGGGGACTGAATTATGATGTTTAAGTGTGAAATAGGTTGCTCATGCGCCCAAATAGGGTTCATGCACCAAGTATGGAAAACTGCCTAAGTATTCCCATGCACAAGAGACATCATGCACCCATATAGTAGTCATGCGCCTAGAAATAGGCAAAATTTGACTAAGTGTTCATGCACCCAGAATAGCTTATGCACCCAAGCACTCATGCGCCTGCATAGTGCTCATACGCCTGCATAGTGCTTATGCGCCTGCATAGTGCTTATGCGCCTAGAATTGCCTAAAATAGACTAGGTCTTGCTCATGCGCCCCAATAGTGCTGATGCGCCTGAAAGTGGCCCATGCGCCTAAGTGTTTCCCATGCGCCTGAAAGGTAATGCGCCTGCATAGTGCTTATGCGCCTGCATAGTGTTCATGCGCCTAAAACTTAGAATATTTTCTGAATTTCGGGGAAAAATGTAAAAGTAGGCTTTGACCTAGGATATTCCCGGGGGCTATGTAACTTGACTTTTTAAGGTCAAAGATGATATGATGGGCATGAATGATATAAGATGATAATGATGATGATGTTATGTATGATGTTATGCATGATGGTATGTATGATGTTATGCATGGTGGTATGTGTGATGTACGTTAGCATGTGTGATGGTGCATTATATGGTGATGTTATATGTTTATGTTTATGTCAGCAGTTATGTGTGATTATTTTCGCGTGGCTTTACGTTGAATGTTAATGAATGAAATGTAAAGTATCATATAACGTAAAGTGGAAGATAATGAAAAGAGGAAAGTAATGAAAGAATGCATGCATTAGTGAACAAATGAAAGTATGAAAGGCTTGCAAGCATATGTATAGAGGTTCACACCCAATGAAGGGTGTTAGGTCAATAGTGTGCGGGTTAGCTGTTGGATTCTTTATGCCCAAGACACATAGAATATTGATGTGGTTAGTACGTAATGATCCAAGTCGGGTCATACCCAATAACAAGCTTAGCAAACACCAATATAAATATTTAATTGATGATATGATCATGCAATTAAATAAATATACCAATTTAGAAAATGGGTTTCTAAATAAATTGCATATGAGATGAAACAACTTATAAGGATATTTTGTTCATGGATATTATTTGTCATGTTATTTAAGTTTGTTAAATAACATCAAATAATAATAATAGTGTGTGTATAAGTTATAAAATTAAAGGTTAATTAGATAACTTATAATTGTAATTAGTTAAACAAAAAAAGGAGTTTTTTAGGGGAAAACCCCAAATTCTTTTAGTTTTCGCCTGTCCCCTTTAAGGGGTCTTTGGCCTTTTGTTTTGACTACTTTTACTTCTTGAAAACACACACACTTGCTCTCTTCTCTCTCTCACATGCAAAGGACCAAGAACGCACTTTCTCTCTATTTTCTTCAAGGTGTTCAAAGCTCAAAATTTGATTTTCAGCTCATCTTGGTCGGAGATTAGTGCTCAAATCCTAGCAACAAGGTGTTTGCTTGATGATTGTGGATATGGATGCTTGAGGACACCTCTCCTTGGTGTTTTGTTCAAAGCTCAAATTCGTTTTTCCTGCAGCTCTACAAAAGGTAGTTTGTATGATTTGTTTTGGTTGTTTATTATTCTTGATAGCTAGTTCATATACATATAAATGATCCTTATGTTCTTGGTTTGTTGTTATTAAGATATGAGCCTTAATTTTCAGATTACAAATGATAATATTAAGGTTTTAATCCGCTGCGTTTTCATGTTTAAATGGTTAAACTACTTTGATAATGGTCCAACAAACCCAACATTGGCATCTAGAGCCGGATATGTGGATGAATAGCTTCCATTGTCCTTGTAAATTTGGTTTTATATGTCTTTAACAACCTTATAGGGGCTGTTTTGTGGTGATGTTAAAAATCCCCAACCTTTCAAGGTTATATCGAACATGCTTGTGATTAAACCTTGAAAGAAAGATATCAAATGGTTGATTGTGTTTTGTTTGGACAAAAACACCCTAAATTCTTGGTTTATGTTGGCTGAAAATTTAGGGTTAAATGGGGATTTATTTGGTTCTTGTATGTTGTATATGATGTTTTATATTGATGCATAACCTAACCTTGACCTTATGTTGGTTTGGTTTTGGATAAAGGGTTGTTTTGGTTGATTTCATTCATAATGGGTTGTAATATTATTCTTTTGTGTTTGTATTTCGATGTAATTTATATAGATAGATTAAGTGTGTTTTCTTTTATTAGAAAATTTGTATTAGGATATAAATTTTGTAAAAGAAGATGCACAAGATGTAAGCACAAAAGGAAGACACAAAGAGAAGGACTTGAAGCATTTGGATGCAATTTCAAGTGGGGGTGTTTGGAGATCTCATCTTTTGTGTTGTGTTCAACCCTTAGGAAAGACCAAATGACAACACTTGTGATGGCAAACAAGTGTTGTCAACATAGTGGCTATGGTTATGCACATGTGGTTGTTTTATGTATGCTTGTTTGATTATTCATTTTATGTTGATTGTTTGATATGTGAATATGCTTTACAATCTAAATAAATTTTCATAACAACTTGAATTTTTTGGTTCCTAATCATTAAGTGACAAATAAAATATTATTAAAAGGATTAATGATTTCAAAATAAAATAGGTTTTATTAAAAGAGAATCATAGGGTACCATGTATTTGAAAGCATGCGAATACAAGATACATAGAGTTTTCATAACTAGAATTAATGGAAACTTAAATCCCTTTGGAAACAAGTTAAACACCATCCTTTTACACGACACTCGAATTACTTGAGAACTATTTGTGGGATAAAGGTCACCTAACCACTTTTAGGGAACTAGTGTGTTTGAGGTGGGCTTAACATATTTGTGAGATAAAGGTCACCTAACCACTTATATGTGTAAACTCTCACGTGTGTGTATGTAGGACGACTTGAATTGGAAACCATGTGCATAGGGTCACCGAAGCATGGCTGTAACAACCGGAAATTTTCCTTGAAGGTGACGAAAGAAGAAAAAGAAATAAAGTCCAAAGTCAAGGGACCAAAGTCGACAACGAGAAACACCTTGATAAATGGGAGTATAAAAGGGGCAGGACATCCCATACTTGCCATTTTCAGCCAAAGAGAAGAGAGCAAAGGAGAAAAAGGGGAGAAAAGCTTGGTTCGGGTTGATCTGAGCGTGAAAATCAACGTGTAGCGGGTCAAATCGAAGCTCTACTCGACGGGATTGTTAAGATGAGTACTAGGACCCCTCTTTTACACGTTTTCAACTGATTTTGGGGTTGGAACACATCTAAAAACCCTTTTTCGAGTTTTTGGGTGTAAACCCGTTTTTATGCATGTATGTATGTGTATGATTCATTTGGGGCTTTATTTCTTGCTTGGTTGTGTTTGAATGAGGTCACGGTATATTTCCCTAAGGATTAGAATGGTTTATTTGAGCTTAAAAGAGGTTTGGAAGAGGTTGGAGGCCGACAACCCTCGGCTGCAATCGGGGTGAACTGCATTCTGCATCAGCTAGGGCTAGGCGACCGACTGGAGTGCGATTGGAGGCCATACGGTTGACTTGCGTGCGAATGAGGTCCATGCGCATGATTGCCATGCGACTGAGGTTCATTCACATGAAGGTTATGCGACTCAGGTTCATTCGCACGAAAGGAAGGTGACTGAGGTCCATTCGCACGAAAGGTGTGCGACTGAGGGCCATTCGTATGAAGGTCATGCGACTGGAGTCCATACGATCAGATGTCTATGATTAAGGTTGATACGCATGAAAGTATGCGATTGGATGTGATGCACCTAAACAGTTCTCATACACCTGAAGTCATGCGACTGGAGAGCTCATACGCATGGAGATCATGCGACTGAGCGTTCATACGCATGGAGGTCATGCGGCTGGAGCTCCATATGCCTAAGTGTTGGCGCACCCGAATAGGGTTTATGCGCCCAGGAGTTTTGAGGGACTTTGAGAGGTGATGGTCGAGATGGATTTCCTTAATGCTGTGATGGGCATGGATGGTATCAAATGACGTATGATGATGAGCTAGTGATGATGATGATGTGACACATGATGATGTGCGATGATGTATGGTTATGTGATATGATGCGCGTGATTCATGTGATGATGATGTCGTGTGCTTGTGCACGTTGTATGCTATGCATGATGTATGTTATGGGTGTGCGATGTTGCCCTATGTGTTTGATGTTGTATGTTTTATGTTCCTTATTATTATGTATGTTTATCTTTCCATGGCTTTGCGTTGACCGTTAATGAATGCGATGAAAGTATTATGTAACGTAAAGTGGAAGATAATGAAAAGAGGAACGTAATGAATGAATGCATGCATTAATGAATGAATGAATCAATGAAAGGCTTGCAAGCATATGTATGAGGTGAGCGACTCTATGTCGTAACAAACTCGAAAGAGGTCATTGTCACGTACTCCGGTACTGTGTCAGTCTTAGGACATGAGTTGGGGGTTTGGTTACAGGCCCCGGCACAGTATCAGTCTTTGCATATGAGTCGGGGGTGTTGCATGAGACAGGATCCAGATGAATGAGAAGAGGATCACGTACTCCGGTACTGTGTCATTCTTCGGACATGAGTCGGGGGTTTGTGTATAGGCCCCGACACAGTATCAGTCTTTGGACATGAGTCGGGAGTAGTGCGTGAGACTGAGATGAGATGAAAGTGAAATGAATCGCGTACTTTGATGCTGTGTCAGTTTTCGGACATGGGTTGGGGGTTTGTGTACAGACCCCGACACAGTACAAGTCTTCGGACATGAGTCGGGAGTATGGCGTGAGTTGATGAATGAGGAAGGTAATGATGGCAAGAAGGAACGTATGAAATGAACGTTAACGAAATATCTTTATAATGTACTAAACAGGATCTTTGTCATTCGACCTCAGTAATCGTTGCTGAGTGCCACGAAGAGGGTAAAGTCTGACCAGATCTAGAACGGTATGAGCGAATGATGAAGATAATAATGATACTATTCGTATGTGCGTATGATGTATGATCACGAACGAATGTAAAGTACTGTATGATTTTGAAAGAAAGTAAAGAACGGTTTGACGAAAGAAAAGTATGTTTTATTATAAAACTAGAACTCACTCAGCAACGCTGACTTTGATGTGTTTCCAGTTGGCAGGTATGTTGCTGAGGATGGCACATAATGACTACTCTGTTCTTTTGAAATGGCATCCATTATTATAAGGCTTTTGTAATGGAGTGTAAAATGATATTATGTAATGAAGAGTTGTAGTATTTTTTACAAAGGCATTTTGATGAAATGAAAATGTTGTTTTGTTTTTAATGTTTCCGCTGCGATGTTTTTATTTAAGATGATGAAAATTATGTTTTGAGTGGGATGAATGACCATCTGTAAGAGTCCCGGGAATGGGGCCTTACAATGGCATATAATGGTGTTGATGGGATTTTACATGCTGACTAAACATAAGATGCTTAACCGATCCCATAAAGCTAGAAGTTGCAATAGGTTGGAATTGTCAAATGTTGACTACCTTGTTAATTTAAATAATGGATAAAGGTAACCTAACCATCATTTAAATGTAATGTTGGATTCTAGATTTTAATTATTAATTGTCTATGAGACATATAAAGGGTATTAATAATTAAAATGCAATTTTTCAGAAATACTAAAATGAACTTTGTAATTTTGTAGAAATGACCGCAAACAATAATGCTACCACCCCACCATCCCTACCGTATCACTGAGAACCATCTCAGAAAGGGATCGTCTTAACCATAATAACTTTATGGACTAGTTTAGAAACTTGAGAATTGTTCTCAAAGAAAAAAAGGCCTATGTCCTTGACGATCCCATTCCTGACCAACCCGACCCCGAGGATGTTGAGGCCTATAACGATTGGCTTAAATAAAATGACGATTCCATGCAGGTTTCTTGCCTCATGTTGGGAACCATGATTCCTGAACTCCAAAAGGATTTTGAGCATCATGGGGCATATGATATGATTACCCAATTGAAGGAAACGTTCCTTCAACAAGCTAGGGTAGAGCGCTTCGTAACGGTTCGAGCGCTTCATGCTTGTCGCATGGAAGAAACCCAATCAGTATCATCTTATGTTCTTAAGATGAAAAGCCATGTTGATCGCCTCGAGAGGCTTAATTGTCCCGTCTTAAAGGAGCTAGCCATGAATTTGATCCTTAATGTCCTTACTAAAAGATTTGAGAGGTTCATAATGAATTACAATATGAACGGATGGGACAAGAGCATTGGTGAGCTTCAAGCAATGCTAAAAACAGCCGAGGTAGGGATGATAGAAAGGTTCTACCTGTTCTCTTGCTCAATGAGGGAGGAATAAAAAAGGGTCATTCCCCGAACCCAAGGCAAATGTTGCCAAGGAAAGGGGTACATCAAAAGAAAGGGGAAAGGAAAGGCTAAAGCGGAACCACCAAAGCCTAAGCTTAAGAAGCCTAAGGTAACGGAGAACGATCCATGCTTTGAGTGTGGTGAGATAGGACATTGGAAAAGGAACTTTCCAACCAATCTCAAGGAGTTGAGAAACAAGAGGGATGCTGGGCAAACCTCAGGTACAACTTTCATAATTCACATTGGTTTAAATGTTATTTCTTCAATCACATGGGCATTGGATACCAGATATGGAACTCACATATGCAATTTGTTGCAAAGGTTCAAAAGAAATGAGCACTTCAAGAAGGGAGACACAAGTTTCCTCATGGGCAACGGAGCAAAAGTTGATGTCGAAGCCCAAGAGATAGTATTTTGAAACTTTCAAATGGTTTGGAAGTTGCTCTTAAGAACATTTTGTATGCTCCTAGTTTGACTAGGAACATAATTTCAATTTCTCTTTTAAAACAATGTGGTTATGAATTAATGTTTCTTAACAATGGTATTCATGTTTATATGGATGATGTGTTTTATTTTTAAGGCTATGCTTTTAATGGTATCCATGAATTGGTTCATGATAATTCATCCTTTGATAACTCATTATACCAATCAGGCACCAAGAAACTTATAATGGGTATAAGTGATTCTTATCTTTGGCATTGTCGTCTTCATCACATAAACAAGAGTCGGATTCAAACACCTCAGAAGAATGGTCTTTGGAAAACAAATGAAAATGTTTTATTTGATAAGTGTGAATCTTGTTTACAAGGCAAGATGACCAAGTTGCCCTTTAGTGGTACTAACGAGAGGGCAAAAGACTTATTGGGAATCATACATTCGGATGTATGTGGCCCTTTATATACAATGACAGAAATGGTGAAAGATACTTCATTACCTTCACCGACGATTATAGTCGATATGGTTATGTATACTTGATGACGCATAAACATGAAGCTTTTGAAATGTTCAAAGTCTTTAAGAATGAAGTTGAAAATCAACTCAATAAAACTATCAAAGTTCTTCGTTCAGATAGAGGAGGTGAATACCTCAGTGAGGCTTTTTAGTACCATCAAAGAAGTTGTGGGATCGTCTCACAACTTACCCGACCTGGAACACCACAACATAATGGTGTGTCTGAAAGGAGAAAACGAACCCTATTGGATATGGTTCGATCTATGATGGCTATAAGCTCATTACCTCTATCTTTTTGGGGTTTCGCATTGCTCTCCAAGGCTCGAATTTTGAATATGGCCCTGACCAAGAAAGTCGATTCACTAAGTGTATATTTGTTAGATATCCAAAGACTGTATAGGATACTACTTCTTTGATCCAATAGAGCAAAAGTATTTATTGCTCGAAAGGCTGAGTTCTTGGAAACTAAGTTCCTTATGGAAGGAATTACGTATAGAATAGTGGAATTTGATGAGGATCAAGATCCACAAGCCGATGCACGTTTGGTTAACACTAGCAATCAACAAGACGAAGTTGATGATGATCAAGAGGTTGATTAATATACAATAAAGGTTCGCAGCTCTGGTAGAGTTAGCATTCCACCTAAAAGATATGGATTTTTCATGAATGGATGCTATGTGGTTGACTCTGATAAGCCAACTACATACCATGAAGCAATGTCCAATTCGGATTGTGACAAATGGTTGGAAGCCATGAACGTTGAGATGCAATCCATGTATGACAATCATGTTTGGGAATTGGTTGACCCTCTATTTAACTCCAAACCGGGTGGACGCAAGTGGGTTTCAAGAAGAAAATGGATATACATGGAAAATTGGATACTTACAAAGCAAGACTTGTAGCAAAAGGTTCACTCAAACTCAAAGGCTTATTATGATGAAACTTTCTCGCCTATGGCAGTGCTAAGTCAATTAGGATATTATTTGCCATAGCTGCATATTATGACTATGAGATTTGGCAAATGGATGTCAAAACCGCTTTTCTTAATGGACATCTCGAAGAGACTATCCATATGGTTCAGCTTGAGGGTTTTGTCGGTCCACAACATCCTAATAAAGTATGCAAGTTAAATAGGTCAATCTATGGATTGAAGCAAGCATTGAGGAGTTGGAATCAACATTTTGATGAAGAGATCAAGAAATTGGTTTCATCAAGAACGCTGACGAGGCTTGTGTATATAAGAAGGATAGTGGGAGCATAATAACATTCTTAGTATTGTATGTTGATGACATACTAGTTTTTGGAAATGATATTCCAACCATGGAAGGTGTTAACACCTGGCTTGAAAGTTTTTTTTTGCATAAAAGATCTCGGTAAAACCGCCTATATTTTGGGAATAAAGATCTATAGGGATAGATCGGACGGTTGATAGGTTTAAACCAAGGTGCATATATTGATAAAATCTTGAAAAGGTTGAAGATGGAAAACTCTAAGAAAGGTATGATACCTATTTAAAGAGGGAAAATATTGAGTACATCTCAATGTCCAAGCTCAAAGGATGAGCAAGATCGAATGAAGGACATCCGTATGCGTATGCGATAGGATCCATCATATAGGCGATGATATGCACTAGACTGGACGTGTCATGCGTGTTAAACATGACAAGCAGATATTAGCAGAATCCATGTAATAGCTATTGGATGGCTGTTAAAAGTATATTGAAATACTTAGGAGGACTAAGGAAATGTTTCTAATATACGGATCTGATGAAGAGGAACTCGTTGTAAAGGGTTACACTGATGCGAGTTTCCAAACTGATCGAGAGATGATTCTTGATCACAATCGTGGTGTGTCTTCATTATGAATGGTGGTAGCATTGTCCAGAATAGAATCCGAATACATAGCCGCTCATTAGCAGCTCAAAAAGCTACATGGATAAAGAAATTTATCGCTGATCTGGGGTCTTCCCTACCATTCAAGACCCCCTAGAAATCTTTCGTGATAACAAGGGTGCGATTGCACAAATCAAGAAACCCCGTGCACATCAAAAGACTAGACACATTGAGCGGAGATTCAACTACATAAGGGATGAAGTTGAAAAAGGAAAGATATGTATTCGTAAAGTTCACACCGAACAAAACATTACGGATCCACTCACGAAGCTCCTTGAAAGGGCAAAGCATGAAAGTCGTACTTGTGCCTTAGGACTTTGATATTCTAGTGATTGAATTGATCTGTTTAGTATTTAAAGTTTGAAACAATATAATATTTAATTCTTTATACTTGTGATATTTTGAGTTATACTCACTTTAGCATGTATACATCCATGAATATGATTATTATTCTAAATGTCCGTAGTCGGTCATGTTCGTGGGAACAAATATGAACGTAAGACTATTATGAACATGGATTGGTGGATATTCATAACGCATGAATATAGAGCAATTGGTTGCTGCGAAAATTCATAGATATTTGTGAGATACAAATATTGGACTGACCCGCATCTTAATTTTTTTACTACATGGAATCTTCTAGATTGATCATAAGTAAATTTGAGTAAAGGTGAATATCATTTGGTATCCTCCGACCTGAGATACATATTGGGTTTTGATATTCACCAAATGTTATACCTTGAGCTAGTTCTTCACTACTCTGAAATAATGGACAATACATAAGGCTATGTTCAGGTATGACACGAGGTGATTATGAGAAACTTATGTAGTCAAGATTGAATTTGTTCCTCTTATTCGTTGAGAGCAAGATGTCTAAGGCCTGATCAAGTTAAATCAACAAGGAAAGATCATTTTGTGTCCTTGGATTTAACATGACATTTGTAACAAAAGGATAAACGATTGATTCACCTAAATCATTTCAAGGTTGATACTTGAAGGGGATGATGTTATTGAATGGCTTTTAGTCATCCGTATTAAGGGTAGTAAACCGTTGTTAGGCGGTATTTACTGCTTGCATCAATCTTTTGTGAATCTTGTGCAAGTGGAAGATTGTTGATTCTTTATGCCCAAGACACAGAATATTGATGTGGTTAGTACGTAATGATCCAAGTCAGGTCATACCCAATAACAAGCTTAGCAAACACTAATATAAATATTTAATTGATGATATGATCATGCAATTAAATAAATACACCAATTTAGAAAATGGGTTTTCTAAATAAATTGCATATGAGATGAAACAACTTATAAGGATATTTTGTTCATGGATATTATTTGTCATGTTATTTAAGTTTGTTAAATAACATCAAATAATAATAATAGTGTGTGTATAAGTTATACAATTAAAAGGTTAATTAGATAACTTATAGTTGTAATTAGGTAAACAAAAAAATGAGTTTTTGGGGGGAAAACCCTAGATTCTTTTGGTTTTTGACCGCCCCCTTTAAGGGGTCTTTGGGCTTTCGTTTTGACTACTTTTACTTCTTGAAAACACACATACTTGCTCTCTTCTCTCTCTCACATGCAAAGGACCAAGAACCCACTTTCTCTCTATTTTCTTTAAGGTGTTCAAAGCTGAAAATTTGATTTTCAGCTCATCTTGGTTCGAGATTGGTGCTCAAATCCTAGCAACAAGGTGTTTGCTTGATGCTTATGGGTATGGATGCTTGAGGACACCTCTCCTTGGTGTTTTGGTCATTCAAGGACCTCATCTTCTTCACCCAAATTCGTTTTTCCTGCAGCTCTACCAAAGGTAGTTTGTATGATTTGTTTTGGTTGTTTATTATTCTTGATAGCTAGTTCATACACATATAAAGATCCTTATGTTCTTGGGTTTGTTGTATTATGATATGAGCCTTAATTTTCAGATTACAAATGATAATATTAAGGTTTTAATCCACTGCATTTTAATGTTTAAATGGTTAAACTACTTTGATAATGGTCCAACAAACCCAACATTAGCTACCCCAGAAAGATGCAAACTGGAGCTTGATCCGTGTGATTAAGCATATGTATGGAGTTTCACACCTAATGAAGGGTGTTAGCTCAACGGTGTGTGGGTTAATTACCCAAGAAGGATGCACACTAGGGTTCAATTCTTGGTATTAACCATATGTGTAGGACCGTTGTTGCTTACCCTAGGTACTGGAATCAGCTTCATGCACAATGTTTGGGGTCTTTAAAAGACCTCAGGCCCAGTACTGGCTTTATGCATGATGGTGGGGTGAAGCACAAGGCATTGGTCTGAATGAAAGTAAAGATTTAATGACGGATGTATGAAATGAACGAACAAATGATGAAGAAAATAATGATATTATGTATGTGTACGTATGATGTGTGACCACATACAAAAGTAAGAAATGGTTTTAACTGAAGATAAAGTATGTTTAATTTTAAAACTAAAACTCACTCAGCAACACTGACTTTATGTGTTTCTAGTTGGCAGGTAAAGGTTGCTGAGGATGGCACGGGGCAGCTACTTGACTCCTTTTTGGATGGCATCCATTTTTATAATGCTTTTGTGATGTAATGCAACAAGTATTTTGTAATGTGATAACGATGTATATTTTGCAAAAGCCTTTATAATGAAATGAAATGTTATTTTTGAATGTTTCCGCTGTAGCATTTAATTAAGTTAAACTTAAAAATATGTTTTATGTGCAAAGATTGGTTGCCTGTGAGCGTCCCTGGAACGGGGCCTTACAAAATAAGTCCTTCAAAGGTTACCTAGAACACATAAGCACAAAAGTTTGTGTACATAGATAATCTTAATAATCCTAGGTTAACCTAGTTGACCCGTTTGACCCATTGGTGACATATTAGGTGAAGTATCATTTTATCATGTATATCAACTTAACATACAAGAATATCATACAAATTATCCACATGTATTACATCATTAACCCAAGTTCTACCTAGTTCATAATACAACATTAGATCATCATACATGCATGCAAATCTTAAACAACCAACATGTTCAACACACCACACACACACACACATATATATACATATATATTATATATATATATATATATACATATGTATATATATACATATATCACAACTAATAATGCATACATGGAGTCTAATCATGCACTTCATGCCATGTGATGCCACTCATGACTTCACATTCTCAGCAACCTTTACCTGCCAACTGGAAACACATAAAAGTTAGCATTGCTGAGTGAGTTCTAGTTTTAAGATAAAACGTACTTTACTTTCGTTAAAACCGTTCTTTACTTTCTTTCAAAATCGTACTATACTTTTGCACATGATCACACATCGTACGTACACATAGATAATAACATTATTATCTTCATCATTCGTTAGTTAACTTTCTTTCATTCATCGTATGTCGTATCATTCACTTTTATTACTTTCATTCATACTTTCTTACTTTCATTCATACGTTCATTACTTTTGATGACATGTACAGTACCCCGAACATTATGCACGAAGTTGGTTACTGGGCTTGAGGTCTTTCATAGACCTTGAACATTGTGCATGAAGCTGACTCCAGTACCTGGGCAAGTACATTCACCACTTATCTTTTCTCTTTCATTAAGGATCAGTGCCATATGCTATACCCCGAACATTGTGCACGAAGCTGGTTACTGGGCCTGAGGTCCTTCATAGACCTCGGACATTATGCACGAAGCTGACTCCAATACCTAGGGCAAGCGGCAAGGATCCCATACAGATGGTCAATCACAAAGATTAGACCCCGGTGTTCATCCTTCTGGGCCAGCTAACTCGCACACAGTTGAGCTAACACCTTTCATTGGGTGTGAACCTCCATATATTGCTTGCAAGCGTTTCTTACTTTCATTCATTCATTCAATCACTAATGCATGCATTCTTTCATTTCATTCCTCTTTTCATTATCTTCCACTTTACGTTACATAACACTTTTCATTTCATTCATTAATATTCAATTTAAAGCCACGGGAAATTAATCATACGTAATAAGGAACATAACATAATCGTACAAAACATCGCCATACAAGGCACCATCATACATACATAACATTCATCATACATACCATCATGCATAAGCATCAATCATACATCATCTATGACTTCAAAAAGTCAACTTACATTGCCCCTGGGAACCTCCCAAGTCAAAGCCTACTCTTCACATTTTCCCCAAAATCATAAAATAATTCTAAGTCTTTAGGCGCATGGGCACTATGTAGGCGCATGGGGAACACTTAGGCGCATGGGTAACTTTTAGGCGCATTGGCACCACTGGGGCGCATGAGTAACACTTGGTCTATTCTAGGTAGGCGCATGGGCACTATGCAGGCACATGAGTGCCTGGGCGTATGAACACTTAGTCAATTTCAGCCTATTTCTAGGCGCATGAGTACTATTCAGGCGCATGAGGTTTTGGGCGCGTGGGAACACTTAGGTAGTTATTTACACTTGGGCGCATGGGCTACTATTTAGGCGCATGAGCAGTTTAAGTCATCCTAAACATCATAATTTAGTCCTCAAACAAAAACTTAGCATGTTCTAAGCTTAAATCATACATTCAAGGAATTAGAAACATAATCATAAAATCATCAAACACATACGTAGCCTAAAATCCAACCCCACCCACAACATACACACATTCACACATATGGGTATAAACCCATTTTTATAAAAACGTTCATACATGCATTTCCAGCCCTAAAGAAGTTTAAAACAAGTAAAAAGGGGGTCCTAGAACTCACCTTTGCAGCCTATGGTTATGACTTCTTCAAAAACCTATTTGCAACAGAGTTCAACCGCCTAGAAACCCACCAAAACACACACCCTAACATATACAACATATATAAGCATACAACCAAGGATAAACCAGTTAAAAACATCATAAACTCATGAATGCTTACCTTGAATTCGAACTTTTCTTCTTGTTCTTCTTCAAAACCCGAGAGCTTTATGCTCTTCTTCTTTCTCTCTCAAAATCGGCAGGAAAGGTGAAAAGTGGCATGGCATGGGCGTCATGCTACTTTTGTACAAATAAAATAAATTTGTTTGAGTCTTTTCCTTCTTTTCTTCACTTTATTCATTCGTTTGAGTCTTCTAAAAATAACTGGGTGTTACAAGTCCACCCCCTTATATAGGTTTCATCCCCGAAACCTGTTATTCCTCAAACAATTGTGGGTAATGTTGTCTCATCTATTCTTCAGTCTCCCACGTAGACTCAGATCCCTTTCAATGCTTCCATTCTAGTCGCATTAGAGGAACCACTTTATTCCTCAACCTCTTCTCTTTACGATCAATGATCGCCACCGGTTGCTCCAAATAATTGAGCCGTTCAGCTACCTTGATATCTTCCAGTGGTATAACCATATCCTTATCTGCTAAACATTTCCTCAGATGAGATACATGGAATGTCAGATGAATTCCACTTAACTCCTCTAGTAGCTCTCTAGTCGATAGGTCACCTCTCCTACTCGAGCAACGATTAAGAAACGCCCTATGTACCTTGGGCTCAACTTGCCCCGCTTTCGGAACCGAATGATACCTTTCCAAGGTGAGACCTTCAACATGACTCTATCACCACCTGGAACTCAATTAGTCTATAGATACATATGTCCCTAGTTTCTGAACTTAATGTAATATGTTTTTATTGTCTTACACATATGTAATGTACAGGTACTTATGAAATACAATATGTGGTTGTGCTTATAATGTTGAATATTTCATTGGTCGGTATGTAATAACGCTTGTTGAACTAACTATATAGGTTGTCGTTGTTTGAATAATATCTAAATGAACTAATGATTATGAAAAATATTCCAACTTAGTCATGTGAAGTTCTCATGCGATTGGCCTATGCTAATGGACCATACGCATGAACAACTTCATGCTAATTAACCAGTCGTACGAATGAACCAGGAGACTGGATCAGTCGCATGATTGTAACATGAGATTGACTCAGTCACACGACTGAACACCAGTCGTGAGAATGGATCAACCGCATGACTCAATCGCATGACTAAACCATGCAAATGGTCCAGACGCACGATTGAGAAACCCTAACCTATAAATACCACTAAAATCATGGAAAAACGTGACACTTGAAAATTTCGATACCTAAACATACCCTAGCCTTCCAGAGACCTCTAGTAACCTGTTTCAACTTCATAGATCGCGGTAGATCGATTGCTAATCATTCTTGACATTTAGATTCATCTTTAATTGATTCTACGTGCGTTTTCACTGATTGGATCCCCAATCAATAGGATTCCGCACTATTTGATTCGGTATACTCGTAAATCTGTTAGTATCCGCCCAGTACACGATCCTAACAAGTGGTATTAGAGCTTTGGCTCTAGATTTACATGTGATTCAATCGTTTTTTGTATAAAAAATTGTGTTTTTCCACTAAAAATGCAATCTTTTGTGTAAAACAGTGTCTTAGACGTCTCCTGATCGTAAAGTTTAGTTTTTTTCCGGCATACGATAATTAGGGTTAGCAAGAAATTTGTGTTTTTGCTTTCAAACACCTTAAACCTACGAATTTTCGAAATCCAGCAGGCCCAGTCACACGATTGACTCAGTCGCACGACTGAGTTCATACGCATCCCCCATACGCACGATTGGACTCATTCGTACGACTGAAAAGCCTATTTGCATTGTTCAACCGCATTAGTTCATTCGCCCGACTAAGTCATCTGCATTAGTCAGTCGCACGATTGAACATCCGCATAGCTCAATCGCTCGAATAGCCCAATCACACACCTTCATTCGCACTAATACAAATTTGGTTTAGAAAATTTCCTTGTCTCTCTGGAAAAACCAAAGTTGGTTTTGACAAGAGCAAGTTGAGGTGTCACAAGTGCCATAGACTTGGACATTTTGCAAGAGAGTGTAGATCATCTAGATCTAACTCTTCTGCACCCTTTGTGACCGTTCCAGGCAATAGTTCACAGAACAAAGGGCAACATTCTACCAGTTCTGGTCATCATTCACCAATTCAATCATCTCCTGCATATTTTGTTCCTCAAGGTCAAGTGCCATATCCTTATCCCTATTTTTACATGCCTCAGTTCAATCAGGTTCCAGTTCCCATACCTCAACAACCATATGCCCTACCTGAGCCTCAACCATCTCAATCAAGTCAACAATCTCAATCTCAATCACATCAAAGCTTTTTCACTCCTGGAGTTGTTGACTGGAGTAGCTTACCAGATGATCTTTCTAGTTATTCTAAACAAGTGTTTTCTGGTGTGGGTCAACATGGTGGTGAAAATCCTTTTGGAAATCTTGCTCTTATGGCCTTGGAATCTACTGATGGTTCATGTTCAAATGCTTCATCATCACAGGTACCACAAGTATCTTCTGAGGCTAAGGCCAAGTTATGTTTTGAGTCATGCATAGCTACTTTTGCCTCAATTAGAGAAGCAAATGTAGCTTTAATTAATCAAAATCTTGACCTAGAGAAAGTGATTTCCAAAAGAGAAGTTGAGTTTGAGTCTGTTTTAAAAGAAAAAGATGATGAGATTTACAAATTAAAATGCCAAATCACTGATGAAAAGGCAAAGGTAGAGGTCATCTTAGAAAATCATAAGAATCTCAAAGAAACACTTGCAGTTACTCAGGTAGAGTGTGAACGATGGGTAACATCTTGCAAGGGGTTTGAAATGCTTCTCAGTAAGCAAACAGCTTCAAATGTGAAGTTTGGGATTGGGTATAATCACACTGAAGCTCCTACAGATTTTACTCCCAAGACAAAATTAAAATCTGAAGGTGAAATCAATTCCCCAACCACATCATCATGTGTCTCATCCTCAAGTGATAATGCAAAATCAGAGGATGAAGTCAGTAATACTATTTCAGCTAATCAATTTGCTAATGGTCTTACTGCTGATGAACACATGATCAAAGAAAAGCTGAGCACTTCAGTTGTTGTCTCACAAGGTATTCAAAGTACTGAAGAGCATGTAACTACACCTGAAGAACATTTCAAACCAAATGAAAACAGACATGGTTTGACAACTACTGAAGAGTCTATCAGGAAATCCAAATGTACTGGTAGAAAACTTTTGAGGAACAAGTCTTCAGTTGTTACAAATCCTTCAGTACTTCACATAAGTACTGAGAGGAAGAAAGTACTAAAGAACACACCTTCAGTAGTTCATCTTCTTCAGCAGTTGAACAATAGAAGATGAAGAAAAAGCCATGTGAAATATGTGGTCTATTCAATCATCTCACTGATGAATGTTGGTACAGAAAGGGTTCCAAATTAAAAAAGATAAAACCATTAAAAAGAAAATTAATAAAATGAAAGATGAATTTGAAGCCAAGTTTGTGCCACAAACATCTCAAACTAATAATCCAAAGCTTTCACAAAAATCTAAAAAGAAGGAAGGGGTTTATCATAAAAGAGCTGAAAATATTCCTCCAGGAGTATCAAAACACCAGACTAAGTCCGTGTCTTTCAAAAAAGAGGACATGGTGAGTCACAGGAACCAATCAAATACAAGTACTGATGTGTCTGCTGAACTGAAGGCTTTAACAACCAATCAGACACAACTTGTTATGATGGTTCAACATCTATTGGGGAGAGTTAATCAAATAGATGTACCTGTGATTAAACCACTGAAAAGGAAAACTAAGCCAAAATCAAAGGAATCCTTTTCAGCACCATCTCCACCTTCAAAGGCTGTTAATCATGACAAATCAGTTAGTATAAACTCTATTGGTGAGAACAGACCCAAAACCAAAATGTTTTGGGTCTCAAAAGCTAACTAGTTTGTTGTGACAAATGCAGGGTTCTTCAGCATGCCATAGAAGCATCTGGTATGTGGACAGTGGAGGATCTATGCATATGACAGGGAGCAGTTCTCTTCTTCATGACTACTCTCAAGGAAAGAAGGGATTTGTATCTTTTGGTAATGATGCTAAGGGTTACATCATCGGCAAAGGCTTTGTGTCAAATGGTGAGATAAGATATGATGATGTTAACCATGTGGAGAATCTCAAGTACAACTTGTTGAGTGTCAGTCAAATGTGTGATAAAGGGCATGTTGCACTTTTCGCCAGCCAGAACTGTCGGATTCTGTCTTCCAATGTTTGAGAATGATTGACAAGATATTGGATGAATATACTCTCTGAAGGCCAACAGGATTGGAAGAGTATATTCGTTAGATTTATCAAAGAAAATTGATCAAAAAGGCCATCCATGTCTGTTCTCCAAGGCCTCTCCTCAGGAATCTAAACTATGGCATAGAAGGCTTGGTCATGTGAATCTTAAGAACATGAACCAGCTGATCCATCATGGTTTAGTGAGAGGTCTGCCTTTAAAGGAGTTTAAATGTGATGACAACTACTCTGCTTGTTTAAAAGGAAAGCAACATAAAGTATCATTCCCTCCAATAGAAGAACCAAAGTCAACTGCCTGCTTGCATTTACTGCATATGGATCTTTTTGGTCCAGTAAGAGTGATGAGCATGGCAAACAAAAATACTGTCCGGTAATTATGGATGATTATTCCAGATTTGTATGGACTTTCTTCTTACATTCAAAAGATGAGGCTGGTCAAATCATCATCTACTTTGTGTTGCATGTGGAAAAGCAGTATTCTCTTTCTGTCAAGTGTGTGAGGAGTGATAATGGCACATAATTTAGAAATCACACACTTGATGAATTCTATCTCTCTAAGGGAATCAAGAGGCAGTTTAGTATTCCAAGAACTCCTAAACAAAATGGAGTGGTGGAGAGAAAGAACAAGACCCTTATTGAAGCTGCAAGGTCAATGTTGGCTGATTCTGGTTTGCCACTAACCTTTTGGGCTGAAGCTGTTAACATAGTTTGCTATGTGCAAAATAGAGTGTTAGTAAATCAGAGGTTGATGAAGACTCCTTATGAAGTGTTACATCATTTGGCTCCTCTGATTTCATTCTTTAGAGCATTTGGGTGTCCTTGTTGTATTCTTAACACAAAGGATCCACTTCTGAAATTTGAATCAAAGGTGGATGCAGGGTACTTTGTTGGGTATTCATCTACTTGCAAGGCGTATAGAGTTTTCAATTGCAGAACAAAGATAGTTGAAGAAACCATGCATGTAATGTTCAATCAATCTCCGAAGGAGAAAATCCAACAAAACCCTGTGGAGTTATTTGATTTGGACATACTGCAATATGTTCCTTATCAGTCTCCAGCTGTTGCAGGTTCTATGAATCCATCATCTCCTGCCACTAGTTATCCATCTGTTGGTATAAATGCAAGTTTTAGTGATCAACTTCCTGAGTCCACTAAACTTGATGTTCCTGTAGCTTCAGCAGCTCCACCCACAACAAATGCTGATGAGACATCTGGATCCTCTACTTCTTTTGAATTGCCATCTCATTCTAGGTTTCAAGAGTCTGGATCACCATCTGTTGCTGCTGAATCACCTACAAACACTTGTACAGATCTTATTGAGTATCAAGAACTGAAGAATCACCCCATGTCTCAAATCATTGGTGACATCAATGCTGGTGTTTCAACTAGAAGTGAATTGTCCAATTTTTGCTTTTATGCTCTCTTCATCAGTCAGCAAGAGCCAAAGAACTATCATATTGCATTAAGAGACAATGGATGGGTTGAAGCTATGCAACTTGAGCTTCTTCAGTTTCAAAAGCAGCAAGTGCGGGAACTAGTTCCTCTACCCCAAGGTAAGTGTGCAATAGGCACTAACTGGGTGTTTAGGAATAAAACTGATAAAAAAGGCCAAATTGTCAAGAACAAGGCCAGACTGGTTGTACAGGGGTTTTCACAAGAAGAAGGTATTGAGTATGATGAAACCTTTGCCCCTGTAGCCAGACTGGAGGCAATCAGATTGTTCTTAGCTTATGTTGCTTTCCATAATCTTAAAGTTTTTCAAATGGATGTCAAAAGTGCATTCTTATATGGTAAAATAAAAGAAGTTTATGTGTGTCAACCACCAGGTTTTGAAGATCATAAACATCCAGATTGGGTGTATAAGCTTGATAAGGCTCTTTATGGGCTAAAACAAGCTCCAGAGCCTGGTATGAAACACTGTCTAACTTTCTTCTTCAAAATAATTTCACTAGTGGCTCCATAGATAAAAGTTTGTTCATTAAGAAACTAGGCATGCATAAGCTCATTGTTCAAATTTATGTAGATGATATCATTTTTGCATCCTCTGATCCACTGTTGTGTGATGCCTTTACTAAGTTGATGCAACAAAAGTTGGAAATGAGTGCCATGGAGAATTACAGTTCTTTCTGGGGTTGCAAATCAAACAAATGGCTGATGGAACTTTCGTTCATTAGTCAAAATATACAAAGGATTTATTGAAAAAGTTTGATTTACAAAACTGTAAGCCCTATTCTACTCCCATGTGCAGCACCACATAACTGGATGCTGATCAGAAAGGTAAAGCAGTTGATGAAACTCTTTATAGATGTATGATTGGTTCCTTGATGTACCTTACAGCTTCTAGACCAGACTTATGTTTGCAACTTGTGTTTGTGCTAGATTTCAGGCTGCACCTAAAGTATCCCATATGATTGCAGTCAAACGGATCTTTAGATATTTGCAAGGAACTCAATCTCTAGGACTTTGGTATTCCACTGGGCACTCTTGCAAATTAGTTGTTTTCTATGATAGTGACTATGCAGGGTGTAAATTAACCAGAAAATCAACTTCTGGTGGATGCCACTTTCTAGGCAACTATTTAGTTTCTTGGCAGAGTAAGAAACAAACTTCTGTTGCTACATCCACTGCTAAAGCAGAGTACATTGCTGCTACAAGTTGTACATCTCAGGTACTCTTGCTTCAGAATCAATTACTGGATTATGACATTACAGAGACTAAGACTCCTTTACTGATGGATAGTGCTTCAGCTCTTTGTATTGTTAAGAATCCTGTCGAGCATTCTAGGACCAAACATATTGAGATCAGACATCATTTTATGAGGGATTGTTATGAAAAAGGTCTGATTGATCCAAAGTTTGTTCCTAGTGCTGATGAGCTTGCAGATATATTTACTAAGCCTTTGGACAGTGCAAGTTTCCAAAATCTATGCTGCAGCTTGAATGATTTGACAACTACTGATTATCTCAGCTCACAAGTACTGATGAGCATCAGTATACAGCTATCAAAAATAAGTACTGAAGTTATTTTATCTTCAGCAGTTTTCATAACTACTGCAGACTAAATTACTTAAAAGTACTGAAGTACTTTATTTGTTGCAAAGTACTGATGTGGTTACAACCACTGATGTCTGTTTTAACAGATAAGTACTGATGACCAATGAAACATCTGAAAATCAGATAATCTACTAAGTAAGTGTTAAGGTCAAATAAAACAACTGAGATATGTGAATTGACGACAACAACTGATGAGTTATTTTATTCTTCAATTGTTTCAAACAACTGTTGTTTCATTTCAAAACAACTGAAGCCAAAACCAAGTTTTCAGTAGTTTCCAACTACTGTTGACAAACACCAAGTCTTCAGTTGTTTACAACATCTAAAAGTTAAAACCATGTCTTCAGTCGTTTTCTAACAACTGATGACTAACACCAAAACTTTCAGTTGTTTTCTTTCACACATTTCATAACCTATAAATACTTAACCCTAACTTCAAACTTTTCATAAATTAATTTCCGAACGTTCATCTTCCATTAATGGCGACCATGCAAATCAAACCACGACACAACTGTGTTGCCTATTTCACAAAATCGGCCTTCTAGACTAAGTTTGATGATGCCATTGATCTGATGGTTGATTCCCCGTATCGAACTGCTTTTCTTCTGAATCCAACCATCTATCCCGATACCCTTCACCAATTCTGGACAAATGTCATTATCCATGCTGGTGAGAATGATGTCACGATCACTATCCAGTCATTTGTAAACCAGAAGAAGGTGGTAGTCACTCCTGCTATCATTCGCCAAACGCTAGATCAAAATGATGCCACCTTTGTCACCAAATACCCGAAGGGCACCATTGATCTATCATTCATCAACCATGGATATGCGGGCGACCTAAGTGCTACAACCATTCTGAAGAAGCACTTCCATGATGCTGAACGCCTAATCTTCCACATGATCAATGTTTGCCTTGCCCCCAAAACCTCTTCCTGGGATCAAATGTCATCCAGGTAGCAGCAGGTATTGTACTCTATCCTTGAACGCCAAAGCTTAAATTTTTATGAAATTATATTTTTAGAATTAAAAGATCTGGCAATGAAACCTATGGCTAAGAGATGGCTATTATATCCAAGGTTTCTTATGGCCATAATCATGAATCAGTTGAAATCTCATGGCCCTGTTGGCCTTGGAGTCCCTGCTATGGTAGTTTTGGCAGAGGTATGCTCCAGGCACAACTTTGACCCACACCTCAAAGAGGCATCCAAACTACTAAAACCCAAGCAGAAGGAACCCACAGCCTCATCCTCCAGATCCAAAGTCCCCTCAAAACCACATTCCAAACAAACCAAAAAGGCTACTTAGGGAGTTGAGTCCCCTGATGATGCCCCTACAACACAAAGGCAGGATGAAACTATGGGGTGTAATCCTCCTGTAGTTTCCAAGACTCTACCAGCTGAAACCGCTCAGGTATCCTCTCAACAGGATCCTCATGCAACCAAAAATGGGGAAACCACATTACTGGAATCTCTCTCACTTGAGCAGATTGCCATTGAAGAGCATCATTCACCCTAGGTGCAATCCTCTTCACACCTATCTCCCACTCAAGCCACTCCTACAAGCCCAACTGTGGTTATTGCACAAGTGCTGACTCAACTACATTCCTCTACCCCTCCGCAGAAACCTATTACCACTGGGAAAACCTCAACAGTTGAGGGAGAGTTTTATAATGTGGCTGATAACCCATAACACAGGGATTACAGATTTCAATCTCCCTGTGTAGAGGAGGAGATTAGAACATCTGGTGAGGCTGCCTCTTCTCCTGTTTCAGCACATGATCAGGATGAAGATGGTATCATTTCTAAGTCCTCGCCAGAGGCAACTGCCAATGAAGGATATCATCCTGAGGCAGGAATTCCCTAGTTCCAAGAAATAGGGGCACATGTGAATACTGATCTACACTCAGCACATGTTCATCCTGATTTCATCAGGAGGTCAGATGATCCAGCAAAAACTGATGATGACCTGGGCTTTTTCTTTGATGTTCTAGCCCACAACATCATTCTTGAGACTGAGGTATGCAGACTACAAGAATCGTTTTCCAAAATGTCACAAGAATCAAGTCCATCTGCCCACATTCACCCACAGATGGCTGTTTCTCCTGAAACTATCCCAAACACTGAGCACTCCCACCAAATTTGCCACCAGCCTCTGATTCAGGCAACATTTCTCAGGGACAGAACCCCTCTGAGCTAATGGTTGCTACCTTTCAATCATCTTTACCTCAAATCACTTCCATAATCATAAACATTATGCATCAAGCCATTGATGAGAGGCTTTCCTCAAATCTTCAATCCTTAGTTGATGTTGCTATTTCTCAGAGACTTTCTGACATTCACACCCCTAAACCCAATGCAACCAAAAGGGGAGTCTAAGTCAGTGAAAGTAGACAAAAGAAAGAGAGTTGAAGAAGAAGAAGAAAAAGAGAAGAAAGAAAAGGAAATGATCACCTACAAGAGAAAGAAAAGCTCTGAACAGACTGAAGGTGAGAAAAAGATAGAAGACATGATCAAAGAAGCTGATGAGCAACATAGCAGATCTACGAATAAGATTATTGATCAACTTTTTAGACAATGACTTGATACTGCTAAACTTGACTCTGAAATCAGAAAGCTAGAGATTCAAGAGATTGAACAAAGATGGGCAAGTTGGAGTGAGAAAGAAAGGGAAAAGCTGGAAGCTATGGCAAGATTTATATCAAAACATCTGGGAAGATCAATCATTGAAGTAAAGTCATGGTCCAGAGACAGTATTCTGGAGATAACTACCAGAATCTGTTCTTCTGAAATATTCAACAAAGGATTGATCATAGAAGCCCTTGATGAAGCTGGTGCTGGGAAAAGGTCTGATATGGCAAAGTTATCCAAAGCATCACTCACAACCAAGATGCTAAAGCAGCTGCACAATCTCCTACACCAAAACAACCACCCTCACAACCCTCAAAACCAACTCCTTTACCCAAGAAACCTACTCAACCCACTACCAATGATGCACCCAGAGGAAGAGAAGGGTGTTGAGGATGGAAGAAGAAGAAAAAGATGATAAGGATGATAGTTTGCTAATCTCTACTGTTCTTAAAATAAAGATGCCTGAGCCCATGAGTCAACCAACAACAATCACACCTGACTTCCAAAGGCAAATGGTAAAAGTTAACTTGAAGAAGAAGAACAGCACAAACAACATGATGAGCAGCTGTTAAGGATGATTGATAAAGAGTTTCCTAAGTCTTCATCCATACAAGCTATGAAGAAACATGCTCAGAGGTTGTATGCTCTCAGATTTACATTTCAATATCATAAAGAGGGAGTGAATATTTGGCCTGATCCCAGAGTAAGTGACAAAATTTATAAAAAGAAGATTCCAAGTAGATACAATGGCCAAGTAAAGAAGATTGTAGATGCTGTGATAATGCTGGCCATTGTAGTGTCACCCTGGGAAATCCTTGATGACTTAAGAGAGCTTACGAGTCGAAGATGACTCCACAATCTTTACTAGAAAACAAAATGGTAAAGAAGGGGTTGATCTACAAGAAGCTTGAAGAAATAAGAAGAAATGAGCTCCAGTTGTTGCTTGAAGGCACTCATCCTGATGAGTTTGCATACAGAGAAATAACGACTGTGGAGCTGAGAAATGGAAAGCATATTAAGTAGTTATAAGAGTACTATGGGCCTGAGTTCTTCTTTGAAAGTGAAGCTGAAGAACTCACAATGGAAGAACAAGTTGTTTTCCTTGAGGCCTATGTCAGAGAGTCTTACAGACTTATCATGGTGTCCAATTCCCCAAGACAAAGTTCCCATTCATCCTTTGCCAATCAAACCTTCTGAAACCTCTTCCCTGGCCTGAGCTTAATTTGATGATTTCTGAGCTGATCCAAATAATGTTTCCGCCAATAAGTGGGATTTCAATAATCTTAAAGGTTTTGGCTGCATTGGTTCAGGGGGAGTTTGTTGGACCAAAAGAACCAATGAACCAGATCAGAAAAACCTTTAAGTCCCACAGACATCAAAACAACTGAAGTGGTCTACAACAGCTGAAGACAAAGTCTGAAGACAACAGCTGAAGACAAAGTCTGAAGATAAAGTCTGAAGACAAAGTCTGAAGACAACAGCTGAAGACAAAGTCTGAAGATAAAGTCTGGAGACAAAGTCTGAAGACAACAGCTGAAGACAAAGTCTGAAGACAAAGTCTGAAGTCAAAGTCTAAAGACAACAGCTGAAGACAAAGTCTGAAGACAACTGCTAAAGACAAAGTCTGAAGACCAAGTTCGCAGAAGTTGTCACAACGGTTGAAGTAGTTCTCTTCAGTAGTTGTGATGGTTTACATTTCAGTAGTTTGTAATCAGTAGTTTTATATTATTTAAAACATATGAAGTTCTTACACTTCAGATGTTATAACTTCAGTAGTTGTAATGTTAGCTTATACTTAGCTTTTAGTGAAGGTGTCCTCAGTTGTTGTGGACATCTTCAGTAGTTTAGTTTACTTGCAGTTGTTTGTATAAATCAGTTAGATGTCACTATCAAGTGATGTCAGCTTATGTCACATTCCTTATAAAAGGAATGTTGACCTAATTTCCTTGTATGGGAAGCTTGTGCGTGAATGAAAACATTATTTTTGCAGAAAACTTTCTCTCTCTATAACCGTTACTGTTTGATTGAATATCATATTACTCTTGCTATAATTTAGTCTGATTCGTGTGCTTTCCGCTGCAAATATCAATCTAATTGATCAAACTTGATCTCAATCCTTCATATTTAACTCTAGAATTATTTTTGTATCTTTTCTGATGATTTGGAAGTGATAAAACTTAACCGGGAAAATTACATAACGTATGAAACTGAAAAACGGAACAACAAAAGATTGAAACCAACCAACAACACATGAACACGGCCCCGTGCTCAAGTAGGCACGCCCCCGTTTCCGACAAAAAATGACACAAGCTGACATATTTTAGCCTTTTGTCTTGTTCCTCTTCAATTTTGCATGATAAATACCGACCTCAATGCCTGCAATGTCGTATCCACTCTCATTTTCATCTTGTTTTCCATTTTTTCTTTCATCTTTTCAAGAGTTCTTTCAAGAGTGTTTGATCAAAAGGTTAGTATACTAATTCCTTTGATTATGAAAGTCATTTACACGTAGTTATGTGATTTGGTCTCTAAACAACCGAAATCCCAGCATTATGTGTAAAGACTTGTTCTTAAACGTTTTATGGAATGATGAATGCTTTCAACCTACTTGTTCATGTTTATTCTTGTAAGTAGATTAGTGTTAATTAGTATGTTTTGTTAGTTATTAGTTTGTTTAGTTAGTTAATTAGTTCGTTTTCTTTTTTCATTAACAAGACTATCTTCATAATTCGTGGTGAAATATTTGTTAATCATGTTCAAGAGTTCCCAAGTGGTATTAAACATAAAATATATTTTTGGGTATCTTGAATTATTAACAAATGATTAAAATTTTAAACATAAAATCTTTGATTTTTAAAGAAAGAAAATGTTAAACCCATGCTTAATCAACGATTTACAAACACAACCATGCATGCTCGAGTCAAGATTACATGCCTTATCATGTTAACCGCACTCCCAAGTTTCACAAAACGCTCCCCTATGTTCAACAACTTTTCCTTGGATGATAAATTTTAACTAGTTTTGAACATGACTTGAATCATTATGATGTTATGTCTTGAAAAACACATGATTTTCACTAACATCATAAAACTGCTCAACAATTGGTTTTGTATAGATTAACATATTTTTGAATTTTCAGGATCATGAATCATCCCTACTTACGTTTTAAAGGGAGCCGCGAGAGATGGTGTCATGATTGACTTCAAAGGCTGCTACAAAGGGTCGAAAGATCCCATTTACAAGCAGATGAAGAAATACTAGCGGCAGTCGGACAGCTAAAAAGATACAATACATTATTGAGTGTCCAATGGAAGCGTATTCTCACAAAATAGACCTTCTGTTTATGAACTAACTCTTCAATTTTAGCATCTTTCAAATTTAGAATGAAAGACTCTGATCCTTGAGATAATAATGCAGTTTCATTCAGACTTGTTGGACATTGGCACAAAACATCCATTGCATTGTTCGGTGTCTATCTCGGGATCTACACGGAATAGGAAATGGAGGAGGAAGCAGTATCTGGAATGCTGGCATCCATACCTTCGCGGCGAGGAAAGTAAGACGCGGAAAGTGGTGCAATAAGGAAAGCATTTTGGGAGTGGATTGGAACCGGAGGATTCAACTCGAGTAAAACAATGCAGTTTCATTCAGACTTGCTGGACATTGGCACAAAACATTTATTGCTTGTTCGGTGTCTATTTCGGGATCTACACGGAACAGGAAATGGAGGAGGAAGCAGTATCTGGAATGCCAGCATACCATACCTTCCCGACGAGGAAAGTAAAGACGCGGAAAGTGGTGCAATGAGGAAAGCATTTTGTGAGTGGATTGGAACTGGAGGATTCAACTTGAGTAAAACAAAAAGCAGTCAGATACGACCCCGCTGCTGCGATACATTCATCGGTTACTTAGTCATTCTATAACAGCACGTGGACGAAGCGAGGGAGTTGTTAACTTCAAGGACTTGTTCATTTTATATTGTATGGTTAATCAGTTTCCATGTAATATTGGGTATTTGTTTTGTAATCTTTTTGCCAGGAATGCAATTGCAGGTGCTCCAACACCTATGTTTGGAGGAAGCTGGATTTTGAACATATACCAGAGCTATGGTTATAACACTGAGGGAACTGAATGAGCGATGTTGGGACTGTAGACTTGAGCATTTGCACAAGTATGTACATGGTGACAAGCCTACCAAATGGGCAGCCAAGATTCATGATAAGGAGGGACAAATCTGGGATCTGGCGGACCTCGAAGAAATAATTATGGATCTCGACATGCCAATACACCGGAAGGAGCCGGAGCTGGATCTTCAAGTTCACGTACAAGGGAATTCCCGACCATGTTAGACCTTTACGATTCAATACAAACAACCAGCGACCATGCAAGGCGGTCATTTGAATATGCCCAACAAGCCTTCAACCAAGTCGAAAGTCTGCACTCCCGGGTCGATGAACTCAGCAACGATGTTACGTACATCAGGAACCGAATGTACCATGAGTGGGGGGGGGGGGTATTCCCCCACAAAGCCCTTGAAAACCGTATCATTTTCAGGGACCCGACACAGTTGTTTTGTGCCATCTATCTTTTAATTTATGTCATTTTGTTTTTATTTTGTGTGTGTTTAGGACTTTAACGCTTTTAATAATTGGTGACATTTCAAGTGATACCGAGGATTCTAACAACACGAGGCCAACCAACACAACTGAAAATTTCATCATTTTTATGGGAGTTATTTCATTAACCTTTCTCGATCATGATTTTGTTAATCACATTGAGGACAATGTGAATTTTAAGTTTGGGGATGGGAGTAATGCAATTGACTTTGCTAAAAAGGTCCAAATTTAAAACTTTAAAGAAAAGATCACTTACCAAATAATTTTTGTGACAAGAAGCCAAAATTTAATTTTTGATAAACCAAATTATAAATATACATTTTCGGGAAATAAAGAAGTAAAATCATGACGTCCAAATAAAATTGAAAATGTTTTTTGTGATATCTTTAAAAGCATAATCTAATCTAGTAAAATATTTAATCATGTAATATAAGCACTTATACCCAATTCCATCCATATGTGAGTTTATTTTTGAGCCTTAAACAGCTGTTGCAAAATTGTAATTCTACTTTCATTCTGGTTTAATTTAGGGTGCATATGATACGTGTAATTAGAACTTGCTTTGGGTATGCATTTTAAGACCTTAACTAATATTTGTTGCATAAAAATGAGTTAGGCACTAGGAAACCTTAACCATTCGAGCCCTAAACATAATCTTTAATTTTCCTTACCCAAACATCAACCATAGTGAGCCCCATTGAGCTTAAATGTTTTTATCTTTCAATCACCCGAGCCACCAAGTCATTAACCAAAAGCCTTCTACAAAACCCATTTTCGTTAAAGACATGTTTTTGGGTTATTAAAAAAAATTGGTCTTTTACCGTCAGACCTTAAAGAACTAGAATGCATTCTTTTGATTTCAATTTGCTTAGCTGCCTTCATCATGCAAAACCGAGACTTCCCCCGGAAATCCGCGAACAAATTTTCAATCTCACGTTTGACGCAAGAAAGAAATGGCGAAAAAAGGAACAAGTTCCGCCATTTTTGTGAATTTCAAAAGTGCTATAAAGAGACAGGCAAAAAGATATGAAAGATGCCCGAATTATGGAAATTGGTCTCATAATGGAAAATGCAAAAAGAATCAAACTGAATCTTAATACAAATACAAAGAACTAATCCAATTGGGTGCTATTAGGCTTCAAGCCGAACGATCCTTGAGAAAGGAATGATTTGTGTATCTTCGGGTAAAAGATAAAGTACGATTCTTGAAAGAAAAATACGGTCTTGACAATCTGACCTTAAATAAGTCCTCAAGCTAGCATATCCCTTCTAGCTTGAAGTATTGTATAGGGAACCTTTATTGCTTTCCTTGTAGTTTATGTTAGAAAAATAAGCCAAGACCGTCGTCTTTAGCAATTAACCACTTTTTCCGAATATTCCATACCCGAGCCCAAGCCAAATTACAACCCATCAAAGACCTAATGATTTATGCAAGTAAATATCTAAGTAGGTGGAGATTTAATCCTTTAACAAGCTTATGATTTCACACGTATTCATACTAGGCAATTGAGTGTATTAGTCATATTGATCTTGATTATGACTCCATATATTGAGCCGAGTGTGAGTGCACCTTGTGAGAAGTGTGGATTTTTGCATGATTATAATCATTACTACCTATTGCTTGCTAGGATATCACTTTACATATGCTTAGAATATTTATATTTGGATGAAAATAATGTTTACTTGCGTATTTCGCGAAAGACATGTTTATAATTTGTTTTATTTGGTTTTTGGTGGATTTGTCATTTTAAGTTATTTTTGCTTGAGGACAAACAAAGTTCAAGTGTGGGGATGTTTGATGTGCTCCAAATTATACATAAAAATCCTATCAAAAGCACATCAATTATTCCTTAATATGTTCCTTAAAATGATGAAAATGTACTTAAAAGTCTTAAATTGTGTTTTCAGGTGTTTAAAAGGGCAAGATGGACAAAAGAAGCATATTTAGCAAGAAATTGAGGTAATCCGAGCTTTGGGGTCCAAGCATGGGGCCATGCCTCTTTAAGCACGCCCCCATGCTTTGCCACAAACACACCCCCGTGCTAAATTAACACACCCCCGTGTTTGGACATCTGACAAGGACAAAAGTACTGTTCCATAAAAGTAGACACGGGGCCGTGCCTTTTAGGCACGGGGCTGTGCCCCACCTCCAACACGGGGTCGTGCCTTATTTAGCATGGGGTCGTGCCTGACACAACCTGCATGTACGAGCCGACCAACTTTCGTAAGCATTGTACTAGCATGGGGTCGTGCCTTTTAGGCACGGGGCGGTGCTTAAACACTCCGAAAGCCTATAAATATAAGCCTAAGTTCACCATTTTTGGCAAGCTTTGGTGGGAGAGTTACTCTGCAGAACTCTCTCGAGAATCAAGACTTCAAGGTCATTTGGAGGCTCAGGAGGTGCATACAACACTTGGAAGAAGCTCGGGATCGAATAAACGCCATTCATTGTGGATTGTCGGTTTGATTGTACCATTTCACCGATGATTACATATCTATCTTCTTTGTTTTATGTTGTTATGTTCAAGCTCATTATGAGCTAAACTCTTTTTATCATCCTAATCGGATGAAACTTATGTAATTTGTGATTAACTAATGGTGTGATAAATATTATCTTAATGTTATGGTGGTCTTGGGAAGAGTATTGATGGGTAGCATCTACATTTGAAAGGGAAGATAAAAATTTATGGTTTGTGATTATGATTGTCATACGAAGTTGAGAAACCGTAAGATTAAGTTTCATTCGTGAAGCCGATCTTCATAATAAATCCATGGCTAATGAACTAGAAATGGTTATTAGAAATCATATCACTTTAACTTTCTGATAATTTGCAGGTTCCCTTTTATTAGTTCGGAAACTTCAGTAAGTGTTACCGTTTTCTAAAATTAATGGTATGTCAGGAAGGAACCTCATCAACTCACTTTTTGACATTAAGTTATGTTTTCAGAAATCATATGTCAAATAGGTCACAAAATATTTACCTACATTACTAGGGCTTTGATCCGAGCAGTAAAACTCAGCCTGATAGGATCAAGTCACTACGGTAGCAGGATAGATGAGAAATCGCGCCAACTCATCTTTATAATATTAACCTAACTACATTAAGCCATATCTTTAAATCACACCACCAATTAATCAGGGTTACATAAGTGGAATCTAATTAGGATGATAACTTTTATTCCCTAGTTTTAAATCCAAACGCTTCAAATCTTAATTTACTTCCTTTCTATTATTGTTGATTTTTAAATCCTAAAAATCTTTCCAATGCAATTTATCATTTTCTTTAACAAAAACCAAATCTGATAATCAAACATCAAGTTTGTTGAGTAGGCTAGGTGTGTCCATGGATTGATACTCGGTTCTTACCAACACTATATTACCACTTTGTGTGTGGTTTAGTATTTGTAATAACCAATTAAAACTGAATCTGTGCAATAAATCTTTATCAAAATATATATATACTATCCGCACCAATCAGTAGTTAAACGCCATGGAAAGACATGTTACGAGTTACTACAACGACGTAAACCCAATCTATAGTATCTTGAGCCATTTGGCGCTCCGTGCACCCTACTAAAGAAGACTCAGGAGGGAAAATTCAGCAAGAAGGCTGATGAAGGTATCTTTCTAGGATGCAACATACCGAACAAGAGGGTTTACAACAACTCTACGAGTCAGGTAGAAGTGTGGTGTAATGTTGATGTTTAGAGATACACCACACCACCTGCTGGAAAAGGACCTGCCTTCTTTTTCGACTATGATGGATTCTTGAAGTCCTTCAACATACCTCTCTCCACTTCTGATGATGAGTTAGCAACAAAGATGATGTCTGATGTTCTAAACACACCATCTCAGGACTCTACGCCATCTGGACTACAATGTGATTCATCTAACAACTCAAGGGGAGCACTTGAAGATAGTGACTCTTCCTCTGATGAAGAAGCTATGGAGAATGATTAGAACAACCAGGAGTAACAGGTTCCTCCTACCGATAGTCCACAAGCATGTGACATTGATGCCTCAGCGTCTTCGGAACCTCAGACTCCTACTGCCTCAGATACTAAACCGAATGTTCATAATCTTGATTCTGAGGTAGTTGTTCCAACCACTCCAGGATCATGACTAAATGTCTATCATCCTTTGGATAATGTCACTAGAGATGTGAGATGAGGAGTTGAAACCAGAAATCAGTTGTATTCAGCTGATTATGCCTCGGTGATGGAATAGGTTATCTTCATGATGGTGCATATCATTGCTTTGTGTCTCAATTTAAGCCAAAGTGTGTTAGTGAAGCCCTGAATGATGAGGCATGAGTGAGTGCCATGCAAG
This sequence comes from Flaveria trinervia, assembly GCA_025506515.1. Lineage (NCBI taxonomy): Eukaryota > Viridiplantae > Streptophyta > Magnoliopsida > Asterales > Asteraceae > Flaveria > Flaveria trinervia. The sequence goes on along the minus strand of CM046453.1, from coordinate 23,005,358 downwards.
AAGAACTTCTTCAGTTCAAGAAGTTAGGTGTATGGACTCTAGTGGATAGACCTAAAGGTGCTAAGGTCATTGGCACAAAACAGGTCTTGAAATGCAAGGAAGATGATCAAGGCGTGATCATTAGAAACAAGGCTCGACTTCTTGTTCAAGAATTTCGACAAGTCGAGGGCATTGACTACACTAAAGTGTTTGCACCCGTGGCAAGAATAGAAGCAATCCGTATCTTCTTTGCCTACGCATCGTATATGAAGATTATAGTTTATCAACTTGATGTAAGACTACATTCCTTCATGGTGAAATCAGAGAGACAATGTACGTCAGTCAACCCGAGGGATTTTAGGATCCAAATCATCGGGACAGATTTTAGAAACTCGAAAAGGCTTTATATGGGCTTCATCAAGCTCCCAGAGCCTGGTATGAGAAACTCTCAACTCACCTTGTGAAATACGGTTTTCGCAAAGGTGTCATTGATTGTACACTATTCATAAAAGAAAAGGCTGGAAATTTACTACTTGTCCAAATCTATGTCAATGACATAATCTTCGGTTCAAAGAACGAAGATCTATGTAAAGAAGTTGAAGCAGTAAAGAAGGCTGAGTTTGAAATGAGTGCCATGGGAGAGATTAAATTCTTTCTCGGGTTATAGGTGGATTAGACACCAAAAGGGAGTTTCTTACATCAGACCAAGTATGTAGGAGATATCCTCAGTTGTTTTGACATGGAGAATGCTTCAGCAGCTAGGACTCCACTTGCTACAAACCATGATGTAGCACCCGACGAGAATGGTGATCTGGTTGATGCCACCATGTACCGAGGAATGATTGGATCTCTCATGTATATCACTTCCTCAAGACCTAATATAATGTATGCGACATGTTTATGTTCAAGGTATCAGGAAAAGCCAAAAGTTAACCATCTGATAGGGGTAAAAGGATCTTTTGTTATCTGAAGGGTACTCCAACACTTGGGTTGTGGTATCCTCATGGCAATGACTTCGAGCTAACATCGTATAGTGACTCGGATTACAGTGGCTGCAAGATGAACTACAAGTCTATATCAGTGGGATGTCAATTCTTTGGGAGGAGATTAGTGACCTGGCAGTGTAAGAAGCAGACCTCGGTTGCTTTGTCAACCTGTGAAGCCGAATACGTTGCTGTAGCAAGTTGCTGTTCACAAATCATATGGATTCAACAGCAAATGCTGGACTATAGTTTGAAATTATCTTCTACTCCTATTTTTGTGGATAACTCTGTTGTGATTGCTAGGTAACTAAAAATCCAGTCCAACATCCTAAGACCAAACACATGGGCATAAAATATCACTTTATACGTGATTGCTTTGAAAAGAACCTAATCGATGTGATTAAAATAAATATTGTTTTTCAACTTTATAAAGTGCTGACCTCTATACAAAGGCTTTTGACAAACCATGTTTTTTATATCTGTTAGAGGTCGACGGCGTTAAAAAGAAAAGTGATGTAATTCCTGATGATCACCATGTGTAGTCCGATGAGTATAGTAAAATATTTCTTTTTTTTTATTTATCTATTTTATTTTAAGTAGTCAAATTAAATTAATATTATTTTGTCGCCAATTAAAATCCTAAAAAGCGTATATCGGTTATGGTTTTAGAATTTAGGGGGAGAATAGGTCGGTTAGTAACTTTAACAAAAAAACGAGGGAGGAGGAGAGGCTAGCTGATAGAAAGTAGATCGTATCTGTGATACCGGTTAAATGACTTTGGAAAATGATAGTACACAGGTACAAATCACTTGGGTCTTTAAAAGTTTAAATAAAATAAGATACGAAGTTCAAAGTATAAGTGTGTGTAGTCTGAGCAATATAAAAGGAAAAATGATAGAGCTAGCTACTACTAAGGTAACACAAAGAAAGTAGACCTAGAGGTTGTTAGACCACAGATGATATGTTGGTAGATTCAACAGTATAGATGATTAGACTTTGTTGATGATCTCAAGAATAAACTAAGTTGTTCAACAAGCTGTGTGTTAAACATCTTATCCTTGGTCAACACAATAAAAAAAATCCAATAAGGGGTGACAAGTAGAATAAACGCCACAAATGTGAGTGTAAGACTAAAATATGAGCAAAAGCAATCAAACTAATAACTTATGTGTTGGTGAGAACTGTGCCCAAGATTAAAATTGCTCAAACAAGAAATTAGGTTATGTGTCTCTTTGCTGTGTGGTGGCACTGACCTGAGGATAAGCATAACCTATATATTCTAGACTTCATTATTGTTTGCCGCCTCTCTGCTGTGCGGTGGCACTGACCTGAGGCTTGGCTTATCTATGAAAATTCTAAGAATAGTTTCTTCTTGAAAACTACCCTGAGACCGCTCAAAAATCTCCTGAGGAATGTTGATTACCATATAAGTGTGGGATCCACAAATGCTTGTTGAAATAATCAAACTTTAAACTATCACCAATCTGTGTCAAAAGTCTATGTATGGATTTAAGAGGACGAGAATACTGACAATCATCGGGGCTACAATTCTTGAAAGTCCAAATCAATGTGGGGATGTAATAGTACTAGTATGATTTCCTAAACTTGCTAACAACTCTAGATGAAAAACAAGAATTGAGCATCAAAAGGTGTTGACAACATGTCCCAAATGATTTGACTTGCTTGTATGATTCCAAATTGTATTGGTCCATTTATGGTCAAAACTAATTGAAGCTGCCTATTGCGGAACCGAATCCAATTAGATTTCTATCTTAGGATTTACACCTCACACAAAACGTCAAAAACAAGTATTAGTTTTGTATTTTAGTTTAAGTCTTTCACGTTGTTTAAATTTAGTCAAATTCAGTTTGTTTGATATCGGACTACGCCATGGAATTCAATAGGGGATTTAATCATCTAAACGGGTCAGGTCTGAGGTGACCACACATGCTTTCAAAGGTAAAATCAGTCACGTCTGAGGTGACAAATTGCTTAAAAGGATCATGTCTGAGGTGATCAAAAGTTTTTCAAGTTAAAATGATCATGTCTGAGATGATCAAATGCTCATAAAGTTTAATCAAAGGTTAAAAAGGGTTTAAGTGAGAAATGGTCATAAAGTCAAAATCATGAGTATGATCCAATCACATGACTGGACCATGAGTATGGACCAACCGTACGAATGGACCATACTCATGCACTGAACAGCCGAATGGCACATGAGTATGAACCATTCACCCGAATGGCTTATCAGAATGAGCCAGTCGACCGAATGGAATTGTGCGAATGAGTCAGTCGCGCGACTGAATGTGATCGACTGAGCCAATCGCCCGAATGAACCGAGTGAATGGGTCCAGTCGGCTGATTGAAATCAGATTCAGTATAAATAGGGCCGCAGTCGATTGCATTCAACTCATCGCCTCCAATCGCCCTAAAATCGCACAGCCTACCATTACTCTGCCAAAATTTCCTCTGATCCAATTTGCTCAGATATTTTGATATATTGACGTTCGTTGGTGTTTATACAGGTAATATGTGGTGTGAACATGCCAAAAACTCCTTCGATTAGACTTCAAAATCAAGAAATTGGCCCTAACAAGACCCGATACCTTAAATGGACTAATAACCTAACTAAACCAAGTAAAATGTTGAAATAAAGGTTATTAGTTTATTAGTATATTGAATACGAGTCTAAAGAACCATTACACGACGTCTAATTTCAAGAATTGGTTAAAATTCAAATATCAGTCGACTGAATAGTGGGTCATGCGACTGGACACCTGGATGAACTCCAATCGCACGATTGAGCTGGTCAAATGGCTCAATCAGCCGAATGGATCATACGAATGAGCTCAGTTGGCCGACTGAACCAATCGCAGGCTCAATCAACCGATGAACTCAGTCACCTGCTCAGTCACCCGACTGAATCCAGTTGCATGCCAAGTCAACCGACTGAATACAGTCGCATGGTTCAATCACATGAATGAACTAGAATGAAGTCAACCAAGTTAATTAGAACTGATTTGTGTTGAGTGGTTATCTAATGTCTATGTGTCTTGTGTTACAGATTGATGGCTGACACATGGTCCATCAACCCCAAACACAACATTTGTGCTCACTTAGACGCCACGACTCGAAATGGTGCCAAGTTTGCCGGGATCATTGCTTTCCTTAAGCGATCCAGGATCTACAAGGCGATATCTACACTATGCACTCCCTAAAGGTGTATTCACCAGGCCTTCTGGGAGGGGGCATCGGTTGACCGCTCTCATGAGCCGTACAGCATCACGAGCTCTATTTTTGGGATGGATATTAAGGTCACTGTTGAGGATATCAGGCGAGTACTTCGGTTGGGTGATGACGCTAACCACGCTACCAGACTTCACCCGCTGACTGTGAGAGGGTGCTTCTTGAGGATGAAGTACGTTGGGGATATTAATGCAGGTGTGCTAAACAAGATCAACTTGTGTCCCTAGTACAAGTACTTGGCACATGTCATCCTCAAGTGCTTGGCTTCGCGAAGGAGTGAGTTCGATGATCTTTCAGACCAGATCCAAAATGCCTACGTGGCACTGGTACTGAACCACCCTTTCAGCTTCTCAAGCATGATATTCTCCTACTTGATAGAGAACTTGGAGGCGAACGGCAAAGAGGGTTTCTACATGTACCGTAGGTTTTTACAGATAATCTTTGATGAGAAGCTGCCCACACTGCCCAAGGAGAGCCACGATGCCGTGTCGGTAGAGATCATGGATGATACGACACTGGGTCGTAAGGTATACAGGGGAAAGCAGGTCAAACCCCCGATGAAGAGACTTATCGGCCATCTGGCCAAGGTTGATTACATGGCACCAGGGAGGGGTAAATGGCGCCATGTAGACAGTGATTCGGATGTCAAGAAGCTGGAGGTCCTTGTAGATGACTCCAACGACAACGATAGCGGTGATGATGGAGATCCAGGGCCCACTCAACTGAGGGCCCCTATTGCTGATATAGTATCTCCAGCTTCCACCCAAGGTGGAACAGAGGTAGCAAGGTTCCATTAAGACTTTCGTCTTGATGAGGAGGAGGAGACAGACGAGGAGCCCTTGACTAGTACTGTGGGGAGCAGGGTGGTCACCACCGACCGAGGTATTCAGGAGGTTGGTGGATGCCCTGGCAAGTCTGAGGAGGCTGACACTGATCCTACTTATGTTGTCGATCAGCTCAGCAGTGTTCCAGGGGGAGCTTCCGCCTCGAGGGGCTCAAGGAAGAAAAGGATGGGTCAGCCCCACGGTTTGAAGAAGAAGGGGAGGAGGATGACATTCATCACCACCACCACTACTACGACTACTTCCACCACTCCACCTACTACCACCACTCCACCTACCACCACTACCACCATCCCTTCCACCACCATACCTACCACCTCACACACCACTACCACACCCACTCCATCACTTACCCACATACCATCCACCTCCACTATAGCTCATCCACCACCACCTTCATCTATACCAACCCCAATCTTCACCACTACCACCACCACCACCACCACCACCACCACTAGCCACGAAACGGACCATCATCTTTTCCCTCCTGCCCATCTGGATCCTCTCTACCTCCTAGTGGGGTAGAGGAACAACTCTCGACACTTAACCGTATGGTGTTGAAGCTGTTGGCAGCCGATGACGAGAAGACTACTCAGATTCGTCAGCTAGTAGAACTTACTGCTGTATTATCTCTACAGATATCTCAGCAGGCAGAGTTGATAAGCAGCAAGCATAGTAGATGGTTGTTCAGAGCTCAGAGATGTCTGAACTCCAGGAGCAACATATCCAATCAGCAAAACGGATAAAGGAGTTGGAGGCGACCAACAAGACCACCATGCTGACGGTCAAAGGATCAAAGGATGAGCCCTTAAAATTTAGAGAAGAAGATGGAGATGATGGTGATGATGATGACAGTGATGATGATGTTGATGATGGTGATGATCAAGGGGAGGATACTGATGTTGGTGATGACATTGATGATGATTATGATGGAGAGGATGATACTTCTACTGCGGGTGCCACATCTGCAATTGAAAGGAGGACCAAGAGAGCTCAAGACCAAGGTGCCTCCACATCAGCCCCGTCAGCAGAGGAGCACATGATACAAGACAAGAGTAATGCTTAGTTGTTTATATTATTTAAATCATGTGTATTTGAATCTTGTATCAAATTAATGTAATTAATGTTTATATTTATTGTTGATGTTTATTACTTTGATTGTTGACTAATGGTTGATGTGTTACATGTTTTAAATCAAGCAGATCCAAACTATCAAAAAGATGAATATGATATTGCTCCCCTCCAACAGATCAAGACTCAGCTCACGATGATTCTTGATCTGCAGAGAATAGTCAGGAGATCAGTGAATTGCACTCCTGAAGAAGGAGAGATAATTCATGATCTCACCGATGAGCAACTTGCTGAAATATTCTGACTCAATCCAGGTGAGATCGTGAAAGATGCTCCAAATGTCCATGTGGAAAGTGACTACGAGCTCAACGACGTTGATGAGATCGAGATTGAAGATGTCACAGACCAACACTATCCAGAATACACTGACATTGAGGGTAATGTGGTTCCCAATCTAGGCGACAACCTTGTGAGTGAAACTTTTGAGACTCTGGATAAAATGGAAGAAGAGTCTGACAAGAAAGAAGATACGGCCCAAGCCTCGGAAGTTGAAGTCAATATCAGAAAGGCTGAGTGGGTTACATGCTTTGAAAAATAAGAGTCCAACGCAGTGCTTCAACATCAACTGTCTACACCAACTTGTACAAAGTGAAGAAACATCACAAGGTGTCGGGCAAAATCATAACATGGTTGTATTTTGAAGATCTCAACGCTCATGCAGTTAAACGTGAGAAAGGGATTGAGTACTTCAGGTTCCCACATGACCAGAAGACTCTTCCTGGATTTGAGCTTAACCAGTTAGTAAAGTTAAAATTGTTATACGCTGACCCACGCAAAATGTCAGGCTGGTTTGAAGAAGCTCTAAGAGAGTACCACACTAGATGGGTAACTTCAAACCTCAATAGCCAATGAGGTATATTAGACAGTCTGAGGTTGATACCATTACTGGAAAACTGAAAATAGTGCTGAAGTGGAGTCCTCCGCGCACAATGTCTAAGATCCCTCTACAGCAAATGCCATAGGACTTCACTGCACACTTCAAATGGTGGTACTATGATTGGAGGACATGAGAGGCAGTTATAGTTTTGAACAAGAATGGTGTAATGGAAACCATCAGGGTGTTTGACCTAATATGGCTTAAAAACATGTCTGCAGATGATGTCTATACATTATACAAGTGGCCACTGTTTTATGACTCTCAAGATATTGTACAAGCTCTACAATTTCAGAACGTTATACAACTCTGTTTTGCTTTTGAGATACATGCCGGAGTCACTAGAGAAGAGAAGTACAAGAAGTTTGAGGAACTCGTGAAGGATGTAAGACATTAGACGAAACTAGGTCCAAGGGGGAGTTTGCAGATACATATGTCCCTAGTTTCTAACTTAATGTAATATGTTTTTATTGTCTTAAACATATGTAATTGTACGGGTAGTTAATGAAATACAACTGAACCATGCAAATGGTCCAGTCGCACGATTGACAAACCCTAACCTATAAATACCACTTAAATCGTGGAAAACGTGACACTTTGAAGATTTCGATACCTAAACATATCCTAGCCGTCCAGAGACCTCTAGTAACGTGCTCCAACTTCATAGAACGCAGTAGATCGATTGCTAATCGTTCTTAATGTTTAGATTCATCTTTAATTGATTCTACGAGCATTCTCACCGATTGGATCACCAAGCAAATAGGATTCCGCACTATTTGATTCGGATACTCGTAAATCTGTTAGTATACATCCGGTACACGATCCTAACACGGTCCACGTCTTTTATCGGCATACAACTTTTGCCTATCTTTAGTTGCCTTCATAAAGGCTTTGATCCTTTCCAGTTTCTCCATCGTAGCCTCGACCACTTCGACGCTTCCTAACTCTTTATGACCAATATCACCCTAACACGTAGGTGTTCTACATCTCCTCGCGTATAGCATCTCATAAGGGGGCATACCAATGCTGGCATGATAACTATTGTTATATGAGAACTCAGCTAATGGTAGGTGGTCATCCTAACTTCCTCCAAAATCAATGATGCATACCTGAAGCATATCCTCCAATGTCTGAATGGTCCTTTCTGACTGATCATCTATCTTGGGATCATAAGCCGTGCTAATGTGTAACCTCATCCCCATAGCATCGTGGAATTTCTTCCAAAATTTAGATGTAAACCGGGTGTCACGATCAGACACAATAGACACCGACACACCATGACGAGTTACAATGTCCTTAATGAAAACATCCGCCAACTTCTCGGATGAATATGTCTTACGAATCGTTAGGAAGTGAGCACTCTTCATCAAACGATTAACTATCACCCATATGGCATCATACCCTCGCGCGGTACGTGGTAGTTTCATTATAAAGTCCATGGTGATGTGCTCCTACTTCCACTCCGATATATCCAAAGTTTGGATCTTCCCATACGGCTTTTGATGTTTGGCCTTCACTTGTAAACAAGTAAGGCACTTACTCACATACTCCACAACATCACGTTTTATACCCGCAACCAATAATCTTTCTTCATGTCTTTGTACATCTTCGTAGCACCGGGACAAATAGAGTATGATTCTTATGAGCTTCATCCATAATCTTTGCATGTAGATCCCCAAAACGAGGAATCCACATCCGCCCGAATCAGGTCCTAACATCGAGTGTGTTTTCACCCAGATCCGCAACCATGCCTCTCATTCTTTCAGAGTTAAGGTGATCTTCTTTCAATGCTTCATCTTGAGACTCTTTGACCACCTTTATGACATCAGAGGTCAAAACCAATTGATATGCCTTCACCCGAATCGGCTTGGGTCTTTCCTTTCGGCTAAGGGCATCTACCACCATGTTGGCTTTGCTCGGATGGTAATGGATCTTGCAATCATAATCCCTTATGAGTCCCAACCATCTCCTTTGCCTCATGTTCAAATCTTTTTGCTCGAAGAAATACTTCAAGCTTTTATGGTCGGTGAATATGGTGCACTTCGTCCCATACAGGTAGTGCCTCCATATCTTTAACGCAAAGACAACGGTTGCAAGCTCCAAGTCATGAGTAGGATAATTAACCTCATGAACTTTAACTGTCGGGATGCATAGGCTATAACCTTTCCTCTCTGCATCAGTACACATCCCAACCCTGAGTAGGAAGCATCTGAATAGACCACCAAATCCTCGCTTCCATCGGGTAGCAACAAGACCGGAGCTTGAGTCAACCACTTCTTTAACTCCTCAAAAGCCTTCTCTTGAGCTTGAACCCATACAAATTTTACATCCTTACGGGTCAACTTAGTCAACGGAGAAGCAATCTTTGAGAAGTCTTGGATAAATCTTTTGTAATAGCCTGCCAAACCCAAGAAACTACGTATCTCGGATGGCATCTTTGGAGACTTCCATTACATCACCGCCTCCACCTTTGTCGGGTCGACCATAATCCATTCAGTATTCACCACGTGCTTAAAAACTGAACCTCGCGCAACCAGAATGCACACTTGGAGAATTTAGCATACAACTTCTCCCTTCTCAATGTCTTCAACACCTCTCAAATGCGATCGGCATGCTCATTCTCGCTCTTTGAATAAATCAGGATATCATAACATAATCACTGATTTATCCAACATCAGCCGACACACTCGATTCATCAAGTTCATAAAAGCAGCTGGCGTGTTGGTCAAACCAAAAGACATAACGAGAAACTCGTAGTGTCCATAACGCGTGCGAAAAGCTGTTTTAGGAATGTCTTGCTCCTTAACATGTAGCTGATAGTAGCCAGATCGAAGGTCTATCCTTCAAAACCAACAGGCACCCTAAAGCTGATCAAAAAAATCATCAATTCTCGGTAATGGGTACCGATTATTTACTGTCAACTTATTCAGCTCTCGGTAGTCAATACACATCCTCATACTACTGTCTTTCCTCTTCACGAATAAGACCGGAGCACCCCAAGGAGAGATACTTGATCTAATGAACCCCTTATCAAGCAACTCATGCAGTTGCTCCATCAGTTCATTCATCTCGGTCGAAGCCAACCAATACGGTGCCTTAGCAGCAGGTTGGGCACCCGGTATCAAGTTAATCTGGAACTCAATCTTGTGGTCAGGTGGCACTCTTGCTAGGTCTTCGAGAAACACATCTGGAAAGTCACACACGATAGGTACGTCGTTCAGTTGCGGTGTTGGCGTATCCACATCCTTCACATAAGAAAAGTGGCACTACATCCACACCTCATGCACTATCCCACCACCGCCATTGAAATCACCTTCGGAATAGTCGTAACTCGATCACTGTAAACCGTCACCGAACATCTCTCTGGCGCTGTCAATCGAATCACCTTCTTTCGACACATAATGTTCGCCTCGTAGTCCCCCAACCAATCTATTCCTAGGACTACATCAAACCCACCTAAGGTCAATCGAATCATCTTCTTTTGACACACAGGAAACTTGTGACCTAATTCTATGTCACAGCCTTTTATCAACTCAGAAATCCTGGTAGACTTACCTATGGCAGTTTCTACATTGAAGGGCGTATCTATATTCTTACTACTAATAGAAAATTTTACATAGAAAGCAGCAGAAATAAAACTTTTACTAGCACCAGAATCAAATAACACAAAGGCTAAAGTTTGGTTTACTAGAGACGTACCTGACACAACATCGGGGTTCGTCCTAGCCTTTTCCTGTGTCATCGTGAATGCTCTAGCACTCACCCTCTGTCCTTCTCCTCCAGCCTTCTTCGCTCCCGATCCTTCAACCCTTGGCTTCTTGCAATCCCTACTCATGTGGCCCTCCCCGCCACAGTTAAAACATCTCCCCGCTACTCTCATGCTATATGACCTGGCTTCCCACACTTGAAGTTCAATCCCCATCTACACTCGCCGCTGTGCTCCTTTCCACACTTGCCACACCTCTTCATCCCCGCGCCAGATGTTACCACACGTCCGTGCACCTTTATTGCTTGGAGTGGCCCCGCCACGTCTAACGCTTCCCATTCCAGTTCCGATCACTACCACCTTTCTTGCTACCATGAGCCACCACCATAGTCCTTTCATCATACAACCTCCCCGCTAAGTCAACTGCCAACCTAAACATGCTCGGTCGGGCAGCGATCATGTGCCCGCGGACATCCGCCGAAAGCCCTGGATATATCTCTTGATCTTTCACGATGAGGGTGTCACTTGATCTAGCACCAGTCGTGCCATCTCATTGAAATTGATGGTGTATTGTTGATGTGCCATCATTCCCACTTCTAGCTACAGGAACTCTCTCTCAACCTTATCCATCTCTCGGTGAGGACAAAACTCCTCTATCACCAGCCTTTTCAGCTCTGCCCACTTCATCTTTCCAATTGTCCGACTACCCATAGCTTGGACAATATTGTCCCACCAACACAGAGCCGAGTCCACAAACATATGAGCGGCAAACTTCACCTTTTGGTCCTCTCGGCACTCGCTAATATTCATTATGGCTTCCATCTTTCTCACCCATCGATGAGCAGCAGCAGTACCATTACCATCGAATAGGGGGCTTGCATCTCTGAAAAGCCCCGAGTTGTAGCCTCGTGCCACCTCCGGCGCACACACTTCTTCCTCCACTTCTTCCTCGTCATCCGAGAAAACCGTCTCAGTCTGGGGCCGTCTCGCTTCACCGAGGACCTATTCCTCTCCCTTCTTTCTCCTTATCTTACAGCCTTAATCACTTCAGTCACCACAGAATGGTAAGATCATTTGCATGACCTGATGCACCTCCTCCATAACAGCCTCCTTCACTGAGGCTCTCAATTTAGAACTCTTATCTCCGCCTTCTGGATGAGGGGTTTCGGGTACTTCATGAACCACCTTTTCAGCCCTAGACCTTCCTCTTATAGCCCGTGGTTCAGCACCACGTCCACCACGATCTCCACCACGTGAAGGTTCCGATGATCTACTACCAGCCATCCTCTAACACACTATAATATTCAAACACCAACACGGTCATTTAAGGGAACAGCTCAGTCTATGGCAAGTATAGTAAGTCCCTAATTATAGTGGCCCATTGTGATTAGCCGCTTACTTTACTCTTCATACCCCAAGCATTTCCTATCCTGAGTATATCAGTATCTAAATCTACTAACAGCACACAAAACAAATCACATACCACGCATACGTAATGCCGGTTAATCATTAAGAAAATACCTGATGGCACGCAGCTACTTGGACTGGCATCCCTTCCCTTTCCGTCCCATTTTCAGTTTAAGTTTAGGTTTATTTTGAAAATTTACCCGTTTCACTTAAACTTTGGCTCTAATACCAACTTGTAAGGCCCCGTTCCCGAGACGCTTACAGCTGGCTAATCATTGCACAAAAACATATAATTTCATAAACTAAAAGAAAACATTACAGAGGAAATATTAAAACAAACATTCCATTTTATTATAAAAGTTTTTGCAAAATAATACATCATTGTTAAATTACAAAATACATGTTGCATTACATCACAAAAGCATTACAAAAATGGATGCCATCCAAAAAGGGCCAAGTAGTCGCCCCGTGCTATCCTCAACAACCTTTACCTGCCAACTGGAGACACATAAAAGTCAGCGTTGCTGAGTGAGTTCTAGTTTAACATAAAACATACTTTACTTTCGTTAAAACCATTCTCTACTTTCTTTCAAAATCATATTGTACTTTTGCACATGATCACACATTGTACGTACACATAGATAGTAACATTATTATCTTCATCATTCATCGTATGTCATTATCATTCACTTTCGTTACTTTCATTCACTTTCATTCATACTTTCTTACTTTCATTTGTACGTTCATTGCTTTCGATGACATGTACAATACCTGGAACATTGTGCACGAAGGTGGTTGCTAGGCCTGAGGTCTTTCATAGACCTCAAACATTGTGCATGAAGCTAACTCCAGTACGTAGGGCTAGTACATTCACCACTTATCTTTTCTCTTTCATTCCAGATTAGTGCCATATGTTGTACCCCCGAACATTATGCACGAAGGTGGTTACTGGGCTTGAGGTCCTTCATTGACCTCGAACATTATGCATGAAGCTAACTCTAGTACCAAGGGCAAGCAGCAAGGATCCCATACATATGGTCAATCACAAGGATTAGACCCCAGTGCGCATGCTTCTGGGGTAGCAACCACACACAATTGAGCGAACACCTTTCATTGGGTGTGAACCTCCATACATTGCTTGCAAGCCTTTCTTACTTTCATTCTTTCATTCAATCACTAATGCATGCATTCTTTTATTTCGTTCCTCTTTTCATTATCTTCCACTTTACATTACATAATACTTCAAATTTTATTCATTAACATTCAATGTAAATCCACAAGAAAATAATCATACATAATAATGAACATAACATAATCATACAAAACATCGCCATACAAGGCAACATCATACATACATAACATTCATCATACATACCATCATGCATAAGCATTAATAATACATCATCTATGACTTCAAAAAGTCATCTTACGTTGCCCCCGGGAACCTCTGAAGTCAAAGCCTACTCTTCACATTTTCCCCAAAATCAGAAAATAATTCTAAGTGTTCAGGCGCATGGGCACTTTGCAGGCGCATGGATTTTCAGATGCATGGGGAACACTTAGTCACTTGGGCAACTTTCAGGCACTTTGGCACTATTGGGGCGCATGAGCAATACTTAGTCTATTATGGGCAATTCTAGGCGCATGGCACTATGCAGGCGCATAGGTGCCTGGGCGCATGAACCATCTGGGCGTATGAACACTTAGTCAATTTTAGCCTATTTCTAGGTGCATGAGTACTATTAAGGCGCATGAGGTTTTGGGCGCATGGGAACACTTAGGCAGTTATTTACAGTTGGGTGCATGGACTACTATTTAGGCGTATGAGCAGTCTAAGTCATCCTAAATATTCATAATTTAGTCCTCAAACAATCACCTATCATGTTCTAAGCTTTAATCATACTTTCTAGGCCTTAGAAACATAATCATAACATCATCAAACACATACATAGCCCAAAATCAAACCCCACCCATAACATACACACATTCACACATACAGGTATAAAACCCATTTTTATAAAAACGTTCATACATGCATTTCTAGCCCCAAAGCAGTTTAAAACAAGTAAAAAGGGGGTTCTAGAACTCACCTTTGCAGGTTATGGGTATGACTTCTTCAAAAACCCATTTGCAACAGAGTTCAACCGCCTAGAAACCCACCAAAACACACACCCGAACATATACAAGATATATCAGCATACACCGAGGATAAAACTAGTTAAAAACATCATAAACTCACGAATTCTTACCTTGAATTCGAACTTTTCTTCTTGTTATTCTTCAAAACCCAAGAGCTTTCTACTCTGCTTCTTTCTGTCTCAACAATCGGCAGAAAAGGTTAAAAGTGGCATGGCATGGGCGGCCATGCTACTTTTGTACAAAATAAAATAAATTTTGTATATTTTTACACTTTTTACCCCTTAACTTGGGTAATATATCTTTTTCTTCACTTTATTCATTCGTTTGAGTCTTCAAAAAATAACCAGGTGTTACAACTTGGAACCAATAAAAAATGATTTTTTTGTGCTTGTTCTTGCTCAATTTCGAAAAAGATGAAGGGTTTGGGGCTGCTTGTGGCCGAAATTGGGTTGTGGAGGTTAGGGTTGGGAGTTTTCAACATAATATAAATAGATTTTTGCATTTAAACCCCGTTTTAACTAACTTCTGTAAAAGATAATCTCTTTAGCAAATTTTTAACAATTTTAACCACAAATTACAAGTATTATTAACCAATAATTATAATCATAAAGATTTACAATAAGTCACACAACACCGTGAATATATATATATATATATATTATATATATATATATATATAATATATATATAATATATATATATATATATATTATATATTATATATATATATATATATATATATGTGTGTGTGTGTGTGTGTGTGGTGTGTGTGTGTGTGTGTGTGTGTATGTATGTATGTATATGTATATATATAACACGTTGTCACGTTATTGCGTAAAATTTACCAAATAAATATTTAAAATTCTATAATTCATGAATCACATAATCATAACTAATAATCAATATTATTAATTAGATTATTATTGTTTATCATAAATTAGTATTATTAGTCACCGACGTTCAATGACAACTAGTGTGTGCTCACAGCACGTGTATGTAAGTCCTAACGGAACTAACGGAGTTTGGTAAAAAATTACCGGATATCACATTATCCCTATGTCGAAAAAATTTCCATCCTGAAAATTGCGTTACATGGTTGTGCTACATCGCTAGTTTACTGTATTGGCATAATGAAATCAAGTGAATTGCCACATCATCCCCATCTTGAATGAAATTCCGTCCTGGAATTTAATCAGTTCCTTCCCCGGCTGACGTTGTCATTTCAAACAAATGAGGATACTTAAGCTTCATCTGAACCTCACATTCCCACAGGAATTCCTGTCCACATCTTGAGTCCCAACGAACTTTAACCGTAGGTATCTTACTTTGCTTAAGAGTCTTGACCTCACGATCCATTACTTCAACCGGTTCTTCCACAAATCGTAATGGTAATCTACTTGTACTTCCTCGAGTGGTACAATCAGTGTCTCGTCAGATAGGCACTTCGTTAGATTCAAGACGTGAAATACATTGTGTACACTACTTAGTGAATCATGTAAGTCCAATCGATACGCCACCGGACCTATTCTTTCTAGAATCTCAAATGGTCCAACGTATCTTGGATTAAGCTTGGCTCTTTTGCCAAACCGAATCACACCTTTCCATGGTGAGACTTTTAGCAACACTTTCTTACCAATTTTAAACTCCAAAGGTTTCCATCGTTTGCCTGCGTAACCCTTCTGTCTGTCTCGCGCTACAGCCATGTTGTTTCGTATTTGTACTATCTTCTTAGTGGTCTCGTGTACCAACTCAGGACTAGTCAACTGACTATCACCAACTTCCGCTCAACAAACTGGTGATCTACACTTTCGCCCATATAATGCCTCAAATGGTGCTGCTTTGATGCTAGTATGATAACTATTATTGTACAAAAACTCGACCAATGGTAAATGAACTTCATAATTATTCCCAAATCGATCACACAAGCACGCAACATGTCTTCCAAAGTTTGAATAGTACGTTCACTTTTCCCGTCGGTCTACAAATAATAGGCAGTGCTCATATCTAGACATGTACCCAAGATTTCTATAACGATTGCCCGAAATGAGATGTAAAACGAGCATCATGATCAGAAATAATTTAGAACGGCACACAATGTCTTGAAACGACATTCTTCAAGTAAATTCAGATTAACTTGTCCATTTTGTCAGTCTCCTTAATCGCCAAGAAGTGAGTTGACTTAGTGAGTCGATCCACAATCACCCATATTGGTTACAACCACTTGGAGTCCTGGGCAACTTAGTAATGAAGTCCATAGAAATGTGTTCCCACTTTCACAAAAGGATTTCAGGTTGTAGTAAGGTAGATGGTTTCTGATATTCCACTTTAACCTTAGAACATGTCAAACACTTGCTCACATATGTAGCTATATTTGCCTTCATGTTAGGCCACCAGTAGCGTGACTTCAAGTCATGATACATTTTGTCAGAGCTAGGGTGTATGGAATATTTTGACTTGTGTGCTTCACTCATAACCAAGTCTCTTAGGTTCCCATATAAAGGTACCCAAAGTCTATCCATGAAATACCATATTCTATCTGATTTGACTTCTAACTGTTTATCCATCTCGAGTAAATATTCAAATCCAATGTTCTTACCTTTCAAGGTTTCCATCTGGGCTTCCTTGATCTGTTCGGGAAAGTGAGTGCTAATCATCAGTTGCAGAGCATGCACTCGTTGTGGCTTAGCGGTTTTCTTTTTACTCAAGGCATCAGCGACTACATTCGCCTTCCCTCGGAGATATTTGATAGCACAATCATAGTCGTTTAACAATTCCACCCAGTGTCATTGCCTCATGTTAAGCTCTTTCTGCTCAAAGATATGTTGAAGACTCTTGTTATCGGTGTAAATAGTGCACTTGGTACCGTACAAGTAATGTCTCCATATCTTCAAAGCAAAGACTACTGCTCCTAACTCCAAGTCATGAATAATGTAGTTCTTTTCATGTACCTTCAGTTGTCACGAGGCATAAGCTATTACCCTGTCATGTTGCATCAAGACACAACCAAGTCCTTAGATAGAAGCATCACAATAAACCACAAAATCGTCCCTTCCTTCAGGTAATGCTAATATCGGTGTGCTACATAGTTTTTGCTTCAGCAACTGAAAAGCAGCTTCTTACTCTCACTCTATTTATAGGTTGTTCCTTTATGATTGAAAGTTATGAGAGGTTAAGCGATCGTCGAAAATGTTAGAGCATGTATTATCATATGTAGTGTGTCCATCGCTTGTTGAATAGTCTAGACTTAATGTAATACACCTGATATTGTAAACAAATTAAACTGGATCATTCGCAGAGGCATATGCGAATGAGACTCAATCGTATGACTGAGCCATGCTAATAGACCAGTCGTGTGACTAAGAGATGGATTGGGCCATTCGTAAGACTAAACCATTAGTATGATCCAGTCGTACGATTGAACCATATGAATGGCCCAATCATACGAATGGGCCCAGTCTCATCTCATATGGGCTGAGGCCTATAAATACCAGTTTCATTGTGTAGAGAGGATAAGGAGTGTGCCTGGAGCCTAGGTGGTGCCGGATGAGAGGGGAGATTATGCTCGATCTCCCCTTGCCAAGAGTCTTGATTCTTAGGTTGTAACGAGCTTCTAATCATTAGGTTTTATCAATGAAACCATTTTATTATAGTTCGTGTTTACTGTTTGTCTCTTGGTTTTGGTTGTTTATCCTTCCATCAAGAACACGCTTGGATGTCTACCGATCCAGCGACTTCATAATTAGTATTAGAGCTGGTTATTGCTAGAATGATCTAACAATCATACTAGCAACCCGAGCTCCTGATTTCTCGTTCGATTTCAAGTTCTTTGATGTTAAACCCACTTCGTATTCTTCGTGTTTTGCTCAAATCTTGTTACATGTGTTGTTTCTATGTTAAAATCGAACTCGAAAACACATTCTTATCACCCTTGCGAATCTGATGATTTCAATTTTGTTTGGTTCAGGTAAAAGTCATCAGATTAGGGTTTTTGGGGGCCATGGCGGTTGCAGATCTGATAGTCTGCGTGCAGACCCGCTCATGCGACTGGACCATGCTAATGGACCATTCGTGCGAGTAGACCATGCTAATGGACCATTCATGTGACTAGACCATGCTAATGGACCATTCATGTGACCGAACCATGCTAATGGACCATTCGTACGACTGGACCATGCTAATGGACCATTCGTATGACTAGACCATGCGACTGGACCATTCGTATGACTGGAATACGACTGGACTAGTTTTATGACTAGTCATGCTACTGGACCAGTCTTATGACCAGCCATGCTACTAGAGCAGTCTTATGTCGAGTCATGCTACTGGACCAGTCATGCTACTGGACCAGTCTTATGACCAGTCTCACGAAAATACCATTCGTATTATCCACTCACACGAATGTGATAATTGTAGTCCGTGTCATACGAATGAACGGAGTTCCAGACCAAAAAAAAGGGTCTGGAACTACCTTTTGCATAGATTTGAGGATGAGCAAAGCACATTCATCTTGAGGTTCTATTGTCAAATAAGTTCGATGGATACCCCATTATTCGTTGGACTTGTAGAATAGATGAATGTTGTTAGAACACGAAAGAGAGAAGAGAAGATGTCAGCAGTTGGTGCTGATTTTGTGGGGTAGTCAAGAGCATCTTACTATTTATGGGCAATCAAGTTATATCTATCCGCACAAAGAGGATTCTCATTCTTAGAGGGAATCCATTTTTAGAGAAATTGATGACACAATCAGAAAGTGATGATGTGAGCCCATTTCTGATGATGAATCTGAGTGCATGCAAATTTGTTTGAGATTGTCAGGTGTGGATTGGAACCTTCTACTTTTTGCCCAATACACCATATGAAGACGCCAGGAGAGCACAACGTTTTGGGATATGCTGAATTTGAGGGGGAATTTCTGCAGGTGTTAATGATAATCAGGCTAGCCTATGTGAAGATTGAAGCAATAGAAAACTGTTCATGTCATTTTTTGGAAAAATAAGTCAGATGGGGAATCTTGCTGCTATGATGGTGTTATGCAAAGTAAAGGAAAGCTATTGTGCCTAAATTCATTTTCAGGGATACTGTAGCAACCTCACGGATCAGCAACGTTGGCTAATATGGTTTTCCGTTTGATTCTATTGGAAACCAGAGCAAAGATTGACTGAAGATTGTAAGATGTGTTTTCTACTATTCGCAAGCAACGTCCATCGGGGAATTTGTTGGAGCATATATTGTCATATATAGTGTGTCCATCGCTTGTCGAATAGTCTAGGCTTAAGTAATACACCTGATATATTGTAAACCATGAAATTGGGTCATTCGTAGGGGCATATGTGAATGAGACTCAGTCGTACGACTGAGACATGCTAATGGACCAGTTGTTCAACTAAGAGATGCGATTGGGCCATTCGTAAGACTGAACCATAAGTATGGTCTAGTTGTAAAATTGAACCATACGCATGGCCCAATCGTACGAATGGACCCAGTCGCATTTGATATGGGCTGAGGCCTATAAAGACCAGTTTCATTGTGTTGAGAGGATAAGGAGTGTGCCCGGGGCCTAGGTACTGTCAGATGAGAGGGGAGATCATGCTCGATCTCCCCTTGCCAAGAGTCTTGATTCTTATGTTGTAACGAGCTTGTAATCATTAGGTTTTATCAATGAAACATCTTTATTATAGTTCATGTTTATTGTTTGTCTATTGGTTTTGGTTGTTTATCCTTCCATAAGAACACGCTCGGATGTCTACCGATCCAGCGACTTCACAGAAAATCCTTCAATGAAACGTCGATAGTACCCTGTTAGTCTAAGAAATTTCCTTGTCTAACTAGGCGTCCTGGGCACTAACCAATTCTTTATAGCCTCAATCATTGCAGGATCCACATCTATTCCCTTCTTATTAACAATATGACCCAAGAACTGCACCTCACGAATCCATAAATCACACTTAGAAAACTTGGTGCACAATTGTTCCTTTCTAAATAATTCCAAGACTAAACGTAGGTGCTCCTCATGTGCCTTCTTGGTCCTAGATTAAATCAATATGTCATCGATAAACATGATAACAAACTCATCGAGGAAGGGTTTGCACACATGATTCATGAGATCTATGAATACCTCTGGTGCGTTAGTCAAAGCAAGTGATATGACGAAGAATTCATAGTGACCATAACGAGTATGGAATGCGGTTTTTGTAATGTAATTTTCTCAAACTCTCAGTTGAAGATAACTGGACCTCATATCAATCTTTGAGTAATAGCTTGATCCCTAAAGATGATCAAACAAGTCATCAATATGAGGTAAAGGGTATCGATTCTTATCTTCTGACACCCTACAGATATCCCATATTGGCCGTGGACAGGAGAGATTCCTAGTTCATAAGGAATGTGTGGCCTCTAACATCAATAATGTGTTTTGGGCGTATTGGCTGTGGATGAGAGGAGAACATCACAGTTAAGCATGCTCAATTGGGAGCAGTCCAAGGATGGTGAGCTCCTAGGGAAGTTTTCACTCGGGAAACCAAAAAGCAAATCCATGAGCTCCTCGTGGGCAAAGCATCCAATATTGTTAATGTGAGGGGCCGGGTGTTACAGAATGGTATCAGAGGCACTCCCATGTCGATCGGGGTGTGGGACGTACCTCATGAAAGTTGGTGACTTCTCAGGCCCATTGAGGATGATGAGTCCAAATAGGGGGTGCGTGTGACCCATAACACCCTACACACCAATTGTCTGCGGCTTTTTAGAGAGAAAAAGCAGAGAAAGCTTCAGTTTAAGAGAGAAGGTGAAGAAGAAGACTGAATTCAAGGTAAGGATTCTATGTTTTGAGGTGTTCTTATTGGGTTTTAGCCTCGGTTGCATGCTTATATGTGTTAGTGTGTTTGTTTATGTGTGATTTGGTAGGTTTTATGTGTTTGAACTCATAGCAAACGAGTTTGAAGGAAGTTATACTCGAAGATTGTTAAGTTGAGTTCTATAACCCCCTTTTTACATATATGATTTTGGGTTGGAAATGCATGTGTAAACATTTTTATAAATTTGGTGGTTATACCCGTATGTATGTGTATGTGTATGCGAGTAGGGTGTGATTTGGGTGTATTTGATGTTAGGATCATGTTATTAATGTGTTTCTGTTGCTTAGGATGTTGGTTCAAGGCTTAGAACATGATAGATGTTGGAATTAGGGACTTAATTAAGTTGAATAGTTGATGTTGGTTACCTATGCGCCTAAATAGTGGCCCATGTGCCTAATGTTTGAATTGGCCTAAGTGTTCCCCGGACGCCTGAAACCCATGCGCCTAAATAGTATCCATGCATATAGGATATTGCCTGAATTGGCCTAAGCGTTTCCTCATGCACCCAACAGCCTATGTGCCCAAGTTTCCATGCGCCTAAGTCAAGCACATACGCTTGATTAATGCTCGAATGCCTAGAAAGTTGCCCAAAAAGCCTAAGTGTTGGGTCATCCGCCAGAATAGTGCCCATGCGCCTGCAAGTTTCCCACTCACCTAAGTTTCCCCATGCACCTGAAAGGGCATGCGCCTGCATAGTTCTCATGTGCCTAAAGTCTTAAATTATTTTCTGGAATTTTGGAAAAAAGTGAAGTGTTAGGCTTTGACTTGGGATGTTCTCGGGGGTGATGTAAGATGACTTTATGATGTAGTATGATGTTTTGTGTGATCTTCATGTTGATGCTATGCATGTTGTGTATGTTTCTTTATGTTCCTTATTATGTATGTTTCCATGGCTTTTGTGTGGTATGTTAATATCATGTACATTAAGTATTATGTATTGAAAGCGGAAAGTAATGATGAATGAAAAGAGGAACATAAAGAATGAAAGAATACATGCATTAATGTATGAATGAAGGAATAAAAAGTCTTGCAAGAACTGTAAGTAGGTTCACACCCATTGAAGGGTGTTAGCTCAATAGTGTGCGGGTTAGAAACCCTAAAAGGATGCACACTAGGGTCTAATCTTTGTGATTGACAATACGTACAAGACCCTTGTCGCTTACCCTAGGTACTGGAGTAAGCTTTGTACACAATGTCGGGTTCTATAATAGACCTTAGGCACAGTAACCAAATGATGACGAATGTATGAGAGATAAGTAAGGAAGACTATGAATGAAAACGAATGATAATGATGACGTACATTGAATGAAAGATAATGAATAATGATGGATGATAATAATAAATTATCTATTTGTATGTATGATGCTTGATCGCATATGAAAGTAAAGGACGATCTTAACGGAAGTAAAAGTATTTTATTTTATAAAACTTGAAATCACTCAGCAACGCTAACTTTTATGTGTTTCCGGTTAGCAGGTAATTGTTGCTGAGGATGGCATGGGGTAGCTACTTGGCATTTTTGGATGGCATTCGTTTGGTTAAATTATGATGTTTTTGTGATGGAATGCAAATGTTAATATTTTGTAGCGGTAGACTACGTTGTATTGTTTTGCAAAAGTAGTCATTAATATATGAAATGATTTTTATTTATTCTGTTGCAATGTTTTAGTAAACTTAAATGTATATTTTATGTTGTATGTGCAATGATTGACCAACTGTAAGCGTCTCAAAAATGGGGCCTTACACAAATGTAGCTAGCGACCTGAGAAAGGCATACTAAAGTGTCAATACAAAGGTTTGTGAGTTCAAGATTTTATAAGTAAGCAAAAATGGTTGCATTTGTGAAACATAAGTATTGTGTACTAAAATATATAGCTAGTCTACAACATAGCAATAATAATAATAATAATATTTTCATGATCGAAGCTAGTTGTGTTCGGTTGTTTGCCTTCCACTATGACTTACTGTTGGACCAAAAGAACCAATGAGCCAAGATCAGAAAATCTCTAAGTCCCACACGGTATCACAACAACTGCTGAAAGCCTCATCAGTAGTTTGACAAGTACTGAAGACTTCAACAGCTGAAGATCAAGTGCTGAAGACCTTAACAGCTGAAGAACCAAAGTGCTGAAGTACAACAGCTGAAGAACACAAGTGCTGAAGCTGAAAGACCAAAGTACTGAAGTACAACAGCTGAAGATTTCACAAGTACTGAAGATCAACAACTGATGTACAAAGACTGAAGACAAAGACTGAAGACATCAGCTGATGATATCTACTGAAGTCATCAGCTGATGAAACGCCTGAAGGTCAAAGTTTGAAGACCAAGTACTGAAGCCTCATAATTTGTCACAACTGCTGAGAGTACTTCTTCAGTAGTTGTGATATCAGTAGTTTTATGTTTTATGTTTCAGTAGTTTTGTAAAACGACTGAAGAGCTTGTTCTTCAGTCGTTGTAGTTTCAGTAGTTTTATATTTTGTACTTAACTTGCTGATATGTTCTCAGTAGTTGTGAACATTTCAGTAGTTTGTTAAGATTTAGTTATTTCTGTATTGGATCTGCCAGTTGTCACTTTCCGTGATAACAGCAGTGACTGTTGCACTCTATATAAGGAGTGACAACCCATTGTAATTATGAGCGATATGAGCAATTGAATGGAATGTTTGATTGATTTGATTAGAAATATTCTCCATCTATAAACATTCCTAGAAATCAGAAATTCATATTCTCCCTATAACCGTATGCGATCTTAATGCTTACATATATTGTTTGCTTGCTACAATTTGTCTAATTCGTTTGTGTATTCCGCTGCTTTACATTCTGATAAACATCAAACTTGTGATCACTGATCCTGTCAAATGGTATCAGAGCGGGTTAATCATTGATCGATCTAATATTGATCATTGAAACTGCTATTCTAGATCCAAGTTTGATTGAATAGCTTTTGTTTTTGCAAGAAACGGTTATAGAGATTGAATTTTCTGTATTTCCTCATTCATCCTGAGATCTTATTCTTGGTTCTCATTGAGTTTGTTGTGGTTTGTCTAAACTTTTTAAAACTTGAACTAAACTGTTTTTGAACTGAAAATGACCACTCCCTCCAATGATCCTCACAATACTGGTTCCTCAACCAAGCCTCCTATGCTGGTTAGGAATGAGTATAACATATGGCAAAGACGTATGCTCCATCACCTGTCTGTTAACAGCGCAGGGTGTTGGACATCAGTGGTACATGGTCCACACAAGCCTATGGTGAATAACCGGAAACCAATCAAATGGTTCCAACGAGGAGGGAGCAATATTCAGTGAGGATAAAAAGTTGCTTGAGATTGATGCAAAAGCCCATGGAATTCTGGCCATGGCTTTGCCCAATGAAATCTATTCTGGGCTAATGCATCATGAAACTGCCCATGACCTCTGGATTGCTTTGAAAGAACAATTTGGAGGAACAATGAGGTCTTGGCAAATAATAGAGAAATTCTTGCCCAACAATATGAGACATTCTCTCATAGAAAGGGTGAGACACTGACTCAACAATATGAGCGTTTTCTTGTTTGATCTCTGAACTAAAAATGGTCAAACTTGAATACACCAATTCAGATGAATAACAGATTTCTCAGATCACTGCCTGAGAGATGGGACACATATACTATTGTCCTACGCTCCAGTGCAAGTTTGGACAAACTATCTCTCACCCAACTCCATGGGAAACTGCTCACTTTTGAGAGAGAGATAGAACAGAAGAGAAAACTGTCTTCATCTGGAAAGCTCACTGAAGACTTTATTCAAGGCAACCTGCCTTGGTGGGTCTGAGTCAGAATATGCTGCATCTGAATGCCAGTATGATGAGCATATTAATTCTCTTCGAGCACTTCTAATTCTGCATTTGTAAGTGTTGATGGTCAGTTTTCTGGTGGTAATAATGACAATTTATGCTTCATTATGGATGATCTCAAGGGGATTGCTGATGATGACTTAGAAGAGATGGATATTTTGAGCCAAATGGCCTTGATAATATCAGATCTCAGAAGTTCTACAAAGAACTGGAAGAAATTCCCAGGACTCTCTGGCAAAACAAAGTTGGTTTTGACAAGAGCAAGTTGAGGTGTCACATGCCAACGGCTTGGACACTTTGCAAGAGAGTGTAGATCAACTGGATCAAACTCTACTGCACCCTTTGTAACTTTTCCTGGCAACAGTCAACAAAACAGAGGGCAACATCCTGTCACATCTAGCCATCATCCTCAACAACAATCTCCGGCATATTTTGTTCCTCAGGGTCAAATGCCTTATCAGTACCCTTGTTATTACATGCCACCCAGTCAAGTTCAAGTTCCTATGACACCACAACCTCATGCATTACCAGAACCTCAGCCTTCCCCATCTCATCAACAACCTTCATCTCAACACACAGCTTCTTCACCCCAGGAGTTGTTGACTGGAGCAGTTTACCAGATGACTTGTCTGGTCATGATCAACTGTTCTCAGGTGCTGGTCAACATGGTGGTGACAGTCCTTTTGGGAATCTAGCTCTTATGGCTTTGGAGTCTGCTGATACTTCATCTTCCAATGCCTCTACACCTCAGGTATCACAGGTATCCTCTGAGGCAAAAGCCAAATTATGTTCTGAACAATGCATAGCAGCATTTGCTTCCATTAGAGAAGCAATGTAGCTTTAATTAATAAGAACATTGAGCTAGAACAAGAAATTTCCAAAAACAAAGCTGAGTTTGAGTCTGTGTGCTCAAGATAAAAATGATGAGGTTATAAACTGAATTGCAAAATATTGATGATAAGGCTAGAGAAGATGTACTTTTAGAGAAGTACAAAGATCTCAAAGAAACCCTTGCAGTTACCCAGGTCGAGTGTGATAGATGGGTACAATCATGCAAGGTTTTGAAATGCTTCTTAGTAAGCAATCTGCTTCAAATGTGAAGTTTGGAATGGTTACAATCACACTGCTCCACCTACAGATTTTACCCCAAGAGCAGAGGTAGAATCTGATGGTGAGAGTGATAACCAATCCATCAAGTCATGTGATCTACCTTCTAATACAGCACAATCAGAAGTAGCAGTCAGTATCAAGTCCTCTTTGAACCTATCAGCTGACGTTGATGGTCCAAATGCTGACATTCACATGATCAATAAGTTGATCAACTCAGGAGTCAATCCTGAAGGTCCTGAAAGGACTGGAGAGCAGGATTCAACTCCTGAAGTTCAAACTTCAACTGCTGTCAGTACTGAAGAGAGAAACTGGCAGTAGAAAGAGTTTGAAGACTACTAAAGATGCTGTCAAGAAAGCAACCAATGCTTCCAAAGCATTGAAGAACAAGTCTTCTGTTGCTTCACCATCTTTAGTTGATGATCAACCTAAGATGAAGAAGAAACCATGTGAAGTATGTGGTTTGTTCAATCATCTTACAGATGATTGTTGGTACAAAAGAGGTTCCAAACTCAAACAAAAGGAAGAAATTAATGAGAAAATGGTAAAAATGAAAAATGAGTTTGAGACCACATTTGTATCAGCAACATCAAATCCTGTAACCCTTAAGTCCTTAAAGCAATTCAAAAAGGAAGGAGTTAAACAGGTGACAGCTGAGGGTGCTCAAAAGAAGAAGGTGCAACATAGGACCTTATCTAACTCCACTAGCTATGTGTCTGATGAGCTGAAGCTTTATCACAAAATCAGACACAGCTGGTGATGATGGTACAACATCTGTTGGGTAGAGTTAACCAACTAGATTCTCCTATGTTGAAACCACAGAAAAGGAGGTCTAAGCCAAAGGACTCCTCTTCTGCACCATCTTCTTCCTCTCAGGCTGTTGTTACAAATAAACATGCTAGTTTACCATCTATTGATGAGACCAGCCCAAAACCAAAAAGGTTTGGTCTCTAAAACTAACTGATTGTTTTTATTGCAGGGTTCTTCAACATGCCAAAATAGCATCTGGTATGTAGACAGTGGGGGATCCATGCACATGACTGGGAACATCTCTCTTCTTCATGACTACTCTCAGGAAAGAAGGGATTTGTCTCTTTTGGCAATGATGCTAGGGGTTACATCATCGGTAAGGGCTTTGTCTCCAATGGAGAAATCAAATTGATGATGTTAATCATGTGGAAAATCTCAAGTACAACCTCTTGAGTGTCAGTCAAATGTGTGATAAAGGCCATGTTGCCCTTTTCACAAGTCAAAACTGTAGGATTCTGTCATCCAAAGTTTTGCCCTTGATTGACAAGGTGTTGGATGATCACACTCTCCTGAAAGCCAACAGGACAGGAAAGTGTATGCCTTAGATCTCTCTAAGAAGATAGATCTCAAAGGTAATCCTTGCCTATTTTCCAAAGCCTCTTTTCAAGAATCTAAACTATGGCACAGGAGGCTTGGTCATGTTAATCTAATCAAAAAACATGAATCGCTTAGCCACAATAGTTTAGTCAGAGGCTTACCAATAAAGGAGTTCCACTGTGATGAAACTTGCACTGCTTGTTTAAAAGGAAAACAGCACAAGGTCTCATTTCCTCCTATTGAAGTGTCCAAGTCCACTGCCTGCTTGCATTACTGCATATGGATCTATTTGGTCCTGTGAGAGTAATGAGCATGGCAAAGAAGAGATACTGTCTGGTAATTGTGGATGATTACTCCAGATTTGTATGGACTTTCTTTCTACATTCAAAGGATGAGGCTGCTCAGAAGATTATCCACTTTGTGCTGTACATTGAGAAGCAGTATTCCCTTCCTGTCAAGTGTATCAGGAGTGATAATGGAACTGAGTTCAGAAATCATACACTTGATGACTTCTATCTCTCAAAGGGAATCAAAAGGCAGTTCAGCATTCCAAGGACTCCGGAACAAAATGGAGTAGTGGAGAGAAAGAACAGGACCCTCATTGAAGCTGCAAGGTCCATGCTGGCTGACTCAGGTTTACCATTGACCTTTTGGGCTGAAGCTGTCAACACAGCTTGTTATGTGCAAAATAGAGTGTTAGTAAATCAGAGGTTGATGAAGACTCCATATGAAGTTCTCCATCATTTGGCTCCACTGATTTCATTTTTCAAAGCATTTGGGTGTCCCTGTTTTATTCTCAACACAAAGGATCAACTCCACAAATTTGATCCTAAGGTGGATGCAGGATACTTTGTTGGTTATTCATCTACTTGCAAAGCATACAGAGTCTTCAACTGCAGAACAAAGATGGTTGAAGAAACTCTACATGTTAATTTAATGAATCTCCAAAGGACAAGATTCCACAAAGTCCTGTGGAGTTATTTGATCTGGACATACTGCAATATGTTCCTTATCAAACTCCTGCTGTTGCTCCTGTCAACAGTTCACCACCTGGTGGTACTGCTGATGATGATGATGATTGCAGTACTCACCTCTTCAGGTTTAGTGATCAGCTGCCTGAGTCAACTAGACCTGATGTTCCTGTAGCGCCAGTAGCACCATCCACAACAAATGCTGATGAGATTTCTTCGAATTCAACTTCCTTTGAATTACCATCCACTGATTGGTTTCAAGGAAATGATTCACCATCACCATCTGTTGCTGCTGAACCGCTACAAACACTTGCACAGATCTCATTGTATATCAAGATCTGAAGAATCACCCCATGTCTCAAATCATTGGTGATATAACTGCTGGTGTATCAACAAGAAGTCAATTGTCAAATTTCTGCTTCTATGCTCTCTTCATCAGTCAGCAAGAGCCAAGAATTATCACATTGCTTTAAAGGACAATGGATGGGTTGATGCCATGCAGCTTGAGCTTCTTCAGTTCAAGAAACAGCAAGTGTGGGAACTGGTTCCTCTACCTCCAGGTAAGTGTGCAATAGGCACTAAATGGGTGTTTAGGAACAAAACTGATGAAAATGGGCTTATTGTTAAGAACAAGGCCAGACTGGTTGTTCAGGGGTTTGCACAAGAAGAAGGTATTGATTATGATGAAACCTTTGCCCCTGTAGCCAGACTGGAAGCAATTCGATTGTTTTTAGCTTATGCTGCTTATCAAAAACTTAAAGTTTTTCAAATGGATGTCAAAAGTGCATTTTTGTATGGAAAGTTAAAGAAGAGGTTTATGTATGTCAACCTCCAGGCTTTGAGGACAACAAACATCCTAATTGGGTGTATAAGCTTGATAAAGCTCTTTATGGGTTAAAACAAGCTCCCAGAGCCTGGTATGAGACATTATCAAACTTTCTTCTGGAAAACAATTTCACTAGAGGCTCCATAGACAAGACTTTATTTATTAAGAAAGCTGGGCAGCATCTACTTGTTCAAATTTATGTAGATGATATCATTTTTGCATCCTCTGATCCAAGTTGTGTGATGCCTTTACAAAGTTGATGCAACAGAAGTTTGAAATGAGTGCCATGGGAGAATTACAGTTCTTTCTGGGGTTGCAAATCAAACAAAAGGCTGATGGAATTTTTATTCATCAATCCAAATATACAAAAGATCTTTTGCAAAAGTTTGATTTACAAAACTGTAAGCCCTGTTCTACTCCCATGAGCAGCACCACACAACTGGACTTAGATCAGAAAGGTAAAGTGGTTGATGAAACACTTTACAGATGTATGATTGGGTCCTTGATGTATTTAACAGCTTCTAGACCAGATATTATGTTTGCTACATGTGTTTGTGCTAGATTTCAGGCTGCACCTAAAGAGTCTCATCTGATTGCAGTCAAGAGGATCTTTAGATATCTGCAAGGCACTCCATCTCTAGGTTTATGGTATTCTACCAACCATTCTGGTAAATTAGTTGCTTTTTCTGACAGTGACTATGCAGGGTGTAAGTTGACCAGGAAATCAACTTCTGGTGGATGCCAATTCCTAGGCAACTGCTTGATTTCTTGGCAGAGCAAGAAACAGACCTCAGTTGCTACATCCACTGCGGAAGCTGAGTACATTGCTGCTGCAAGCTGTACATCTCAGGTACTCTGGCTTCAAAACCAACTTTTGGATTATGGCATTACAGAGACTAAGACTCCATTGTTAATGGATAGTGCCTCAGCTCTTTGCATTGTCAAAAATCCAGTCCACACTCTAGGACCAAACATATAGAGATCAGACATCATTTTATAAGAGATGTTTTGAAAAAGGTCTGATTGATCCTAAGTTTGTGCCCAGTGCTGATGAGCTTGCAGACATTTTTACTAAGCCTTTGGATAGTTCAACTTTCCAAAACCTGGTGTTAAGGCTTGGTATGCTGCAGCTAGAATAGGTGACAACTACTGATGATCTCAGTAATTCATATTGATGATCATGAGTGCCTGTCACATATAGTACTGATGAGCTCTTTTAACCTCAGTACTTTTTATAACTACTGAAGGCTAAAAGTTCTCACAAGTACTCAAGTACTTCATCTGCTCTAAACTACTGAAGTAGTTACAACTACTGATGTAGTCATAACTACTGAAATCAGTAAAAACAGATAAGTACTGATGTCCTATGAAACAACTGAAATCAGCCATAAAGACTGATGAATGTGTGAGGATAGTTTGAAACAGCTGAAAAGCTAAGAATTGACGAAAACAGCAAGAGAAATTTCCCTTCAGTCGTTTGTACCACTGCTGTTTCATTTTAAACAACTGAAGCAAAACCACGTCTTCAGTAGTTTTATAACTACTGATGACCAATACCAAGTCTTCAGTTGTTTACAACAGCTGATGACTAAAACCACTGTCTTCAGTAGTTTCATAACTACTGATGACAACACCATGTCCTCAGTTGTTTCAATCACCTGAAGTCAAAACCACGGTCTTCAGTAGTTTTCTAAACTACTGATGCCTAACACCGCGACTTCAGCTGTTTCAACGTCTGAAAGGATAATACCAGTCACGTCGTTTAAAACTACTGATGACTAACACCACATCCTTCAGTCATTTCCTCACCCGTACCCTATATATACCCTTAACCTGAGCTCTCCATACTTCATCTTCTTCAAACCTAACGTTCCTCTCCAACAAATTTCCATGGCGTCTTTGCAAATTAAACCGCGACACAACTGTGTTGCCTACCTCACAAAATCGCCGATCTGGACTAAGTTCGATAATGCTATCGATCTTATGGTTCAGTCCCCATACAACAAGGCATTCCTTCTGAACCCCGTTTTACATAACGAATCCTTGAACCAATTTTGGATGAACGTTAATGTTACTACTGAGGAGAGCAGCACACGATCCCTCCGGTCTGTAGTCAACAACAAAGAAGTAGTGATTACTCCTGCAACAATCCGAAAAATTCTTCACCTGAGTGATGCTACCTCTCCTGCTGGATATCCGAAGGGCACCATAGATCTATCATTTGCTCAGCATGGATATCAAGGTGATCTCAGTGCCACAACCATCATGAAGAAACACTTCAATGACGCTGAGCGCCTGATCTTTCACATGGTCAATGTATGTTTGGCCCCTAAGACATCGTCTTGGGATCAAATGTCCACCAAATGGCAGCAGGTATTGTATTCTATCCTTGAGCAACAACCACTACTGAACTTTTCCGAATTAATATTTTCAGAGCTCAAAGATATGGCTCAAAAATTAACTGCCAACCGTTGGATACTCTATCCACGGTTCATCATGGCCATTATAATAGACCAGCTTAATGCTGAGGGACTTGTTGGCGTGGGAGTCCCTGCTACGGCTGTTTTGCCAGAAGTATACTCCCGGCACAACTCCGACCGGACACTCAAACTGGCTGCCAAGCTGCGAAAACCCACGCAGCTGGAACCCACAGCCACCACCTCCAAATCCAATGTCCCCACCAAACCCACCAAAAAGAAACCCAAAAAGGCTACTCAGGGAATTGAGTCCCCTGAGGATGCTCCTGCACAACAAACGCAGGATATATCCACTAGTCCAAACCCCCTAGTGGATACAATGACTCCTCCAGCTACAGCCGCTCAGGCTTCCTCTCAACAGGAGCCTGCAGCAACCCAAGGGGCACCTACTTATCTGGGATCTTCCTCACTTGAGGAGATTGCCATTGAAGAGCACCATCCACCCCAGGTGCACACTGCTTCTTCCCCTGTACCCCAACCAACCGCCCCTCACAGCCCAACTTTAATAGTTGCACAAGTGCTGACTCAATTGCACTCCTCACCCCCTCCCCAGAAACCACTTACCACTGGGAATACCTCTACAATTGAGGGGAGGAATACAGTGCACCTGAGAACCCACAGCACAGGGGTTTAACTGTTCTATCTCCTGGTGTTGATATGGAGATAAACTTCTGTGAGCTGCCAACTCTTCTGAATCAGCAAATGATCAGACTGAGGTTGGTAACATAACTAAGACCTCACCAGAGGCAACAGCCGATGAAGGACAACGTCCTGAGGCTGGAAGTCCCCAGTTCCAAGACAAGGGGCACATGCTACATCTGGTCTACACCCAGAGCATGTATATCCTGCTACAAGCAGGAGGTCAGGTGATTCAGCATATGCTGATGATGACCTGGGCTTCTTCTATGATGTTCTTGCCCAGAACACGATCCTAGAGGAGGAAGTCAGTAGACTGCAAAACCTACTTGACCAACTCTCTCAAGGAGTAAGACCATCTGCCACCACATCAACCCAACAGATGGCACCTTCCTCTGAAGGTCTCCTAAACACACAACCACTCACAAAATCTCAGCCACCTGCCTCTGTTTCTGGCACCATTCCTCAGGGACAGAACCCCCCTGAGCAACTGGCTGCTATCCTTCAAATCCCCTATCTCTCATCACCCCACAGCTAACTGAATTGGTGATCAAAACTGTTGATGAGAGACTTTCTTCTGTCTTACAACCCATGGTGGAGAATGTTCTGAGCAAACAACTTTCTGCTACTCAATTCCCTGCAACCAATGCACCCAAAAAGGGGGAGAGTTCAGCAGTGAAAGGTAAAAAAGAGGAAAGAGAAGGAGAAAGAACAGAAGAGACAGTAGTGGAAACTGAGGAGTTGGTTGAGGAGACTGAGAAAGAGAAGGAAAAAGAGAAGGAGGAGGCTACCATGGAGAAAGTGACTGAAAGTTCAAAAGACTTTCATGTCACATACAAGAAAAAGAAGAAGGATGAAAAAGAGAAAGCCTTGGAGCTGATGGTGAAAGAGGCTGATGCCGAACACAGCAGATCAATGGATAACATCATTGATCAGTTGTTTAGGCAAGGCCATGACACTGAAAAACTTGATTCTGAGATCAGAAGACTAGAGATTGAAGAAATCCAATCAAGATGGTCAAGTTATGATGTGTCAGAAAGAGAAAGGCTGGAGATCATGATCAGATTTATAGCAAAACATCTTGGAAGATCATTGATCGAGATCAAAGCTTGGTCCAGGACAGTATCTTGGCAATAACCACCAAGATCTGTTCGTCTGAAGAATATACAAAAGGTTTAATTGTTGAAGTTTTAAATGAAGCTGGTGCTGGGAGCAGGACTGAACTAGCCAAACAGTCAAAAGCCAAACTCACATCCAAAATGCTAGAACAGCCTGTCAACATTCCCACATCAAAACTACCAAAACCACAACCCACAAAACCAATTCCCTCACCCTCTAAACCAACAGCCGATGATGCACCCAAGAAGAAGAGAAGGGTGTTGAGGCTAGAAGAAGTAGAAGAAGAGGATGAAGATGATAGTCTGCCACTCTCTGCTGTTCTGAAGCTACCAAAGCCCCAGAGTCAATCCATGATCACACCCGACTCTCAAAGGGAAATGGTCAGAGTCAAAATAGAAGAAGAAGAACAGCAAACAGCACGATGAGCAACTGTTGAAGATGGTTGACAAGGAATTTCCTCAGTCATCATCTATTCAAGCCATGAAAGGGCATGCTCAAAGGCTGTACACTCTCAGACACACCTTTCAGTATCAGAGGGAGAGAGTGAGAGTATGGCCAGACCCCAGGGTGAGTTCTAGAATCCATAAAAGAACTATCCCACACAGATACAACGGCCAAGTACGAAAAACAATAGAATCTACCATCATGTTGGCCGTTGTAGTCTCACCTTGGGAAATCATTGATGAATTCAAGAAAGCTCACCAAGCAAAGAAGACACCTCAAGCCTTACTAGAAAACAAGATGATTAAGAAGGGGTTGTTATACAAAAAGCTTGAAGACATCCAAAAGAATGAGCTCCAGTTACTCCTTGAAGGCAACCATCCGGATGAATTGTATACAGGGAGGTAACTACGGTGGAGCTGAAAATGGCAGGACCATGAAGTACTTATCAGAGTACTATGGTCCAGAGTTCTTCTTCGAAGGAGGAGCTGAAGAACTCTCTCAAGAGGAACAAATTGTTCTCCTTGAGGCCTATGTCCGTGAGTCATACAGACTCATTATGGGGAGTGAATCTCATGAATGGGATAACAACTCTGTGTCCAGTTCCCCAAAACAGAGTTCCCATTCATACTCTGCCAAACAAATATTTGAGGTTCTTCCCAGGCCGAGCGTACATGGGTCATCTTCTCTACTATCTGATCAAGAAGGAAAGACCAACATTTTTGCCATCAATAAGTGGGAGTTTAAATAAGTTAGAGGTTTTGGCTGCATTGGTTCAGGGGGAGTTTGTTGGACCAAAACCAATGAGCCAAGATCAGAAAATCTCTAAGTCCCACACGGTATCACAACAACTGCTGAAAGCCTCATCAGTAGTTTGACAAGTACTGAAGACTTCAACAGCTGAAGATCAAGTGCTGAAGACCTTAACAGCTGAAGAACCAAAGTGCTGAAGTACAACAGCTGAAGAACACAAGTGCTGAAGCTGAAAGACCAAAGTACTGAAGTACAACAGCTGAAGAGTTCACAAGTACTGAAGATCAACAACTGATGTACAAAGTCTGAAGACAAAGACTGAAGACATCAGCTGATGATATCTACTGAAGTCATCAGCTGATGAAACGCCTGAAGGTCAAAGTCTGAAGACCAAGTACTGAAGCCTCAGTAGTTTGTCACAACTGCTGAAGAGTACTTCTTCAGTAGTTGTGATATCAGTAGTTTATTTTTATGTTTCAGTAGTTTTGTAAAACGACTGAAGAGCTTGTTCTTCAGTCGTTGTAGTTTCAGTAGTTTTATATTTTGTACTTAACTTGCTGATATGTTCTCAGTAGTTGTGAACATTTCAGTAGTTTGTTAAGATTTAGTTATTTCTGTATTGGATCTGCCAGTTGTCACTTTCCGTGATAACAGCAGTGACTGTTGCACTCTATATAAGGAGTGACAACCCATTGTAATCATTGAGCGATATGAGCAATTGAATGGAATGTTTGATTGATTTGATTAGAAATATTCTCCATCTATAAACATTCCTAGAAATCAGAAATTCATATTCTCTCCCTATAACCGTATGCGATCTTAATGCTTACATATATTGTTTGCTTGCTACAATTTGTCTAATTCGTTTGTGTATTCCGCTGCTTTACATTCTATAAACATCAAACTTGTGATCACTGATCCTGTCACTTACAAGTCATGACATTGGTTTAGACATATAAGACAATGCTACAACCCATTTGAACTTCATCTATGGGTGGGCTTGTCGAACCCGTATTACACCCAATATTTTCCGCTGGCTTCCTTAGTTAATGATTTGAAAGTGTAGGGATTTTCAATTGTAATCTTCACTATGTTTATGCCATACATAACTTATAATAATAAAGGTGTTTGGAAGTATGCTTTCTCCCCCAAAAACGAGTCTGGAAATAAGGGACATTGAACTCAACTGAAGCGTAAGCAGGAGTAACAATAATGATGGAATGGAAAGACAAACGTTATAGGTTACCTAAATACATGAGTACATAAGTACATGAAACAAACGGTTTAACAAACCCTAAGCATTTAATCAGTATCATTGATTTAAGTGTTTTTGTAAATATTGACCCATTTGCATTGGTGATATGTTAATTGAAATCATGTATGTTCATATTGGACAAATTAGTTATTCATAAGTTTAACTCAACTCATTCACGTATAGCACATAACGAATCCTAACCACTTACAAGATTATTGTACTTTTATAACTTATCATATAGAACATAAAAATCCTAACAAGTAATTGATAAGGATCGGGATCTAGTTTGATCAATTAGATTAAGATTTGCAGCGGAATAGCACACGAATTAAAAGAAATTTAAGCAAGAATAATATGAATATTCAATCAAACAGTAACGGTTATAGAGAGAGAAAGTTTTCTGCAAAAAGAATGTTTTCATTCACGCACATGCTTCCCCCTAAAAAGGAAATTAGGTCAAAATTCCTTTTATAAAGGAATGTGACATCAGTTGACATCACTTGATAGTGACAGCTAACTGATTTACACAAACAACTGAAAGTAAACTAAACTACTGAAGATGTCAACAACTGAGAACACCTTCACAAAATGCTAGGTACACGCTAACATTATAACTACTGAAGTTATAACATCTGAAGTGTAAGAACTTCAGATGTTTTCATAATATAAAAGTACTGATTTCAAACTACTAAAATGTAAACCATCACAACTACTGAAGAGAACTACTTCAGCTATTATGACAACTTCTAAGAACTTGGTCTTCAGACTTTGTCTTCAGCTGTTGTCTTCAGCTGTTATCTTCAGACTTGTCTTCAGCAGTTGTCTTCAGACTTTGTCTTCAGCAGTTGTCTTCAGACTTTGTCTTCAACAGTTGTCTTCAGACTTTGTCTTCAGACTTTGTCTTCAGACTTTGTCTTCAGACTTTGTCTTCAGACTTTATCTTCAGCTGTTGTAGACCACTTCAGTTGTTTTGATGTCTGTGGGACTTAAAGGTTTTTCTGATCTGGCTTATTGGTTCTTTTGGTCTAACAAACTCCCCCTGAACCAATGCAGCCAAAACCTTTAAG
Source organism: Flaveria trinervia (assembly GCA_025506515.1). Taxonomy (NCBI): domain Eukaryota; kingdom Viridiplantae; phylum Streptophyta; class Magnoliopsida; order Asterales; family Asteraceae; genus Flaveria; species Flaveria trinervia. The sequence continues at coordinate 22,968,365 of CM046453.1, read as the reverse complement.
ATTATTGAAGTCCCACTTACTAGCAGAAACATTATCTGGATCAGCTCAGAAATCTTCAAATTAAGCTCAGGCCAGGGAAGAGGTTTCAGAAGGTTTGATTGGCAAAGGATGAATAGGAACTCTGTCTTGGAGAATTGGACACAGAGCTGTTACCCCATCCATGAGACCTACTTCCCAATGATAAGTCTGTAAGACTCTCTGACATAGGCCTTAAGGAAAACAACTTGTTCTTCCATTAAGAGCTTCAGCTTCACTTTCAAAGAAGAACTCAGACCAATAGTACTCTGATAAGTACTTAACATGCTTTCCATTCTTTACCTCCACAGTAGTTATTTCTCTGTATGTAAACTCATCAAGATGAGTGCCTTCAAGCAACAACTGGAGCTCATTTCTTCTTATTTCTTCAAGCTTCTTGTAGATCAACCCCTTCTTTACCATTTTGTTTTCTAGTAAAGTTTGTGGAGTCATCTTAGACTTGTAAGCCCTCTTGAAGTCATCAAGGATTTCCCAGGGTGACACTACAATGGCCAGCATTATCACAGCATCTGCACTCTTCTTTACTTGGCCATTGTATCTACTTGGAATCTTCTTTTTATGAATTCTGTCATTTACTCTGGGGTCAGGTCAAATTCTCACTCTCTCATTCTGATATTGAAATGTAAATCTGAGAGCATACAACCTCTGAGCATGTTTCTTCATAGCTTGTATGGATGAAGACTTAGGAAACTCTTTATCAATCATCCTTAACAGCTGCTCATCATGTTGTTTATGCTATTCTTCTTCTTCAAGTTTGACTTTTACCATTTGCCTTTGGATGTCAGGTGTGATTTTTGTTGGTTGATTCCTAGGCTCAGGCATCTTTATTTTAAGAACAGCAGAGATTGGCAGACTATCATCCTCATCATCTTCTCTTCTTCTTCCATCCTCAACACCCTTCTCTTTCTCTTGGGTGCATCATTGGTAGTGGTTTGAGTAGGTTTCTTGTGTAAAGGAGTTGGTTTTGAGGGATGTGAAGTTGGTTGTTTTGGTTTGGGAGATTGTACAGGCTGCTCTAGCATCTTGGTTGTGAGTGAAGCTTTGGATAACTTTGCCATATCAAACCTTTTCCCAGCACTAGCTTCATCAAGAGCTTCTATGATCAATCCTTTGTTAAATACTTCTTTAGAACAGATTCTAGTGGTTATCTCCAAAATACTATCTCTATACCATGACTTTACTTCAATGATTGGTCGTCCCAGATGTTTTGATATGAATCTTGTCATAGCTTCCAGCCTTTCCCTTTCTTTCTCACTCCAACTTGCCCATCTATGTTCAATCTCTTGAATCTCTAGCCTTCTGATTTCAGAGTCAAGTTTGGTTGTGTCAAAACCTTGTCTGAAGAGTTGATCAATAATATTTTCCATAGATCTGCTATGTTGCTCATCAGCTTCTTTGATAAGTTATTCTAACTTTTTCTCACTTTCAGTTTGTTAGAGCTTTTCTTTCTCTTGTAGGTGATCATTTCCTTTTCTTTCTTCTCTTTTTCTTCTTCCTCTTCAACTCTCTTTCTTTTTTCTACTTTCACTGACTTAGACTCCCCCGACTCCCCCTTTTTGGGTGCATTGGGTTCAGGGGTGTGAATGTCAGAAAGTCTCTTAGAAACAGCAATATCAACTACGGATTGAAGATTTGAGGAAAGCCTCTCATCAATGGCTTGATGCACAATGTTTGTGATTATGGAAGTGATGAGAGGTAAGGATGAGTGAAACGCGGCAACCATTTGCTCAGAGGGGTTCTGTCCTTGAGAAATGGTGCCTGAATCAGAGGCTGGTGGCAAAGTTATTGGGAGTGGCTCAGTGTTTGGGAGAGTTTCAGAAGAAACTGCCATCTGTGGGTGAATTTGGGCAGATGGACTTGATTCTTGTGACATTTTGGCAAGCAGTTCTTGTAGTCTACATACCTCAGTCTCAAGAATGGCGTTGTGGGCTAGAACATCAAAGAAAAAGCCCAGGTCATCATCAGTCTTTGCTGAATCATCTGACCTCCTGATTAAATCAGGATGAACATGTGTTGAGTGTAGATCAGTATTCACATGTGCCCCTATTTCTTGGAACTGGGGACTTCCTGCCTCAGGATTATGTCCTTCATTGGCAGTTGCCTCTGGTGAGGACTTAGAAATGATACCATCTTCATCCTGGTCATGTGCTGAAACAGGAGAAGAGGCAGCCTCACCAGATGTTCGAATCTCCTCCTCTACACAGGGAGATTGAAATCTGTAATTCCTGTGCTGTGGGTTATCAGCCACATTATAATCCTCTCCCTCAACTATTGAGGTTTTCCCAATGGTAATAGGTTTCTGGGGAGGGTTAGAGGAATGTAGCTGAGTCGGCACTTGTGCAATAACCACAGTTGGGCTTGTAGGGGTGGCTTCAGTGGGAGATAAGTGTGAACAGGATTGCACCTGGGGCGAATGGTGCTCTTCAATGGCAATCTTCTCAACGGAGAGAGATTCCAGTAATGTGGTTTCCCCATTTTTGGTTGCATCAGGATCCTGTTGAGTGGATACCTGAGCGGTTTCAACTGGTAGAGTCTTGGAAACTACAGGGGGATTACTACCCATAGTTTCATCCTGCCTTTGTGTTGCAGGGGCATCATCAGGGGACTCAACTCCCTGAATAGCCTTTTTGGTTTGTTTGGATTGTGGTTTGTAGGGGACATTGGATCTGGAGGATGAGGCTGTGGGTTCCTTCTGCTTGGGTCTTAGCAGTTTGGCAGCCTCTTAGAGATATGGGTCAGAGTTGTGCCTGGATTATACCTCTGGCAAAACTACCACAGCAGGGACTCCAAGGCCAACAAAGCCATCAGATTGTAATTCATTTATGATTATGGCCATAAGAAATCGTGGATATAATAGCCATCTGTTAGCCACAGGTTTCATTGCCAGATCTTTTAATTCCAAAAATATAATTTTAGAAACATTTAAGCTTTGGCGTTCAAGAATAGAATACAATACCTGCTACCACCTGGATGACATTTGATCCCATGAAGAGGATTTGGGGTCAAGGCAGACATTGATCATGTGGAAGATTAGACGTTTAGCATCACGGAAGTGCTTCTTCAGAATGGTTGTTGCACTTAAGTCGCCCGCATATCCATGGTTGATGAATGATAGATCAATGGTGCCCTTCGGGTATTTGGTGACAAAGGTGGCATCATTCAGATCTAGGGTTTGGCGAATGATAGCAGGAGTGACTACCACCTTCTTCTGGTTTACAAATGATTGGAGAGTGATTACGACATCATTTTCACCAGTATGGACAGTGACATTTGTCCAGAACTGGCGAAGGGTATCGGGATAGATGGTTGGATTCAGAAGAAAAGCAGTTTGATACGGGGAATCAACCATCAGATCAATGGAAGCATCAAACTTAGTCCAAAAGGCCGATCTTATGAAGTAGGCAACACAGTTGTGTCATGGTTTGATTTGCATGGTCGCCATTAATGGAAGATGAACGTTCGGAAAACGATTTATGAAAGTTTGAAGTTAGGGTTAGGTATTTATAGGTTATGAAATGGCTGAAAGAAAACAACTGAAAGTTTTGGTGTTAGTCATCAGTTGTTAGGAAATGACTGAGGACTTGGTTTTAACTTTCAGATGTTGAAAACAACTGAAGACTTGGTGTTAGTCATCAGTAGTTTGAAATTACTGAAGACTTGGTTTTGGCTTCAGTTGTTTTGAAATGAAACAGCAGATGTTTGAAACAATTGAAGAGTAAAATTGCACAGCAGTTGTTGTCGTCAATTCACAGATCTCAGTTGTTTCATTTGACCTTAACACTTACTCACCAGATTATCTGATTTTCAGATGTTTCATTGGGCATCAGTACTTATCTATTAGAACAGACATCAGTGGTTGTAACCACATCAGTACTTTGCAACAAATAAAGTACTTCAGTACTTTTAAGTAATTTAGTCTTTAGTAGTTATGAAAACTGCTGAAGATAAAATAACTTATCAATACTTATTTTTGACAGCAGTATACTAATGCTCATCAGTACTTGTGAACTGAGATCATCAGTAGTTGTCAAGTCATTCAACCTGCAGCATACCAAGCCTTAGCACTAGATTTTGGAAAGTTGCACTGTCCAAAGGCTTAGTAAATATATCTGCAAGCTCATTAGCACTATGAACAAACTTTGGATCAATTAGACCTTTTTCATAACAATCCCTCATAAAATGATGTCTGATCTCAATATGTTTGGTCCTAGAATGCTGGACAGGATTCTTAACAATACAAAGAGCTGAAGCATTGTCCATCAGTAAAGGAGTCTTAGTCTCTGTAATGTCATAATCCAGTAATTGATTCTGAAGCCAGAGTACCTGAGATGTACAACTTACAGCAGCAATGTACTCTGCTTCAGTAGTGGATGTAGCAACTAAAATTTGTTTCTTACTCTGCCAAGAAACTAAACAATTGCCTAGAAATTGGCATCCACCAGAGGTTGATTTTCTAGTTAATTTACACCCTGCATAGTCACTATCAAAGAAAGAAACTAATTTACAAGAGTGCCCAGTGGAATACCAAAGTCCTAGAGATTGAGTTCCTTGCAAATATCTAAAGATCCTTTTGACTGCAATCATATGGGATACTTTAGGGGCAACCTGAAATCTAGCACAAACACAAGTTGCAAACATAATGTCTGGTCTAGAAGCTGTAAGGTACATCAAGGAACCAATCATACATCTGTAAAGAGTTTCATTAACTGCTTTACCTTTCTGATCAGCATCCAGTTGTGTGGTGCTGCACATGGGAGTAGAACAGGGCTTACAGTTTTGTAAATCAAACTTTTTCAATAAATCCTTTGTATATTTTGACTCATGAATCAAAGTTCCATCAGCCATTTGTTTGATTTGCAACCCCAGAAAGAACTGTAATTCTCCCATGGCACTCATTTCAAACTTTTGTTGCATCAACTTAGTAAAGGCCTCACACAACTGTGGATCAGAGGATGCAAAAATAATGTCATCTACATAAATTTGAACAAGGAGCTTATGCATGCCTACTTTCTTAATGAACAAAGTTTTATCTATGGAGCCTCTAGTGAAATTATTTTAAAGAAGAAAGTTAGACAGTGTTTCATACCAGGCTCTAGGAGCTTGTTTTAGCCCATAAAGAGCCTTATCAAGCTTATACACCCAATCTGGATGTTTATGATCTTCAAAACCTGGTGGTTGACATACATAAACTTCTTCTTTTATTTTACCATATAAGAATGCACTTTTGACATCCATTTGAAAAACTTTAAGATTATGGAAAGCAGTATAAGCTAAGAACAATCTGATTGCCTCCATCTGGCTATAGGGGCAAAGGTTTCATCATAATCAATACCTTCTTCTTGTGAAAACCCCTGTACAACTAGTCTGGCCTTGTTCTTAACAATTTGACCTTTTTTATCAGTTTTATTCCTAAACACCCATTTAGTGCCTATTGCACACTTACCTTAGGGTAGAGGAACCAGTTCCCACACTTGCTGCTTTTGAAACTGAAGAAGCTCAAGTTGCATGGCTTCAACCCATCCATTGTCTCTTAATGCAATATGATAGTTCTTTGGCTCTTGCTGACTAATGAAGAGAGCATAAAAGCAGAAATGGGACAATTGACTTCTAGTAGAAACACCAGCATTGATGTCACCAATGATCTGAGACATGGGATGATTCTTCAGTTCTTGATACTCAATAAGATGTATGCAATTGTTTGTAGGTGATTCAGCAGCAACAGATGGTGATCCAGACTCTTGAAACCTAGAATGAGATGGCAATTCAAATGAAGTATGAAGGGTTTGTAAGAACACAAAGCCATAGTTTAACCCATTAAACTTTCTGAAAACGCAGCGGAATTATAACTTTATAAACTTACTTATAAGCTGAAAACATGTTCTTTAGGTGACCATATAAATGTATAAAACAAACTCATATATCAAAGGATCATTGTATGTGAATGAGCATACTATGTGAACATAAAACAACATAATATGACAGCCACAAAGGGCTGCCATAACTACCTTTCAGCAGCCTTCAAAATCGAATGAATGAAGGATGAGATGAAAATGATGATGATATTGTTTATGCAGCCCTCAAAGAAGAGAACGTCAAGTTGTAATACCCACAAGCTTCTTCCAAACACCTTGCTTTGTTAGGGTGCTTTACACCAAGGAAAATCCCTTAGAAGAGCAATCTGAATCAGCCAAAACAACAAGAAAAATGGATTTTTCAGCTTTGTTTTTGCTTCTTAAAATCCGAAATATAGCTTGCTTCCAAGAGGGAAATGTTGCTTTGTGTGTGTGAGAGAAAGTGTATAAAACATGGTTGCTTGAAAAATCAATGAAGTCTTGTAGAAGCCAAGTCAAAATGTGCTTTTCAATGCCCCTTTGGGCGGCCGCAAGCTTCAACCCAAAAAGGGTTTCCCACCCTTTTGAAATTTTTATAAAATCTACACTTCCATGCATATTAAGTTATAAAATTAAAACATAGTCTAATTTCATAACATGACACACTTTTATTTGACATTATTTAACCAACTTAAATAATGTATCAAATAAATATCTCATGAACAAATTATCCATATAATATTGTTCTTTCACAAAAGCAATATTTAGAAAACCAATTTACTAAATAGGTGTCATTATTTATTGTATGATCTCATAAACAAATAAATAATTGTTGGTGTTTGTATAGCTTGTTATTAGGTATAACCCGACTTGGATCATGGCGTACTAACCGCATCAATATTCTATGTGTTTTGGGCATATGAAATCGTACAATCTCCCACTTGCACAAAATTCATAGGAGATTGATGCAAGCAGTAAATACTGCCTAACAACGGTTTACTACCCTTAATACGCATGAATTATAGCCATTCAATAACATCATCTTATTCAAGTATCGTACTTGAAATGATTTAGGTGAATCAATCATGTATCCTTTTGTTTTAGATGTCATGTTAAATCCAAGAACACAGAATGATCATTCCTTGTTGATTTAACTTATCAGGCCTTAGACATCTAACTCTCAACGAATAAGAGGAACAAATTCCATCTTGACTACATACGTTTCTCACAAACACCTCGTGTCATACCTGAACATACCCTTATGTGCTGTCCACTATTTCAGGACAGTGAAGAATTAGCTCAAGGTATAATACTTGGTGAATATCAAAACCCAATATGTATCTCAGGTCGGAGGATACCAAATGATATTCGCCTTTACTCAAATTTACTTATGATCAATCAATAAGATTCCATGTAGTAAAATTTGAGATGCGGGTCAGTCCAATATTTGCATCCCGCAAATCTCTATGAACCTTGGTAGCAACCATTGCTCTATATTCATTCCTTATGACTATCACCAATCCAAGTTTGACAGGATCAGTGATCACAGGTTTGATGTAACAGAATATAACGCAGCGGAATACAAACACAATTAGACAAATTGTAGCAAGCTAACAATATATGTGAGCATTAAGATCGCATACAGTTATAGGGAGAGTATGTATTTCTGATTTCTGGGAATGTTTATAGATGAAGAATTTCTAATCGAATCAATCATTCATTCCATTCAATTCATCATTTCATTCATCATTTTCATTACAATAGGTTGTCACTCCTTATATAGAGTGCAACATCACTGCTGTTGTCACGGAAAGTGACAACTGGCAGATCCAATACAGAAATAACTAATTCTTAACAAACTACTGAAATGTTCACAACTACTGAGAACATATCAGCAAGTTAAGTACAAAATATAAAACTACTGAAACTACAACGACTGAGAGCAAGCTCTTCAGTCGTTTTAACAAAACTACTGAAACAAAGAAAATAAAACTACTGATATCACAACTACTGAAGAAGTACTCTTCAGCAGTTGTGACAACTACTGAGGCTTCAGTACTTGATCTTCAGACTTTGACCTTCAGGCGTTTCATCAGCTGATGACTTCAGTAGATATCATCAGCTGATGTCTTCAGTCTTGTCTTCAGACTTTGTACATCAGTTGTTGATCTTCAGCACTTGTGAACTCTTCAGCTGTTGTACTTCAGTACTTTGGTCTTCAGCTTCAGCACTTGTGTTCTTCAGCTGTTGTACTTCAGCACTTTGGTTCTTCAGCCGTTAAGGTCTTCAGCACTTGATCTTCAGCTGTTGAAGTCTTCAGCACTTGTCAAACTACTGATGAGGCTTTCAGCAGTTGTTGTGATACCGTGTGGGACTTAGAGGTTTTCTGATCTTGGCTCATTGGTTCTTTTGGTCCAACAAACTCCCCCTGAACCAATGCAGCCAAAACCTCTAACTTATTTATACTCCCACTTATTGATGGCAAAAATGTTGGTCTTTTTCCTTCTTGATCAGTAGAGAAGATGACCCATGTACGCTCCGGCCTGGGAAGAACCTCAAATATTGTTTGGCAGAGTATGAATGGGAACTCTGTTTTGGGGAACTGGACACAGAGTTGTTATCCCATTCATGAGATTCACTTCCCCATAATGAGTCTGTACGACTCTCTTGGTGTAGGCCTCAAGGAAGGTGATTTGTTCCTCCATGGTTAGCTCTTCAGCACCTCCTTCAAACAATGATTCCGGCCCATAATACTCAGACAGGTATTTGGCCTGTTTCCCATTCTTTAGCTCCACAGTTGTTATTATTCTGTAAGCAAACTCATCCGGGTGATTACCCTCTAGGAACAACTGGAGTTCATTTTTCCTGACTTCCTCAAGCCTCTTGTAAACTAACCCCTTTTTCACTATTTTGTTTTCCAGCATCTTCTGAGGGGTTAGATTAGCTTTGTAGGCCTTCTTGAAGTCTTCTAGGATTCCCAGGGTGAAACTACAAAGACCAGAGAGATCACTTCATCTACGATCTTTTTCACCTGGCCAATGTATCTCAGAGTATATTGTTCTTATGAATTCTGTGAGAGACCCTGGGATCAGGCCAATCCTCACTCTTTCCTTTTGATATTGAAAGGTATGCCTGAGAGTGTAAAGTCTGAGGGCTTGCTCCTTCATATTGATGATGGAAGATGTGGCTGCATAAGCTTTGTCAACTCTCTTCAGCAATTCCTCATCATGCTGTTTATGAAGCTCTTCTTCTTCTAGCTTCACTTTAACCATTTGTCTCTGAACTTCAGGGGTAATTGCTGAGGAGTGACTTGTGGCCTTAGGCAACTGAATCACAGCTGATAGCGGCAGCCTGTCTTCATCATCTTCTTCATCTTCTTCTAGCCTCAATATCCTTCTCTTCTTCTTCAAGGGTATATCATCGGCTATGGGTTTTGAGGGTAAGGGAGTTGGTTTGGTGGGTTGTGTTTTGGGTGGTTTTGGTGTGGAATGTTGACAGGCTGTGCTAGCATCCTTGAGGAGTGTGGCTTTTGATTGCTTTGCTAGCTCAGTCCTGCTCCCAGCACCCACTTCATTCAAAGCTTCAATAACAAGCCCCTTAGTGTATGCTTCAGACGAACAGATCTTGGTGGTGATTGCCAAGATACTGTCCCTGGACCAAGCTTTGATCTCAATCATTGATCTTCCAAGATATTTTGCAATAAATCTTATCATGATTTCTAGCCTTTCTCTTTCTAACACTTCATAACTTGCCCATCTATTCTGGATTTCTTCAATCTCTAGTCGTCGAATCTCAGAGTCAAGTTTGTTGGTGTCATGACCTTGCCTGAACAGCTGATCAATGATGTTGTCCATTGATCTACTGTGTTCGGCATCAGCCTCTTTTATCAGTAGCTCCAAGGCTTTATCTTCAGCAATGTGCTCATCAGCACCTTCTTTCGCTTGTAGGTGAGCATTGGTTGCTGTTCTTTCTCCTCCTTTTGGGCTTGCTTCGCTTCCTTCTTTTCCTCGGATCTTTTCCTCTTCTGTTCTTTCACTGCAGGACTCTCCCCCTTTTTGGTTGCATTGGAGGAAGGGGTTGAGACCGCAGAAAGAGTCTTGTGGACAGCAGCGTCGACCAAGGGCTGTAATGTTGAGGAAAGCCTCTCATCAAGGGCTTTGATCACTATATCAGTGATTAGGGGGGTGATGAGAGGGAGGGAATTTTTGAGTGCAGCACCTATTTGCTCAGGAGGGTTCTGTTCCTGAGAAGTAGGGCCTGAAGCGGAGGCAGGTGGTTGATTTTGGGGTGGCTCTGTATTTGGGAAACCTTCAAGGGAAGGTGCCATCTGTGGGTGTATGAGGGTGGCAGATGGACTTGCATCCTGAGACATCTTGGCCAGCAGCTCTTTGAGTCTGCTAACCTCATCCTCTAGAATGGTGTTTTGAGCAACTACATCGTAGAAGAAGCTCAGGTCATCATCAGTTGATACTGAATCACCTGACCTCCTGCTTAGAGCAGGATGTACATGCACTGGGTAGACCAGTTGGTGCATGTGCCCCTTGTGCTTGGTACTGGGGACTTCCAGCCTCAAGACAATGTCCATCATCAGCAGTTGCCTCTAGGGAGGTCTTAGCAATGTTACCAGCCTCACTCTGGTCATGTGCTGAGTCAGAGGAGGTGGCAGCCTCACTAGATATTCTAAGCTCCTTCTCTACACCAGGAGATAGAATTGGGAAACCCCTGTGCTGTGGGTTCTCAGGTGCACTGTGTTCCTCCCCCCTCAATTGTAGAGGTATTCCCAGTAATAAGTGGTTTTCTGGGGAGGGGGTGAGGAGTGCAATTGAGTCAGCACTTGAGCAACTATTAAAGTTGGGCTGTGAGGGGCGGTTGTTTGGGGTACGGGGGTAGAAGCAGTGTGCACCTGGGGTGGATGGTGCTCTTCAATGGCAATCTCCTCAAGTGAGGAAGATCCCAGATAAGTAGGTGCCCCTGGGTTGCTGCAGGCTCCTGTTGAGAGGAAGCCTGAGCGGCTGTGACTGGAGGAGTCATGGTATCCACTAGGGGGTTTGGACTAGTGGATATATCCTGCGTTTGTTGTGCAGGAGCATCCTCAGGGACTCTCAATTCCCTGAGTAGCCATTTTGGTTTCTTTTGGTGGTTTGGTGGGGACATTGGATTTGAGGTGGTGGCTGTGGGTTCCAGCTGCGTGGGTTTTCGCAGCTTGGCAGCCAGTTTGAGTGTCCGGTCGGAGTTGTGCCGGGAGTATACTTCTGGCAAAACAGCTGTAGCAGGGACTCCCAAGCCAACAAGTCCCTCAGCATTAAGCTGGTCTATTATAATGGCCATTATGAACCGTGGATAGAGTATCCAACGGTTGGCAGTTAGTTTTGAGCCATATCTTTGAGCTCTGAAAATATTAATTCTGAAAAATTCAGTGGTTGTTGCTCAAGGATAGAATACATTACCTGCTGCCATTTGGTGGACATTTGATCCAAGACGATGTCTTAGGGGCCAAACATACATTGACCATGTGAAAGATCAGGCGCTCAGCGTCATTAAAGTGTTTCTTCTTCATGATGGTGGTGGCATTGAGATCACCTTGATATCCATGCTGAGCAAATGATAGATCTATGGTGCCCTTCGGATATCCAGCAGGAGAAGTAGCATCACTCAGTTGAAGAATTTTACGGATTGTTGCAGGAGTAATCACTACTTCTTTGTGGTTGATGACTGACCGGAGGGATCGTGTGTTGCTCTCCTCAGTAGTGACATTAACGTTCATCCAAATTGGTTCAAGGATTCGGTATGTAAAACGGGGTTCAGAAGGAATGCCTTGTTGTATTGGGACTGAACCATAAGATCGATAGCAGTATCGAACTTAGTCCAGATCGGCGATTTTGTGAGGTAGGCAACACAGTTGTGTCGCGGTTTAATTTGCATAGACGCCATGGAAATTTTTTTTTGGAGAGGAACGTTAGGTTTGAAGAAGATAAAGCATGGAGAGCTCAGGTTAAGGGTATTTATAGGATACGGGTGAGGAAACGACTGAAGGATGTGGTGTTAGTCATCAGTAGTTTTAAACGACCGTTGACATGGTATTATCCTTTCAGACGTTGAAACAGCTGAAGTCGCGGTGTTAGGCATCAGTAGTTTAGAAAACTACTGAAGACCGTGGTTTTGACTTCAGGTGATTGAAACAACTGAGGACATGGTGTTTGTCATCAGTAGTTATGAAACTACTGAAGACAGTGGTTTTGTCATCAGCTGTTGTAAACAACTGAAGACTTGGTATTGGTCATCAGTAGTTATAAAACTGCTGAAGACGTGGTTTTTCTTCAGTTGTTTAAAATGAAACAGCAGTGGTACAAACGACTGAGGAGAAAGTTCTCTTCAGCTGTTTTCGTCAATTCTTAGCTTTTCAGCTGTTTCAAACTGTCCTCAACACATTCATCAGTCTTTATGGCTGATTTCAGTTGTTTCATAGGACATCAGTACTTATCTGTTTTTACTGATTTCAGTAGTTATGACTGCATCAGTAGTTGAGAGCAGATGAAGTACTTCAGTACTTGTGAGAACTTTTAGCCTTTAGTAGTTATAAAAACTACTGAGGTTAAAAGAGCTCATCAGTACTTATATGTGACAGGCACTCATGATCATCAATATGAATTACTGAGAGCATCAGTAGTTGTCACCTATTCTAGCTGCAGCATACCAGCCTTAACACCAGGTTTTTGAAAGATGAACTATCCAAAGGCTTAGTAAAATGTCTGCAAGCTCATCAGCACGGGCACAAACTTAGGATCAATCAGACCTTTTCAAAACAATCCCTTATAAAATGATGTCTGATCTCTATATGTTGGTCCTAGAGTGCTGGACTGGATTTTTGACAATGCAAAGAGCTGAAGCACTATCCATTAACAATGGAGTCTTAGTCTCTGTAATGCCATAATCCAAAAGTTGGTTTTGAAGCCAGAGTACCTGAGATGTACAGCTTGCAGCAGCAATGTACTCTGCTTCCGCAGTGGATGTAGCAACTGAGTCTGTTTCTTGCTCTGCCAAGAAATCAAGCAGTTGCCTAGGAATTGACATCCACCAGAAGTTGATTTCCTGGTCAACTTACACCCTGCATAGTCACTGTCAGAAAAAGCAACTAATTTACCAGAATGTCTGGTAGAATACCATAAACCTAGAGATGGAGTGCCTTGCAGATATCTAAAGATCCTCTTGACTGCAATCAGATGAGACTCTTTAGTGCAGCCTGAAATCTAGCACAAACACATGTAGCAAACATAATATCTGGTCTAGAAGCAGTAAATACATCAAGGACCCATCATACATCTGTAAAGTGTTTCATCAACCACTTTACCTTTCTGATCTGAGTCCAGTGTTGTGTGGTGCTGCTCATGGGAGTAGAACAGGGCTTACAGTTTTGTAAATCAAACTTTTGCAAAAGATCTTTTGTATATTTGGATTGATGAATAAAAATTCCATCAGCCTTTTGTTTGATTTGCAACCCCAGAAAGAACTGTAATTCTCCCATGGCACTCATTTCAAACTTCTGTTGCATCAACTTTGTAAAGCCACACAACTTTGGATCAGAGGATGCAAAAATGATATCATCTACATAAATTTGAACAAGTAGATTATGCTGCCCAGCTTTCTTAATAAATAAAGTCTTGTCAATGGAGCCTCTAGTGAAATTGTTTTCCAGAAGAAAGTTTGACAATGTCTCATACCAGGCTCTTGGAGCTTGTTTTAACCCATAAAGAGCTTTATCAAGCTTATACACCCAATTAGGATGTTATTGTCCTCAAAGCCTGGAGGTTGACATACATAAACCTCTTCTTTAACTTTTCCATACAAAAATGCACTTTTGACATCCATTTGAAAGACTTTAAGTTTTTGATAAGCAGCATAAGCTAAAAACAATCGAATTGCTTCCAGTCTGGCTACAGGGGCAAAGGTTCATCATAATCAATACCTTCTTGTGTGCAAACCCCTGAACAACCAGTCTGGCCTTGTTCTTAACAATAAGCCCATTTCATCAGTTTTGTTCCTAAACACCCATTTAGTGCCTATTGCACACTTACCTGGAGGTAGAGGAACCAGTTCCCACACTTGCTGTTTCTTGAACTGAAGAAGCTCAAGCTGCATGGCATCAACCCATCCATTGTCCTTTAAAGCAATGTGATAATTCTTTGGCTCTTGCTGACTGATGAAGAGAGCATAGAAGCAGAAATTTGACAATTGACTTCTTGTTGATACTCCAGCAGTGATATCACCAATGATTTGAGACATGGGGTGATTCTTCAGATCTTGATACACAATGAGATCTGTGCAAGTGTTTGTAGCCGGTTCAGCAGCAACAGATGATGATGGTGAATCATTTCCTTGAAACCAATCAGTGGATGGTAATTCAAAGAAGTTGAATTCGAGAAATCTCATCAGCATTTGTTGTGGATGGTGCTACTGGCGCTACAGGAACATCAGGTCTAGTTGAATCAGGCAGCTGATCACTAAACCTGAAGAGGTGAGTACTGCAATCATCATCATCATCAGCAGTACCACCAGGTGGTGAACTGTTGACAGGAGCAACAGCAGGAGTTTGATAGGGAACATATTGCAGTATGTCCAAATCAAATAACTCCACAGGACTTTGTGGAATCTTGTCCTTTGGAGATTCATTAAACTTAACATGTAGAGTTTCTTCAACCATCTTTGTTCTGCAGTTGAAGACTCTGTATGCTTTGCAAGTAGATGAATAACCAACAAAGTATCCTGCATCCACCTTAGGATCAAATTTGTGGAGTTGATCCTTTGTGTTGAGAATAAAACAGGGACACCCAAAAGCTTTGAAAAAGAAATCAGAGGAGCCAAATGATGGAGAACTTCATATGGAGTCTTCATCACCTCTGATTTATTAACACTCTATTTGCACATAACAAGCTGTGTTGACAGCTCCCTCGGCCCAAAAGGTCAATGGCAAACTGAGTCAGCCAGCATGGACCTTGCAGCTTCAATGAGAGTCCTGTTCTTTCTCTCCACTACTCCATTTTGTTCCGGAGTCCTAGGAATGCTGAACTGCCTTTTGATTCCCTTTGAGATAGAAGTCATCAAGTGTATGATTTCTGAACTCAGTTCCATTATCACTCCTAATACACTTGACTGGAAGGGAATACTGCTTCTCAATGTACAGCACAAAGTGGATAATCTTCTGAGCAGCCTCATCCTTTGAGTGTAGAAAGAAAGTCCATACAAATCTGGAGTAATCATCCACAATTACCAGACAGTATTTCTTCCTTGCCATGCTCAGTACTCTCACAGGACCAAATAGATCCATATGCAGTAATTGCAAGCAGGCAGTGGACTTGGACACTTCAATAGGAGGAAATGAGACCTTGTGTTGTTTTCCTTTTAAACAAGCAGTGCATGTTTCATCACAGTGGAACTCCTTTATTGGTAAGCCTCTGACTAAACTATTGTGGCTAAGCTGATTCATGTTTTTGAGATTAACATGACCAAGCCTCCTGTGCCATAGTTTAGATTCTTGAAAAGAGGCTTTGGAAAATAGGCAAGGATTGCCTTTGAGATCTATCTTCTTAGAGAGATCTAAGGCATACACTCTTCCTGTCCTGTTGGCTTTCAGGAGAGTGTGATCATCCAACACCTTGTCAATCAAGGGCAAAACTTTGGATGACAGAATCCTACAGTTTTGACTTGTGAAAAGGGCAACATGGCCTTTATCACACATTTGACTGACACTCAAGAGGTTGTACTTGAGATTTTCCACATGATTAACATCATCAATTTTGATTTCTCCATTGGAGACAAAGCCCTTACCGATGATGTAACCCCTAGCATCACTGCCAAAAGAGACAAATCCCTTCTTTCCTTGAGAGTAGTCATGAAGAAGAGAGATGTTCCCAGTCATGTGCATAGATCCCCCACTGTCTACATACCAGATGCTATTTTGGCATGTTGAAGAACCCTGCAATAATAAACAATCAGTTAGTTTTAGAGACCCAAACCTTTTTGGTTTTGGGCCTGGTCTCATCAATAGATGGTAAACTGGCATGTTTTTTGTAACAACAGCCTGAGAGGAAGAAGATGGTGCAGAAGAGGAGTCCTTTGGCTTAGACCTCCTTTTCTGTGGTTTCAACATAGGAGAATCTAGTTGGTTAACTCTACCCACAGATGTTGTGTACCATCATCACCAGCTGTGTCTGATTTTGTGATAAAGCTTTCAGCTCATCAGACACATTGCTAGTGGAGTTAGATAAGGTCCTATGTTGTACCTTCTTCTTTTGAGCACCCTCAGCTGTCACCTGTTTAACTCCTTCCTTTTTGGATTGCTTTAAGGACTTAAGGGTTACAGGATTTGATGTTGCTGATACAAATGTGGTCTCAAACTCAGTTTTCATTTTTACCATTTTCTCTCATTAATTTCTTCCTTTGTTTGAGTTTGGAACCTCTTTTGTACCAACAATCATCTGTAAGATGATTGAACAAACCACATACTTCACATGGTTTCTTCTTCATCTTAGGTTGATCATCAACTAAAGATGGTGAAGCAACAGAAGACTTGTTCTTCAATGCTTTGGAAGCATTGGTTGCTTTCTTGACAGCATCTTTAGTAGTCTTCAACTCTTTCTACTGCCAGTGTTTCTTCTCTTCAGTACTGACAGCAGTTGAAGTTTGAACTTCAGGAGTTGAATCCTGCTCTCCAGTCCTTTCAGGACCTTCAGGATTGACTCCTGAGTGATCAACTTATTGATCATGTGAATGTCAGCATTTGGACCATCAACATCAGCTGATAGGTTCAAAGAGGACTTGATACTGACTGCTACTTCTGATTGTGCTGTATCAGAAGGTAGATCACATGACTTGATGGATTGGTTATCACTCTCACCATCAGATTCTACCTCTGCTCTTGGGGTAAAATCTGTAGGTGGAGCAGTGTGATTGTAACCAATTCCAAACTTCACATTTGAAGCAGATTGCTTACTAAGAAGCATTTCAAAACTTTGCATGATTGTACCCATCTATCACACTCGACCTGGGTAACTGCAAGGGTTTCTTTGAGATCTTTGTACTTCTCTAAAGTACATCTTCTCTAGCCTTATCATCAATTATTTTGCAATTCAGTTTATAAACCTCATCATTTTTATCTTTGAGCACAAACTCAAACTCAGCTTTGTTTTTGAAATTACTTGTTCTAGCTCAATGTTCTTATTAATTAAAGCTACATTTGCTTCTCTAATGGAAGCAAATGCTGCTATGCATTGTTCAGAACATAATTTGGCTTTTGCCTCAGAGGATACCTGTGATACCTGAGGTGTAGAGGCATTGGAAGATGAAGTATCAGCAGACTCCAAAGCCATAAGAGCTAGATTCCCAAAGGGACTGTCACCACCATGTTGACCAGCACCTGAGAACAGTTGATCATGACCAGACAAGTCATCTGGTAAACTGCTCCAGTCAACAACTCCTGGGGTGAAGAAGCTGTGTTGTTGAGATGAAGGTTGTTGATGAGATAGGGAAGGCTGAGGTTCTGGTAATGCATGAGGTTGTGGTGTCATAGGAACTTGAACTTGACTTGACTGTGCATGTAATAACAAGGGTACTGATAAGGCATTTGACCCTGAGGAACAAAATATGCCGGAATTGTTGTTGAGGATGATGACTAGATGTGACAGGATGTTCCCTCTGTTTTGTTGACTGTTGCCAGGAAAAGTCACAAAGGGTGCAGTAGAGTTTGATCCAGTTGATCTACACTCTCTTGCAAAGTGTCCAAGCCGTTGGCATTTGTGACACATCAACTTGCTCTTGTCAAAACCAACTTTGGTTTTGCCAGAGAGTCCTGGGAATTTTCTTCCAGTTCTTTTGTAGAACTTCTGAGATCTGATATTTATCAAGGCCATTTGGCTCAAAATATCCATCTCTTCTAAGTCATCATCAGCAATCCCCTTGAGATCATCCATAATGAACATAAATTGTCATTATTACCTCCAGTAAACTGACCATCAACACTTACAATGCAGAATTAGAAGTGCTCGAAGAGAAATTAATATGCTCATCATACTGGCATTCAGATGCAGCATATTCTGACTCATGACCCACCAAGGCAGTGTTGCCTTGTATAAAGTCTTCAGTGAGTTTTCCAGATGAAGACAGCTTTCTCTTCTGTTCTATCTCTCTCTCAAAAGTGAGCAATTTCCCATGGAGTTGGGTGAGAGATAGTTTGTCCAAACTTGCACTGGAGCGTAGGACAAAGTATATGTGTCCCATCTCTCAGGCAGTGATCTGA
Source organism: Flaveria trinervia (assembly GCA_025506515.1). NCBI lineage: Eukaryota > Viridiplantae > Streptophyta > Magnoliopsida > Asterales > Asteraceae > Flaveria > Flaveria trinervia. Next base: position 22,950,209 of record CM046453.1, on the reverse strand, counting down.
GAAATCTGTTATTCATCTGAATATTGGTGTATTCAAGTTTGACCATTTTTAGTTCAGAGATCAAACAAGAAAACCGTTCATATTGTTGAGTCAGTGTCTCACCCTTTCTATGAGAGAATGTCTCATATTGTTGGGCAAGAATTTCTCTATTATTTGGCCAAGACCTCATCTGTTCCCCTCAAATTGTTCTTTCAAAGCAATCCAGAGGTCATGGGCAGTTTCATGATGCATTAGCCCAGAATAGATTTCATTGGGCAAGCCATGGCCAGAATTCCATGGGCTTTTGCATCAATCTCAAGCAACTTTTTATCCTCATCTGAGTATTGCTCCCTCCTCTTCGGAACCATTTGATGGTTTCCGGGTTATTCACCATAGGCTTGTGTGGACCATGTACCACAGATGTCCAACACCCTGCGCTGTTCACAGACAGGTGATGGAGCATACGTCTTGCCATATGTTATACTCATTCCTAACCAGCATAGGAGGCTTGGTTGAGGAACCAGTATTGTGAGATCATTGGAGGGAGTGGTCATTTTCAGTTCAGAAACAGTTTAGTTCAAGTTAAAAAGAAGTTTTAGACAAACCACAACAAACTCATGAGAACCAAGAAAATATCTCAGATGAATGAGCAGAAATACAGAAAAATTCAATCTCTAACCGTTTCTTGCAAAAACAAAAGCTGATTCAATCAAACTTGGATCTTGAATAGCAGTTTCAATGATCATTATTAGATCGATCAATGATTAACCTGCTCTGATACCATTTGACAGGATCAGTGATCACAGGTTTGATGTAACAGAATATAACGCAGCGGAATACAAACACGAATTAGACAAATTGTAGCAAGCTAACAATATATGTGAGCATTAAGATCGCATACAGTTATAGGGAGAGTATGTATTTCTGATTTCTGGGAATGTTTATAGATGAAGAATATTTCTAATCGAATCATCATCATTCCATTCAATTCATCATTTCATTCATTCATTACAATAGGTTGTCACTCCTTATATAGAGTGCAACAGTCACTGCTGTTATCACGGAAAGTGACAACCGGCAGATCCAATACAGAAATAACTAATTCTTAACAAACTACTGAAATGTTCACAACTACTGAGAACATATCAGCAAGTTAAGTACAAAATATAAAACTACTGAAACAACAACGACTAAGAGCAAGCTCTTCAGTCGTTTTACAAAACTACTGAAACAAAGAAAATAAAACTACTGATATCACAACTACTGAAGAAGTACTCTTCAGCAGTTGTGACAAACTACTGAGGCTTCAGTACTTGATCTTCAGACTTTGACCTTCAGGCGTTTCATCAGCTGATGACTTCAGTAGATATCATCAGCTGATGTCTTCAGTCTTTGTCTTCAGACTTTGTACATCAGTTGTGATCTTCAGCACTTGTGAACTCTTCAGCTGTTGTACTTCAGTACTTTGTCTTTCAGCTTCAGCACTTGTGTTCTTCAGCTGTTGTACTTCAGCACTTTGGTCTTCAGCCGTTAAGGTCTTCAGCACTTGATCTTCAGCTGTTGAAGTCTTCAGCACTTGTCAAACTACTGATGAGGCTTTCAGCAGTTGTTGTGATACCGTGTGGGACTTAGAGGTTTTCTGATCTTGGCTCATTGGTTCTTTTGGTCCAACAAAGTTCATAATAATCTTACCCTCACACTTGTTCCCACAAGTATGAACGACTACGGACATTTAGAGTAAACAATTTACTCATGGATTAAACATGCTAAATTGGAACATTAATTGAAACATTATAACCAAATAATTTTATTCAAATAATAAAGAGTTCCACATATCGAAATACAAAATTTACCGATCAAATCCAATCACTAGAATATCAAAGTCCCATGGCACAAGTATGACATTCAGGCATTGTCTTTTCAAGAAACTTCGTGAGAGGATCCGCAATGTTTTGATCTGTGTGAACTTTGCGAATACATATCTTTCCCTTTTCAACTTCATCTCGTATGTAGTTGAATCTCCGTTCAATGTGCCTAGTCTTTTGATGAGCACGAGGTTCCTTGATTTGAGCAATCGCACCCTTGTTATCACAAAAGATCTCGAGGGGGTCTTGAATGGAAGGGACAACCCCCAGATCGACAATGAATTTCCTTAAGCATGCAGATTCTTGAGCTGCTAATGAGGCGGCGACGTATTCTGATTCTGTAGTTGATAGAGCCACCACATCCTGTTTGGAGCTTTTCCAAGAGATCGCTCCTCTATTCCGAATGAAAATATATCCCGATTGTGATCGAGAATCATCACGATCGGTTTGGAAACTCGCATCCGTGTAACCTTTTACAATGAGTTCCTCATCACCAGATCCATAGATTAGGAACATATCTCTTGTCCTTCTTAGGTACTTAAGTATGTTCTTAACAGCCATCCAATGACTATTTCCAGGATTTTGCTGGTAACGGCTTGTCATGCTTAAGGCGCATGAGACGTCCGGTCGAGTGCATATCATTGCATACATGATGGATCCATAGCAGATGCGTATGGGATTGCCTTCATTTTATCTTGCTCATCCCTTGAGCTAGGACATAGATTCGTACTCAATATCGTTCCTCTTTGAATAGGTATGGTGCCTTTCTTAGAGTTCTCCATCTTGAACCTTTTCAAGATCTTATCAATGTACGCACTTTTGATTTAAACCAATCAACCGCCTTGATCTATCGCTATAGATCTTTATTCCCAGAATATAGGCGGCTTCACCAAGATCCTTGATAGAAAAACAACTTCCAAGCTAGCTTTTTACACCTTCCAAGGTTGGAATGTCATTTCCAAATAGTAGTATGTCATCAACATACAATACTAGGAAAGTTATTGTGCTCCCACTTGCCTTCTTATATACACAAGCCTCATCAGCTTTTTTGATAAAGCCAAAATTCTTTACCTCCTCATCAAAATGATGATTCCAGCTTCTCGATGCTTGTTTCAATCCATAGGTTGATTTCTTTAACTTGCATACTTTATTAGGATGTTTTGGATCGACAAAACCTTCAGCCTAAACCATATAGACATCTTCCTCAAGATATCCATTTAGGAAAGCGGTTTTGACATCCATTTGCCAAATCTCATAATCATAATGAGCAGCTATGGCAAACAATATCCTTATAGACTTTAGTATCGCAACAGTGAGAAAGTTTCATTATAGTCAACCCCTTGAGTTTGAGTGAAACCCTTTGCTACAAGTCTAGCTTTATAAGTATCCAAGTTTCCATGCATATCGGTTTTCTTCTTGAAAACCAACTTTCTTCCAACTACTTTGGAATTAAGAGGTGGTACAACAAGTTCCCAAACTTGATTGTCATACATAGATTGCATCTCAACGTTCATGGCCTCAAGCCATTTGTCACAATCCAAATCGGACACTGCATTATGGTATGTGGTTGGTTCATCTGAATCTACCACATAGCATCCATCCATGAAAAATCCATATCTTTCAGGTGGATTACTAGTTCTACCACTTCTGCGAACGTTTTGTGTGTATTGATCAACCGCTTGATCATCCTCAACATTCTCATGTTGAGTGCTAGTTTCAACCAAACGTGCATCGGGTTGTGGTTCTTGATCCTCCTCAAGATCCACTGTTCTACTGCTAGTTCCTTCCATAAGGAACTTTGCCTCTAAGAACTCACCCTTTCTAGCAACAACACCTTTTGTCCTAGTGGATCATAGAAATAATATCCCATAGAATCTCTACGATATCCAATAAAGATACACTTGGTGGATAGGACTTCCAATTTGTTTGGGGTGGGAGTCTTAACGTAAGCCTCACAACCCCAGACCCTTAAGTATGATAGGGATGGAACTCTTCCATGCCATATCTCAGAAGGTGTCCTTTCCACCTTTTTGGTTGGGGCCATATTTAAAATACGGGCCGCGGAGAGCAAAGCGAAACCCGAAAATGATAGAGGTAATGTGCTTCTAGCCATCATAGATCGAACCATATCCAATAAGGTTCGATTCCTCCTCTCAGACACACCATTATGTTGTGGTGTCCTAGGTGGAGTGAGTTGTGAGACAATCCCACAACTCCTAAGATGATCTTGAAAAGCATCATTTAGGTATTCACCTCCTCTATCGGTGCGGAGAACTTTAATCGACTTGTTGAGTTGATTTTCTACTTCATTCTTGAAGATCTTAAACGTTTCAAAAGCTTCATCTTTGTGCCTTAATAAGTACACATACACATAGCGGCTATAATCGTCGGTAAAGGTAATGAAGTATCTTTCACCATTCCTAGTCATTGGTTTAAAAGGACCACATACATCCGAATGTATGATTCCCAGTAAATCTTTTGCCCTTTCGTTAGTCCCACTAAAGGGTGCCTTAGTCATTTTTCCTTGTAAACAAGATTCACATACATCAAATGAATCACATTCATTCGTTTTTAAAAGACCATTCTTTTAAAGTGTTTGTATACGTTTCCTGTTTATATGACCAAGACGACAATGCCAAAGATAGGTATCACTCAAATCCAACTTGAGTTTCTTGGTGTTAGTATGGTACAATGAACTATTTAAAGCATTTTCATGAACTAATTCATAAATACCATTAATGGGAATAGCTTTAAAATAGAACACATCATCTAAAGAAACATGAATATCATTTTCAACATAAGATAATACATAATCATAAAGTCTTAATTGGGATACTGAAATAATGTTCCTAGTCAAACTAGGAGCATACAAAACATTCTTCAAAATCACATCCAAGCCACTTGGAAGTTTTAGGATGTAGTCCCCACGAGCTTCAACTATGACTTTAGTTCCATTGCCCATGAAGAGGCTAACATCCCCTTGATTGAAGTCCCTACTTCTTGTGAACCCCTGCAACAAATTGCAAATATGAGTTCCACATCCGGTATCCAATACCAATGTGTTAGAAGATGTAACATTAAGACCAATATGAATCATGTATATTGTACTTGAGGTCTACCCGGCATCCCTCTTTGTCTTCAACTCTTGGAGATGGACAGGAAAATTCCTTGCCCAATGTCCAATCTCTCCACACTTGAAGCATAGGTCATTAGTTGCAACCTTTTGCTTCTTCCTTTGTGGTTTGGGTGGCACCCTTGCCACCCATTTCCCCTTTCCCCATGTTCGTCCCTTACCCTTGGCAACCTTTGTCTTGGGTGCGGGATGAGGCCTTTTCTTGTTCCCACCTTCATGGATGGTGAGAATGGGTAAAACCCTTTTACCCATGTCCGCCTCGGCCGTTTTAAGCATTGAGTGAAGCTCACCAATGCTCTTGTCCCATGCATTCATGTTGTAATTCAACACAAATGTCTCGAACTTCTTGGTAAGGCCATTAAGGATCAAATCTGTTGCCAATTCCTTCGAGACGGGACAATTAAGCCTCTCGAGGCGGTCAATATGACTTTTCATCTTAAGTACATAAGATGAAACTGATTGGTTGTCGTCCATACGACATGCATGGAGTGCTCGAACCGTTTCGAAGCGCTCAACCCTTGCTTGCTGTTGGAACGTTTCCTTCAGCTGGGTTATCATGTCATAAGCTCTGTGATGTTCATACTCCTTTTGGAGATCCGGAGTCATGCTCGCTAGCATGAGACAAGACACTTGGACGGAGTCCTCAGTGTACTTCAGCCAATCGTTGTAGGCCTCTCATCATCCTCAGTAGGCTGATCGGGGACAGGATCGTCTAAAACATATGATCTTCTCTCTTGCTTGAGAACAATTCTCAAGTTTCGATACCAATCAATGAAATTATTATGATTTAGACGTTCCTTTTGGAGGATCACTCGTAATGATTGGGTGGACGCGGATGAGTTATCATGATTGTCATTATTGGTGGCCATCTACAAAATTTAACAAAGATCTATTTAGTATTTTCGATATTGCTATTTTTAATAATTAATGCCTTTTAAGGTCATTTTTATATTAAAATCTAGAACCCAACATTACATTTAAATTGTGGTTAGGTGACCTTTATCCCACGATTTAAATTAATAAGGTGGTCAACGATTGACGTTTGCAACCATTTGCAACTTCTAGAGGTATGGGATCGACTTTAAACATCATATGTAAAGTTAGCATGTTAATTCCATCAACACCATTTGGAAACCATATTTTGGTGATCCATTTAACATGGTTTGCAAATCAAGTTACCCTACTTGCACACATGTGTGAGTTTACCCACATAAGTGGTTAGGTGACCTTTATCCCACCAATGTGGTATCCTCACCTTAAATCACATGTTCCCTCTAAATGGTTAGGTGACCTTTATCCCATTAAGAGTTTCCAATGACTCAAGTGTTGTGCAAAAGAGCGGTGTTAAACTTGTTGGTCAAAAGTTTAGAGATTTCAAAATTCTAGTTTAGAAAACTCTATGTACTTGTATTTGTATGCTTTCAAATACAAGATACCCTATGGTTCTTTTAATAAAACCCATTTTATTAAAAATAATAATCCTTTTGATAACCATTTATAACACTTAATGATTAAGAACCATTTTATATTAGCTTGTTAAAATCATTTTATTGAGATTGTTAATCATATCCAAATATCATACAATCATTCATAAAACCACAATCAAACAAGCATAATATAAACAACCATAATGTGCATAACCATAGCTACTATTGTGACCACACTTGTTTGCCATCACAAGTGTGGTCATTAGGTCTTTCCTAAGGGTGGAATACAACACAAAATTGAGGTCTTCATAGACCCCCACTTGAACTTGCATCCATACGTTTTTAGTCCTTCTTTTGTGTCTTCCTCTTGTGCTTCCTTCCCGAGCATCTTCTTTTACAAAATATATATCCTAATACATATTTTCTAGTAAAAGAAAAGTACTCCTAATCTATTATTACATACCAATGAATAAATAGACAAATTACATTTTTAAAGAAAGCACAAAATAATATACAACCCTATTGAATAAACCAAAACCAAACATCCAAACAACACAAGGCAAAAATCTAGGTTATGCACCAATATGAACATTCATCATATCATCCAAATATAACTAAGAATCCCCATTAAAACCCACGATTTTCAGCCAACATAAACTGAAAATACGGGTTTCAAACATTGTCCAAACAATATACATAACATTATACATATCTTTCAAGGTTTAATCACAAGCATGTGTGATATAACCTTGAAAGCTTGGGGATTCAACATACAAGAACATTCCAGCCCTTAAAAGGGTTATAAAATCCCATAAAACAAATTTTATAAGGATACTAGCAAGCATGCTATCCACATAACCGGCTCTAGATGCCATTGAAGGGTTTGTAAGAACACAAAGCCATAGTTTAACCCATTAAACTTTCTGAAAACGCAGCGGAATTATAACTTTTTAAACTTACTTATAAGCTGAAAACATGTTCTTTAGGTGACCATATAAATGTATAAAACAAACCCATATATCAAAGGATCATTGTATGTGAATGAGCATACTATGTGAACATAAAACAACATAATATGACAGCCACAAAGGGCTGCCATAACTACCTTTCAGCAGCCTTCAAAATGAAAGAAGGATGAGATGAAAATGATGATGATATTGTTTATGCAGCCCTCAAAGAAGAGAACCTCAAGTTGTAATACCCACAAGCTTCTTCCAAACACCTTGCTTTGTTAGGGAGCTTTACACCAAAGAAAACCCCTTAGAATAGCAATCCGAATCAGCCTAAACAACCAAGAAAAACGGATTTTTCAGCTTTGTTTTTGCTTCTTCACATCCGAAATATAGCTTGCTTCCAAGAGAGAAATGTTGCTTTGTGTGTGTGAGAGAAAGTGTAGAAAAAAATGGTTGCTTGAAAAATCAATTAAGTCTTGTAGAAGCCAAGACAAAATGTGCTTTTCAATGCCCCTTTGGGCGGCCGCAAGCTTCAACCAAAAAAGGGTTTCCCACCCTTTTGAAATTTTTATAAAATCTACACTTCCATGCATATTAAGTTATAAAATTAAAACATAGTCTAATTTTATAACATGACACACTTTTATTTGACATTATTTAACCAACTTAAATAATGTATCAAATAAATATCTCATGAACAAAATATCCATATAATATTGTTCTTTCACAAAAGCAATATTTAGAAAACCAATTTACTAAATAGTTGTCATATTTATTGTATGATCTCATCGACAAATAAATAATTGTTGGTGTTTGTATAGCTTGTTATTGGGTATAACCGACTTGGATCATCACGTACTAACCGCATCAATATTCTATGTGTTTTGGGCATATGAAATCGTACAAAGTAGAGGATTCAGAGATCTCATCAGCATTTGTTGTGGATAGAACTGCTGAAGCTACCGGAACATCAAGTTTAGTAGACTCAGGCAGTTGATCACTAAAACTTGCATTTATACCAACAGATGGATAACAAGTTGCAGGAGATGATGGAGTCACAGAATCTGCAACAGCTGGAGACTGATAAGGAACATATTGCAGTATGTCCAAATCAAATAACTCCATAGTGTTTTGTGGGATTTTCTCCTTTGGAGATTCATTAAACTTTACATGCAAGGTTTCTTCAACTATCTTTGTTCTGTAATTAAACACTCTGTATGCCTTGCAAGTAGATGAATAATCAACAGAGTACCCTGCATCCACCTTAGATTCAAACTTCTGAAGTGGACCCTTTGTGTTAAGAATATAACAAGGACACCCAAATGCTCTAAAGAAGGAAATTAGAGGAGCCAAATGATGTAACACTTCATAAGGAGTCTTCATCAACCTCTGATTACGAACACTCTATTTTGCACATAGAAAGCTGTATTGACAGCTTCAGCCAAAAGGTTAGTGGCAAACCAGAATCAGCCAACATTGACCTTGCGGCTTCAATAAGAGTCCTGTTCTTTCTCTCCACCACTCCATTTTGTTCAGGTGTTCTTGGAATGCAATACTGCCTCTTGATTCCCTTAGAGAAATAGAATTCATCAAGTGTGTGGTTTCTAAATTCTGTGCCATTATCACTCCTCACACACTTGACAAAAAGGGAGTACTGCTTTTCCACATGCAACACAAAGTAGATGATGATTTGACCGGCCTCATCTTTTGAATGTAAGAAGAAAGTCCATACAAATCTGGAATAATCATCCACAATTACCAGACATTATTTTTTCTTTTCCATGCTCGTCACTCTTACTGGACCAAAAAGATCCATATGTAGTAATTGCAAGCAGACAGTGGACTTTGGTTCTTCTATTGGAGGGAATGATACTTTATGTTGCTTTCCTTTTAAACAAGCAGAGCAGTTGTCATCACATTTGAATTCCTTTAATGGCAGACCTCTCACTAAACCATGGCAAATAAGCTGGTTCATGTTTTTAAGATTCATATGACCAAGCCTTTTGTGCCATAGTTTAGATTCCTGAGGAGAGGCCTTAGAGAACAGACATGGATAGCCTTGTAGATCAATTTTCTTTGATAAGTCTAAGGCATATACTCTTCCAATCCTGTTGACCTTCAGGAGAGTATATTCATCCAATATCTTGTCAATCATTCTTAAAACATTGGAAGACAGAATCCGACAGTTTTGACTGGTGAAAAGTGCAACATGCCCTTTATCACACATTTGACTGACACTCAACAAGTTGTACTTGAGATTCTCCACATGCTTAACATCATCAAATCTTATCTCACCGTTTGACACAAAGCCTTTTCCGATGTAACCCTTAGCATCATTATGAAAAGATACAAATCCTTTCTTTCCTTAAGAGTAGTCATGAAGAAGAGAACTGCTCCCTGTCATACGCATAGATCCTCCACTATCCACATACTAGATGCTTCTATGGCATGCTGAAGAACCCTGCATTTGTCACAACAAACTAGTTAGCTTTTGAGACCCAAACCATTTTGGTTTTGGGTTTATTCTCATCAACAGATTTTATACTAAGAGATTTTTCATGATTAACAGCCTTTGAAGGTGGAGATGGTGCTGAAAAGGATTCCTTTGATTTTGGCTTAGTTTTCCTTTTCAATGGTTTAATCACAGGTACATCTATTTGGTTAACTCTCCCCAACAGATGTTGAACCATCATGACAAGTTGTGTCTGATTGGTTGTTAAAGCCTTCAGTTCAGCAGACACATTAGTACTTGTTTTTGATAGGTTCCTGTGACTCACCATGTCCTCCTTTTTGAAAGACACAGACTTAGTCTGGTGTTTTGATACTCCTTGAGGAATATTTTCAGCTGTTTTATGATAAACCCCTTCTTTCTTTTTAGATTTTTGTGAATACTTTGGGTTATCAGTTTGAGATGTTTGTGGCACAAACTTGGTTTCAAATTCATCTTTCATTTTATTAATTTTCTTTATAATGATTTTATCTTTGTTGAATTTGGAACCCCTTCTGTACCAACATTCATCAGTGAGATGATTGAATAGACCACATATTTCACATGGCTTTTTCTTCATCTTCTATTGTTCAACTGTTGAAGAAGATGAAACTACTGAAGGTGTGTTCTTCAGTACTTTCTTCCTCTCAGTACTTATGTGAAGTACTGAAGGATTTGTAACAACTGAAGACTTGTTCTTCAGAAGTTTTCTATCAGTATTTTTAAATTTTCTGATAGACTCTTCAGCAGTTGTCAAACCATGTTTGTTTTCATTTGGTTTGTAATGTTCTTCAGGTGTTGTTTCTTGCTCTTCAGTACTTTGAATACTTTGTGAGATAACACCTAAAGTACTCAGCTTTTCTTTGATCATGTGTTTATCAGCAGTAAGACCATCAGCAGATTGATTAGCTGAGGTACTATTGCTGACTTCATCCTTTGATTTTGCATTATCACTTGAGGATGAGACACATGATGATGTGGTTTGGGAATTGATTTCACCTTCAGATTTTACTTCTGTCTTGGGAGTAAAATCTGTATGAGTACAATGTGATTATACCTAATCCCAAACTTCACATTTGAAGCTGTTTGCTTACAGAGAAGCATTTCAAACCCCTTGCAAGATGTTACCCAGCGTTCACACTCTACCTAAGTAGCTGCAAGTGTTTCTTTGAGATTCTTATGATTCTCTAAAATGACCTCTACCTTTGCCTTTTCATTAGTGATTTGGTATTTTAATTTGTAAATCTCATCATGTTTTCTTTTAAAACAGACTCAAACTCAGCTTTTCTTTTGGAAATCACTTTCTCTAGGTCAAGATTTTGATTAATTAAAGCTACATTTGCTTCTCTAATTGAGACAAAAGCAGCTATGCATGACTCAGAACACAACTTGGCCTTAGCCTCAAAAGATACTTGTGGTACCTGTGATGATGAAGCATTTGAGCATAAACCATCAGTAGACTCCAAGGCCATAAGAGCAAGATTTCCAAAAGGATTTTCACCACCGTGTTGACCAGCACTAGAAAACACTTGTTCAGAATAACTAGAAAGATCATCTGGTAAGCTACTCCAGTCAACAACTCCAGGAGTGAAAAAGCTTTGATGTGATTGAGATTGAGATTGTTGATTTGATTTAGATGGTTGAGGCTTAGGTAGGGCATGTGGTTGTTGAGCTGTGGGTACTGGAACCTGATTGGACTGAGGCATGTAAAAGCAGGGATAAGGATATGGCATTTGACCTTGAGGAACAAAATATGCAGGAGATGATTGAATTTGTGAATGATGACCAGAACTAGTAGAACGTTGCCCTTTGTTTTGTGAACTATTGCATGGAAAGGTTACAAAGGGTGCAGAAGAGTTAGATCCACATGATCTACACTCTCTTGCAAAATGTCCAAGTCTATGCCACTTGTGACACCTCAACTTGCTCTTGTCAAAACTAACTTTGGTTTTTCCAGAGAGACCAGGAAATTTTCTACCTGTCCTTTTGTAAAATTTTTGAGATCTGATATTGACTAATGCCATTTGGCTCAAAATACCCATCTCTTCCAAATCATCATTAGCAATTCCTTTCAAATCATCCATCAAAAAGCACAAATTATCACTATTACACGTGAATTACTATCAACACCAACAAAAGCAGGATCTCCACTGTTTGAAAAGAAATCTATATGCTCATCATAAGAACTTTCCGATGCAGCATATTCTGACTCATGACCAACCAGAGCAGTATTTCCTGGTACAAAATCATCAGTGAGCTTCCCAGATGAAGCCAGTTTCCTTTTATGTTCTATCTCTCTTTCAAATGTTAACAGTTTCCCATGAAGTTGGGTGAGAGATAGATTGTCTAGATTTGCACTGGAGCGTAGGACAATAGTATATGTGTCCCATCTCTCAGGTAGGGATCTGAGGAATCTGTTGTTCATCTGACTGTTTGTATATTCATGATTAACCATTTTCGGCTCAGATATCAAATAGGAGAATTGCTCAAACTGTTGAGTCAGTGACTCACCCTTTCTATGAGAGAATGTCTCATATTGTTGGGCAAGGATCTCTCTATTGTTTGCCAAGACCTCATCAGTTCCTCCAAATTGTTCTTTCAGAGCAACCCAGAGGTCATGAGCAGTTTCATGATGCATAAGTCCATAATAGATTTCATTAGGCAGTGCCATGGCCAGAATTCCATGGGCTTTAGCATCAATTTCAAACAGTTTCAGATCGTCATCTGAGTATTGCTCTTTCTTCTTCGGAACCATCTCATTGGTTTCCGGATTACTCACCATAGGCTTATATGGTCCATGAAACACAGATTTCCAACAACCTGAACTGTTGACACACAGGTGATGGAGCATTCCGCGTTGCCATATGTTATACTCACTCCTAACAAGCATCGGAGTCTTTGTTGAGGAGCCAGTATTGTGAGGATCATTGATTGATGTAGCCATTTTCACCAATTCAAACAGGTTCAATGAGATTTTAATAGATCTAGCTCAAAAACTCAACAACACAGTTTGAAACAAGACGAATCTCAAATTAATTCAGGAAGCAATAGAAAATCAAAGTCTATAACCAATTCTTGGAAATTTGCTAATTCGATCAAACCTAGATATCAAAAAGCAGTTTCAATGATCATTATTAAATCGATCAATGATTAACCGCTCTGATACCATTTGATAAGGATCAGGATCTAGTTTGATCAATTAGATTATGATTTGCAGTGGAATAGCACACGAATAGACGAAATTTAAGCAAGAATAATATGAATATTCAATCAAACAGTAACGGTTATAGAGAGAGAAAGTTTTCTGCAAAAAGAATGTTTTCATTCACGCACATGCTCCCCCTAAAAAGGAAATTAGGTCAACATTCCTCTTATAAAGGAATGTGACATCAGCTGACATCACTTGATAGTGACAGCTAACTGATTTACACAACAACTGAAAGTAAACTAAACTACTGAAGATGTCAACAACTGAGGACACCTTCACAAAATGCTAAGTACACGCTAACATTACAACTACTGAAGTTATAACATCTGAAGTGTAAGAACTTAGATGTTTTACATAATATAAAACTACTAATTCCAACATACTGAAAAAGTAAACCATCACAACTACGGAAGAGAACTACTTCAGCTGTTATGACAACTTCTGCGAACTGGTCTTCAGACTTTGTCCTCAGCTTGTCTTCAGCTGTTATCTTTTTAGACTTTGTCCAGCAGTCTTCAGTTGTCTTCCAGATTTTGTCTTCAGCAGTTGTCTTCAGACTTTGTCTTCGGACTTCGTCTCCGGACTTCGTCTCCGGACGTCGTCTCCGGACGTCGTCTCCGGACGTCGTCTCCGGACGTCGTCTGGATGTCGTCCGGACGTTGTCGTCGGGACGTCGTCGTCGGGACGTCGTCGTCGGGACGTCGTCGTCGGGACGTCGTCTCGGGACGTCGTCTTCGGTGTCACACCCCGCTAAGAGCGGAAACACGGGTTGCGACGAGACGGAAACGTCATAACACATGGTAAGCGTAAGTGATAGAGATGCAATAATAAAATGATGACAGCGTGTCATGACGACACCCGACACAAGGGGACTTGTGTCGTGTATAGTCAGTGTTCAGGACAACATAGCCACAAGCATAACAAGATAAACGATTCACATAATCACAAGATGAAATTGTAATGTAAATTCCACAACACAACAGTTCTCAACAATGTAAATTCCCAAAGTCAAGTCAAAATTTACATGTTTACATAGTTCACATTGCTCAAATAACTGTTTGTCAACATGTTTAGTCCAAAAAAATGCATCCTAGGGTCTCCACTAAGGCAGCACACCTAGAACCTCAGCTAGCTTGATCACCTGAAAAGATATGCTCAAATGGTCAACAAAATGTTGGTGAGCTCGTAGGTTTAAGTAATAAAAATGTAAGTGATGCTGTATAAAGTAAGTGATATGGAATACCGTGAATACATATATACACAAGTAAAATCACATGACATGAGCTTTGCACCCAAACCTAGCGACGTATACAGAGAAATTGTCGGCGTATATTCACCCAGGACCCGTACCTGGCTATTGTTGGTACTAACTAGTATACCAACACGAGGGTGGGGGTGTCAACCCAGTAGTACTACCAATACCTAACCGTCGGTTCCCACACTGGATTAAATAGTTGCAAAGATAGAACCACACAGCAAACCCAAGCATGTATCAGATAAGTACTTGTAACACAGTATCACGTTGATTCCTTGTATGAAAATTGTATGTATGTTGTACAGCATAGAAAAGGAAGCAAGGCGAGCATATTTTCCCCCATGTTTGTAAATGTTTGTAAAATAGTATAAGCATAAAAAGGGGCCACGAAACTCACTTGTTAAGTGGTAAGTATGAAAGGTCGAGATTTCCAACAGTTGAATGCAATGATCAGTCAAACACCTATTGACAGTTATGGTCAAGCTTAATGACAGGTATAAAGCGTATAGTAATGTTTGGTCGGTTCGGGTTGTATCGGTTCGGTCGTGGGTAGCACACACACAAGCGGACACACGCATCATCAAACACACGACGGGACCAGACGCTGACCATGTTCCATTCGTACGAATCAACCTTCAATCGTGCGAATTAGCTACTTTCGTGCGATTGAACCTTCATTCGTGCGATTGGACTCAGTCGCACCACACAACACACCCATTCGCACGACCCAACCTCCATGCGCACGAATCAACCCTCAATCGTACGAATTAGCTACTTCGTGCGATTGAACCTTCATTCATGCGATTGGACTCCAGTCATGCGAAACACGCACAATCGCATACACTCAGTCGGTCACCTGACTCAATCGCACACAATCATCCACACGCATGACTCAATCGCATACAGACACCCTGTCGCACGACTCAGTCGCACGACATGCCTAGCGCACAACTCAGTCGCACGATCGACTTAGACGCATGTCAGTCGCACGACCCACTCAGTCGCACGGCTCAATCGCATGACACACCAGTCGCCCGAACTGCAGAATCGCGACTGTGGTCGGGCTGAGCAGCCCCCGAGCTGCTCTAACGCGGGGTTTTATACCACGAGGACCTCCAGAAACACTCAACAAACATACACAAACATGTAACACAAGCAGAAAGACCTCACATGCACCACTCGACCTCATGTGCTCGGATGAACCCGAGCACCCGAAACCCTAGAAATCGCAGCAGTGAAATCGAACCAAAACGGGTTGAACAAGGTTGTCTACCTGCTAGGAACGCGTACACACGATGATGCCAAGATTTGGTAGTGAAAACGCGACAAACGTGATGATTTTTGGTGCTAAGAGAGAAAAAGTGGAGAAAAGGTTGAAGGTGAAGAGATGAAGATGAGGAGAAATGGCTGGAAATGGGGCTTATATACCCAGCCCAAGTTTGCAAAATTACAAGTTTAGTCCCTGCACTTAACCCTCGAGTTTCCCAAAATTTGTTTCAGTTGTTACGATCTTAAAATGTTCGTTATATTACGGTTAAAAGCGTATTTATTGGCATTTGATAGCCTAAAATGGTTTTATTAGTGACAATGGTCGAAATAAAAAATGATATATTTGGTGGTAATGGTGTTGAAATTTATAAAAGTTTTATGCTTAACACACGTTCTCGAAGGAAGTACAGGCACAAGGGAAAAATAAGCAGACATGACTCCGTAAAGCAGGAGTTCATGAAGGAAAGGAAGATTAATTAAAATATTTCCATGTTATTTATGTCGTTCGACGGACCTCAAGGTGACGGATGTCACAGTATCCCCCAGTTGAGAGAGTTTCGTCCCGAAATTCAGCTGGAGTTAGGTCCAAGAGTGTCATCCACGAATAAGTGTGGGTATTTGAGTTTCATTTGATCTTCCCGCTCCCATGTAAACTCTGGCCCTACGCGAACAATTGGTATTCTACTGCGCTTCAACTGTTTGACTTTACGATCCATGACCTCAAGGATCCTCAATAAAATGAAGCTTTTCGTCGATTTTGATATCGTCAATGGGTATATGAAGTGATTCGTCAGCCAAACACTTCTTGAGGTTCGACACATGGAAGGTATCATGCACACCGTTGAGTTCTTGTGGTAACCTTAATCGGTAAGCCACTGGACCAATTCTTTCTGTAATCTCGAATGGTCCAACGTATCTTGGGCTAACTTCCCTTTCTTTCCAAACCGAACAACTCCTTTCCAAGGAGAGACTTTGAGTAACACTCGGTCCCCAACGTTGAATTCTAGAGGCTTTCGACGATTGTCGGCGTAGCTCTTTTGGCGATCTCTAGCGGCTTTCAGTCTATCTTTGATTTGGAAGATCTTGTCGGTTGTTTCCTGGATGATCTCTGGGCCTGTTAGCTGACTTTCACCAATCTCGGGCCAACAAACGGGTGATCTACACTTCCTTCCGTACAACGCTTCGAACGGAGCACCCCAATGCTGGTGTGGTAGCTGTTATTGTATGAGAATTCAATCAATGGCAAATGAGTATCCCAACTACCACCAAAGTCGATCACACACGCTCTCAGCATGTCTTCTAGCGTTTGTATGGTTCGTTCACTTTGGCCATCTGTTTGAGGGTGTAGGCGGTACTCATGTCTAATCGAGTGCACATTGCTTTCTGGAGTGTTTGCCAAAATCGTGAAGTGAATCGGCCGTCACGGTCGGAGATGATTGACACCGGCACTCCGTGTCTTGTCACGACCTCTTTAATGTACAATCTCGCCAACTTGTCCATTTTGTAGTCTTCTCGGATTGGCAAGAAGTGTGATGATTTCATCATTCGATCCACTACGACCCATATCGAGTCATGCCCGTTTGCTGTTTAGGGAGTTTGGTAATGAAATCCATGGCTATATTCTCCCATTTCCACTCGGGAATTTCAGGTTGCTGTAATAATCCCGATGGTTTCTGATGTTCAGCTTTAACTTTCGAGCATGTCAAAATCTGCTGACGTACGTGGCAATGTCTTTCTTCAGGCCTGGCCACCAGTACAGGTCTTTGAGATCGTGGTACATCTTGTCTGCGCCAGGATGAATAGAATATCGTGTCTTATGTGCTTCATCCATGACCAAGGTACGTACACCTCCCCACTGGGTACCCATATACGGTCCACGAAGTACTGTACGCCATCGTCCTTGCACATCAGTTGTTTATCCAACCCTCGGAATTCTTCTCCCGCAAGGTTTCTTCTTTCAACGCTTCACTTTGTGCAATTTGGATCTGGGCTTTCAAATTTGTTTGAATGGTCAATCCCAAAGCTCGAGCACGTAGTGGTTTCACGCGTTCTTTGCGGCTTAGAGCATCAACCACCACGTTAGCTTTCCCCGGATGATACCGGATTTCATAATCGTAGTCACTAAGAAGCTCTACCCAACGTCGCTGTCGCATATTGAGTTCCTTCTGATCCAGAATATGTTGAAGGCTTTTATGATCTGTGTATACGATGCATTTGGTTCCATACAGGTAATGCCTCCATATCTTAAGTGCGAATACTACAAGCGCCCAACTCAGATCATGAGTCGTGTAGTTCTTCTCGTGCACCTTAAGTTGTCGCGAAGCGTAGGCGATCACCTTATCTTTCTGCATTAGTACACATCCCAACCCTTGATGCGAAGCATCACAGTACACCACGAAATCACCAGTTCCGTCTAGAAGGGACAATATCGGTGCATTGCACAACTTATCTTTCAGTGTTTGGAACGCCCGTTCTTGACGCATCTCCCCAATCGACTTTTGTCTTTCTGAGTCAGCAATGTCAACGGTTGAGCGATCTTTGAAAAGTTTGCAATGAAACGACGATAGTATCCGGCCAATCCTAAGAACTGCCGTATCTCTGAAGGTGTCTGGGGTGTATCCCATTTCTTTACCGCTTCGATCTTGCGGGATCTACATGAATCCCGTCTTGTTAACCACATGACCCAAAAACTTCACCTCTCGCAGCCAGAATTCACACTTCGAGAACTTGGCGAAAGTTTCTCCTCTCTTAACAGTTCCAGTATTCCCGAAGGTGTTCTTCATGTCCTCCTTCGATCGAGAGTAGATAAGTATGTCGTCAGTGAATACGATCACAAACTTATCCAAGTAAGGTTTGCACACTCGATTCATCAAGTCCATGAACACAGCTGGTGCGTTAGTCAATCCAAACGGCATGACCAAGAACTCATAGTGCCCATAACGAGTTCTAAATGCTGTCTTCGGTATGTCCTCCTCAAAAACTCTTAGTTGGTGATATCCAGACCGAGGTCGATCTTGGAAAAATACGAAGCTCCTGTAACTGATCAAACAGGTCGTCGATGCTGGGGAGAGGATACCGATTCTTCACAGTTAATTTGTTCACTCACGGTAATCGATGCACATACGGAACGACCATCCTTCTTCTGACGAATACACTGGTGCTCCCCAAGGCGAGTGACTCGGCCGAATAAAACCCTTCTCCAGTAGTTCCTGTAACTGGCTAGATAATTCTTGCATTTCAGACGGTGCCAACCGATACGGTGTCTTTGCTACCGGTGTAGCTCCAGGAACCAAATCAATACGAAATTCCACTTGTCGTGGAGGAGGCAAACCAGACAAGTCATCTGGGAATACATCTGGGTAATCCCGCACTATAGGGATATTGTCATTCCTGTTCCTCCTCCTTCTTTTCCACCACATGAGCCAGAAAGGAGTAGCACTGTTTTCGTAAACTCCGACGTGCCTTCATGCAGGAAATAAGCTTTAAGTTCTCCCCGGTCTTTCTCCTTGAATTCTGAGTACTCCCCCGTCTGACATAGGGATTCGCACTACCTTGTCTCGACACAATCTCGGCCCCGTGTTTCGACAACCAATCCATTCCCACAATCACATCGAAACTTCCTAGCTCAAAGGGTATCATCTATATCGAAGGTGTGGTCCTCTAATATTATCGAGCACTTTCTAATAATTTCATCGGCCTGAACAATCCTACCGTTGGCCATTTCTACAGAGTAGCTAGTTTCTAGCCTACTAGGGCTCAAATCAAGCAATTGCACAAACTCAGAAGATATAAAGCTATTGTCTGCTCCAGTATCAAACAGTATAGATGCAAAGTGATTATTGAGTAAGTGCGTACCCGTGACAACATTCGGGTCCTGGCGAGCATCATTGGCTCCAATGACGAATGCACGTCCCCGAGCTGTATTCCCCTGATTGGTCGGGCCTTGATTTCCAGCTATAGCCATCACTTGCTGCTGGTTGTTTCCTTGTTGACCCGGTGCCCGATTCAGCCTGGGGCACATGTTTCGGTATGATCGAGACTTCCACACTCATAACAAGCCCTTGCATTCCCGGCGGTTTAACCGCGTTGACCGGTGCAACCATATTCGGCGCTATTCTGCAGTCTCTTGCAAGATGCCCCGGCGTCTACATTCGCGGCACCCCGCACTGCGTTCCTGGGGGATGATGATAATTGCACTTGTCACATTTGGGGTGCGGACCCACATACTCTCCTCCCTGCCCCCTGCGTCACTGCCACAAAGTTTATGGTTGTCTTGGCTCTTTTATCAAACTTCCGGCACTCGACCCGCTCTTTCCCCAAAATCCTTTCTCTTTTCTGCTCCTCTACCCAGAACTCCCGTTCTCACCATTTCGTCAGTCAAAGCGCCAGCCTTTAGAATCGCGCTCTGAATAGTAGGAGGAGCGGTAGGGGTTACCATTGCCCGGATTTGAGGCGCAAGTCCCCAAATGTACCTCTCTATCCTTTTTGATTCCGGGGTGACTAGATGCGGAACCAACCTTGCTAGCTCATGAAAACGATCGGTGTAGGCTGCGTGCCCAGCCCCCACCATGGCATGATTCCAGAACTCATGCTCAAGTTTTTGCATCTCATTAGAGGACAATACTCCTCGGTGATTAGGGCCTTGAACTCATCCCCGACATTTGCATCGCGGATTCTCTTCCCCTAGCCTGAATCTGAGTGTTCCACCATGTCAGTGCCTTGCCCTGTAGTGAGCAAGTGGCGTACTTAATTCTTGGCTGTCGAGGCATTCGCTGATGTCGATCACGGCCTCCATCTTTTCAAGCCATCTGGTCAGAGCTATGGCTCCACCTTTGCCATCAACTCTCGTGGTTTACAAGCCACGAATTCCTTGTACGAACATCCCCGTCTAGTATTCACAACCCCGTCTCGTTAACAATTACAGTTTCGTTACCGGCTGTACCACCATTTCCGGTCTCCTGATTGCTTTCATTCCCAGTCGGGTTACCGTTATCCTCATTATCATTGCCACCGTCCCCGTGGGGTGAGAATTCTGAAGAGCATCGCTCACTTGGGCACGATAGTAGGAATCAGTGCGGCCAGCTGTTGAGCGATCAGGCTGCCATATCAGTGTTCCCTGTTCCTTGATTGTTACTGGCAGGAGCTTACTTGTTCTTGGGGTTCTTCCCGCCTCTGCCTCTGCCTCTGCCTCTTGGGGCTTCAATTCCGCTACTATTACTACGAGTAGATCTTCGAGGCGGCATGTTCTATTCATAAAGAGGTAACATGTAAGCTTTAGTCACCATAAGATACACAAGTATTCCGTTTCCAAGTTCCAATGTTCATGTTCCGGTCGGTCCAAGATCACCATGCAGCTCATTTCAAGCATATTCTCGGTATATCGTGATGTTTATATATAGGGTTCCCCGCAGCGTTCCCACCACACCCACGATGTACCGAGAATGATGCCCGATCCGGTACATGACATCCGACTTTCCTTTACATCATATCCATAATATCCATCAAGTCAACTGAGAGCCCAAGCATGTAATCACGTATAGTCTGGTGGAGGTTGCCTATCTCGCATCCTTAAAGGACACATACATAGCCTCCTCGGGTCGGTCTCAGTATCCAAGGTTAAGCGCAGTATCTGATCTGTGAAGATCTCTTCGGGTCCTAATGCCCGAATTTGGTTATGATAACTTGGCGCGCAGAGGAACGGAAGATCTAATAGGAGCATCCCATAAAAGAGTGAGCACAAGGGCTCTCTCATAGGGCGAAAAGATTCACGAAATAGATAGATAACAACAAGTAAGGAGGAACATGTATGAGATACAAAATGCACACAACCCTGGCATGCAATCTACATGAAGGTTCCTAGGTTATAGTCTAGGTCAAGCGTATTGCCTAATCTCTATGACCAATAGCTCTGATACCAGTCTGTCACGCCCCCGCTAAGAGCGGAAACACGGGGTTGCGACGAGACGGGAATCGTCATAACACTGGTAAGCGATGAGATGCAATAATAAAATGATGACAAGCGTGTCATGACGACACCCGACAACAAGGGGACTTGTGTCGTGTATAGTCAGTGTTCAGGACAACATAGCCACAAGCATACAAGATTAACGATTCACATCACATAAGGATGAAATTGTAATGTAAATTCCCACAACCGGGAACAAGTTTCAAAAGATTGTAATTGTTTACATAGTTCAACATTGCTCAAAATAACTGTTGTCACACATTTTAGTCCAAAAAAATGCATCCTAGGGTCTCCACTAAGGCAGCACACCTAGAACCTCAGCTAGCTTGATCACCTGAAAAGATATGCTCAAAATGGTCAACAAAATTGTTGTGAGCTCGCAGGTTTAAGTAATAAAATGTAAGTGATGCTGTATAAAGTAAGTGATATGGAATACCGTGAATACAGTTATATACACAAGTAATATCACATGACATGAGCTTTGCAACCAAACCTAGCGACGTACACAAAGAAATTGTCGGCGTATATTCACCCAGGACCCGTACCTGGCTATTGTTGGTACTAACTAGTATACCAACACGAGGGTGGGGGTGTCAACCCAGTAGTACTACCAATACCTAACCGTCGGTTCCCACACTGGAATTAATAGTTGCAAAGATAGAACCACACAGCAAACCCAAGCATGTATCAGATAAGTACTTGTAACACAGTATCACGTTGATTCCTTGTATGAAAATTGTATGTATGTTGTACAGCATAGAAAACGGCGAGCATACTTTTCCCCCATGTTTGTAATGTTTGTAAAATAGTATAAGCATAAAAAGGGGCCACGAAACTCACTTGTTAAGTGGTAAGTATGAAAGGTCGAGATTTCCAACAGTTGAATGCAATGATCAGTCAAACACCTATTGACAGTTATGGTCAAGCATTAATGACAGGTATAAAGCGTATAGTAATGTTTGGTCGGTTCGGGTTGTATCGGTTCGGTCGTGGGTAGCACACACACAAGCGGACACACGCATCATCAAACACACGACGGGACCAGACGCTCGACCCACGTTCCATTCGTACGAATCAACCTTCAGTCTGCGAATTAGCTACTTTCGTGCGATTGAACCTTCATTCGTGCGATTGGACTCAGTCGCACCACACAACACACCCATTCGCACGACCTAACCTCCATGCGCACGAATCAACAACCCTCAATCGTACGAATAGCTACTTTCGTGCGATTGAACTTCATTCGTGCATTGGACTCCAGTCGTGCGAAACACGCACAATCGCATACACTCAGTCGGTCACCTGACTCAATCGCACACAATCTCCACACGCATGACTCAATCGCATACGACACCCTGTCGCACGACTCAGTCGCACGACATGCTAGCCGCAACACTCAGTCGCACGATCGACTTAGACGCATGATTCAGTCGCACGACCCACTCAGTCGCACGGCTCAATCGCATGACAGGCCCAGTCGCCCAACTGCAGAATCGCGACTGTGGTCGGGCTGAGCAGCCCCCGAGCTGCTCTAACGCGGGTTTTATAACACGAGGACCTCCAGAAACACTCAACAAACATACACAAACATGTAACACAAGCAGAAAGACCTCACATGCACCCACTCGACCTCATGTGCTCGGATGAACCCGAGCACCCGACCCTAAACCCTAGAAATCGCAGCAGTGAATCGAACCAAAAACGGTTGAACAAGGTTGTCTACCTGCTAGGAACGCGTACACAGATGATGCCCAAGATTTGGTAGTGAAAACGCGACAAACGTGACGATTTTTGGTGCTAATCGAGAGAAAAAGTGGAGAAAAGGTTGAAGGTGAAGAAGATGAAGATGAGGAGAAATCGCTGGAAATGGGGCTTATATACCCAGCCCAAGTTTGCAAAATTACAAGTTTAGTCCCTGCACTTAACCCTCGAGTTTCCCAAAAATTTGTTTCAGTTGTTTACGATCTTAAAATGTTCGTTATATTACGGTTAAAAGCGTATTTATTGGCATTTGATAGCCTAAAATGGTTTTATTAGTGACAATGGTCGAAATTAAAAATGATATATTTGGTGGTAATGATGTTGAAATTTATAAAAGTTTTATGCTTAACACACGTTCTCGAAGGAAGTACAGGCACAAGGGAAAAATAAGCAGACATGACTCCGTAAAGCAGGAGTTCATGAAGAAAAGGAAGATTAATTAAAATATTTCCATGTTATTTATGTCGTTCGACGGACCTCAAGGTGACGGATGTCACATTCGGGACGTCGTCTTCCGGACGTCGTCTTCGGGACGTCGTCTTCCGGACGTCGTCTTCCGGACGTCGTCCGGACGACGTCGCCCGGACGTCGTCGCCGGACGTCGTCGCCCGACGTCGTCGCCCGGACGTCGTCGCCCGGACGTCGTCGCCCGGACGTCGTCGCCCGGACGTCGTCGCCCGGACGTCGTCGCCGGACGTCGTCGCCGGACGTCGTCGCCAGGACGTCGTCGCCCGGACGTCGTCGCCCGGACGTCGTCGCCCGGACGTCGTCGCCCGGACGTCGTCTCCGGGACGTCGTCGCCCGGACGTCGTCTCCGGGACGTCGTCTCCGGACGTCGTCTCCGGGACGTCGTCTCCGGACGTTATCTTCAGCTATTGTAGACCACTTCAGTTGTTTTGATGTCTGTGGGACTTAAAGGTTTTTTGATCTGGGTCATTGGTTCCTTTGGTCCAATAGTAATCACCACGTACTTACAGTTAGAAATTAATCCCGAATATACCTAATTACATGTAGGGTTTTAACTATCCATTACATATACTTCATATCCTAAATCATGTCAACCCTACTAAGTAGGGCCCTTAGACCCGCATGTGTGTATGATGCTAAGTGTAACATCTCATATTTTTCGTTAATTAAAAGCTAACGTTGTTTATTCTTGTAAGGGTCATTATTCTCAATTATGAAACTTATGGGATATTTATGTATGAAAGTTGATAATTAAAATTTTAAATTGAACAATAATAATTATTATGATAATATTAATTATTAATAATAATAGTAATAATAATAATAAGTTATAATAATAATCACAATAATAATAATAATAACAAACTAAAATAATAGTAATAGTAATAATAAGTTATAATAATAATAGAAAAATAGTAACTAAAATAATAATAATAATGTAAGACCCGTTCCTGGGACGCTCACAGCATCATCGCACATAAAACATATATTTTCATTAGCTTAAAGAACACATTGCAGCGGAAACATTAAAACAAACATTTCATTTCATTATAAAAGTTGTTGTAAAATAATACATCGTTATAAAATTACAAAATACTTGTTGTATTACATGACAAAAGCATTATAAAAATGGAGGCCATTCAAAAAGAGCCAAGTAGCCGTCCCGTGTCATCCTCAGCAACCTTTACCTGCTAACTAGAAACACATAAAAGTTAGCGTTGCTGAGTGAGTTCTAGTTTTCAAATAAAACATATTTTATTTTCATTCAAAACCGTTCTTTACTTTCTTTCAAATCATAGTATCTTTCGTATATGATCACACATCATAAGTAGACATAGATAATAACATTATTATCTTCTTTAATGTTCATCACTTCCTTTCTTTATCTCTTTATCTCTTTCCAGATCAGTGTCATCAGCTATACCCCAAACGTATGCATAAAGCGGGTACTGGGCCGAAGATCATACATGACTTCCATAATGCACATAGCCTGGCACCAGCACCGGGGCAAGCGACAAAGATCCCAACTGTATACTACACCCCAAACGTATGCACAAAGCGGGTATTGGGCCGAAGATCATAAATGACTTCCATAAACCACCACCAGGGTGAGTAATCACTATAAACCATGTACTATATCACTGGTCAGTCACAAAGACTAGACCACTGCATGTATCCTTAAGGGTTAGCTAAACCACACACAGTTGAGCTTACGACATTTTAGAGTTGTGCACCTCCGTACATTTTGCTTGCAAGCCTTTCTTTACTTTCTCTTTCATTAATGCATGCATTCTATCATTATGTTCTTTCAAAACTATAACACATAAAGCCACGGGAAAGATAAACATAGATAACAGAAACATAAACATAACCATACAACACATCGCCATACAAGGCACCATCACACAGGACATAACAATCATGCAACATACCAACATGCATAAGCATCAATCATACATCATCATACATTGCCCATCAAATCATCTATGACTCTAAAAACTCAACTTACATAGCCCCTGAGAACCTCCTAAGTCAAAGCCTACATATCACATTTTCCCCAAAATCCAAAAATAATTCTAAGTCTTTAGGCGCATGGGCACTATAAAAGCGTATGAGCACTATGTAGACGCATGGCCTTTCAGGCGCATGGGCAACTTTCAGGTGCATTAACACTATTGGGGCGCATGAGCAACACTTAGTCTATTCTGGGGAATTCTAGGCGCATGGGTACTATTTGGGCACATGAGGCTTTGGGTGCATAGGCTACTATTTAGGCGCATGAGTAGTCTATATCACACTTAACATCATAATTCGGTCCCCAATCATCATCTATCATGTTCTAAGCTCAAATCATATATTCTAAGCCTTAGAAACATAACAAAAACATCTTCAGACACATACATGGCCAAAATCAAACCCCACTCACAACATACACATATACAGGCATAAAACCCATCTTTATAAAAACATTCATACATGCATTTCGAGCCCCAAAACTGTTGAAAACAAGTAAAACGGGGATGCTAGAACTCACCTTTCTAGCCTTTGGTTATGACTTCTTAAAATCCCGCTTGCAACTGAGTTCAACCGCCTAGAAACCCACCAAAACACACACCCGAACACATACAACATACATAAGCATACAATCGAGGATAAAGCCAGTTAAGAACATCATAAACACATGAATTCTTACCTTGAATTCTACTCCCTGCACTTGTTCTGCAAAATACCCGAGAGTAACCTGCTTCTCTCTCTAAAATCTGATGACAAGTGAAGTGTGTGACATATGGGCGGCCATGCCGCCTTTATTCACCAACTTTTAAACTTTTGTCCTTTTTGGACACTTTTTACCCCTTAGCTTGGGTAAAATTGCATTTTTTTTCTTTTCCTTCACTTTATTAATTTGTTTAAGTCTTCTAAAAATAACCGGGTGTTACAAATAATAATAACAACAACAACACAACAACAATAATAATAATAATAATAATAATAATAATTATTATTATTATTATTATTATTATTATTAAAAGTTACTAATCTTAAAAAGGTTTTGAACCTAGAGTTAAATTAAGTTAAGGGGGTGTTAAGTCATTTGAAAACTTTAAATGAAAATTAATTACATAAAATGATAACCCTTAAAACTACAAGGACCAATAGTATAAAATTGTAAATAACATTTAAATTCTTCCCCCGGCCCCCGTATTTCGGCCGTCGTCCAGCCAAACTCGGCACGACGTCGACGAGACCAAAGGCACCCATTTCGAACCCATTTTAGAGTCCAAAAGATGCCTATCGATTCAAAGAACCGTTTCGAACCTTTACGTGCACATTAATTCGAGTTTAAGTCGGATGTGGGTGTCGATTGAGCTTGGTAACCTCTCGACATCAACTCCTAAACCGTTTGCTAATTAAACTCTAATAATAATCAAAAGAAACAAACTTAAACAATCATGTAACTATCCTTAAACTATCCTCAACTCCAATTTTTCCTCAAAAAGCACTCAAACATAAAATTTGATCACCCACTTTCATCACGACCTGCAACAAGGGCTTATCACCATCTGAACGTTCTAAACTTCAATTAGCAGAGAGCTTTCCATATCAAGACCATTAGAAGCTCCCTATGAAACGAATTTCTGTATCATCATCATTTGAACATCAATCAAGCCCATACGTGGCCGCAACCTATTCAAAACCCGTTCTTGTGTTAACACTTTTATATCGGGTAAATGATTACACCTACACACTCGTCTCTACATGGGGAACAAAAGCCTCGTGATTATAATCACTTACAAACATGTGATTTGGGGGAATTTCTTTAAACTGGTTTATAACATTTCAAAACCAACTTAAACCATGGCCACGGCCCTGGTTCATTGGTTTAGACATTACAATTCCACCAAAAGGTCCCTGGTTCGAACCCGGGCACCCTCATGTATTTTATAAGGCTTTTTCAGCCTTAATTTAATTATAGAAAATTTTTAATAAATATAAAAATGGTTTTTATAAACTTCAAATATTTTTAAAGACGCAAATAGTTTTTTTGTAATTTTCCAAAATTAAATAATTATAGATCTTTTTGGTAAAATATTTAAAAAGTCATTCTTGGTTTATCTCTATAAAAACGGATTTTAAATAATAAGTTTATAAATTATTATTGGTCCAAATGTTATATTTAAATTAACATCGTTTAAATTATGCCTATTTCAAACATTTAACTAAATTATTAGATAATGTAAATGGTTAATTTTATTTTTCTCTATATTAATATACAGAAATGGTATATTTTTTATTACAAGATTTAATGCACTTACAAAAAAATCCCCAAATTCCACTTAAAACCTAGTTCTCATTAATTCATTTAAACTTATTATTAGACATTAAATCTCGTAAATATATATATAGGTACCTTGTGAATGATTACGTTAGAATGACGTTTATTATTCCTATTAATCTTCAATTATTACTTATTGATGATGTGAATTTTTTTGCCCCTTTTTATATTATTTCACACCATTTTGGGGTGAAAACATGTTAAACTTATTAACTTACACTTGTAAACGTTTTATACTTGTAATGCACTTGCAATTCATAATTATATTTTGTCATGGTTATTTGTGTTATTGTAAGCTTTATATGAGATGCATTATATGTTGAAAATCATTAACTATTGCTAGCATGTCGAATACCTTGATAGTATCCATTCTTCCCACTTTGTTCAGAACTATGACAGCTTCCCCTATTCTCCAATCATAGTACCACCATTTGAAGTGAGGAGTGAAGTCCTGTGGCATCTCCCGTAGAAGGATCTTTGACATTGTTCGTGGAGGACTCCACTTCAGCGCTATCTTTGGCTTTCTAGTTATGGGATCAACTTCAGAACGTCTGATATACCTTGTAGGTTGTTGAGGTTTGAAGTTGACCCACCTGGTGTGGTACTCTTTCTTCAAAGAAGCCACAAACCAGCTTGACATCTTTCTCGGGTCAGCATATAACAGCTTTAGTTTAGCCAGCTGGTTGAGCTCAAAACCAGGTAGAGACTTTAGATCATACGGGAATCTAAAGTACTCAATACCTTTCTCTCTCTTCACCGCGTATACATTAAGATCATCAAAATGTGCCCACACAATAATCTTGCGTGACACCTTGTGATGTTTCTTCACATTCTAGAGCTTGGTGTAGACATTCTATTTAGGAGCAGCACGTTAGGCTTGGATCTCCTCAAAACAAGCTACCCATTCAGCCTTTCTGATATCAACATCAGTGTTTGAGGCTTGGGCTTGTTCTTCAACTTTCTCGGACTCTTTCTCTATCTTATCTAATATCTCAAATGTATCACCGACCAGGGAGTCACCCAAATTGGGAACAACATTTCCCTCTTTGTCAGCGTACTCGGGATAATGTTCTGCAGTGATGTCCTCGATCTCTATCTCATTAATGTCGTTTAGCTCGTCGTCACTTGTTTCTACAAAATTTGGAGCGTCCTTGACAATCTCATCAGGATTAATCTTGAACATTGATTGTGAATGATCTCTCCTTCTTCATGAGTGTACATTACAGATCTCCTGACTATACCCTGCAGATCAAGAATCATCGTGAGCTGAGTCTTGATCTGTTGGAGGGGAGCAACATCATGTTCATCCCCCTAAAAGTTTGGATCTGCTTGATTTATACATGTAACACAAGAATCATTAGTTAATAATCAAGACAGAATTACCAAATAACAATAATCAAAATATAAACATTATGTACACAAGTTTAATACATGATTCAAGTACAGAAGTTTTTAAATACATAAACATATAATAATTCCTTTTTTCATGAGCTTTAGTCCTTTTAGCTTGAGCTTGATGTGTACTTCACACAATCTTCAATCTATTTCTCAAAAGATTCTTGATCGGGATGAAATTATCATACTGCCAAGGCATCAGGAACTTAGTTTCAACTTCACAGTCATCACCTTCTTCTAGAATCTTTAGTATTTCTTCCGCAAGCTTTTGGCTCTGTTATGGATCAATCTGTTGTTCATAAGCCTGAGAGAGATTCTACTGCAACCAATAAGCATAGACAGCTTGGACCCTAAATGACATAACCTCGTTAGTTTCTTGAGAGTCTTGGTCATCCATACCACCGCCCATTTGCATAGCATTATTGCCATCTCTGTCCTATCCAAAACATCATCTTCTTCCTCTCTATCAACAAGACGAAGATCATCTGAGAGCACGTGGACAGATGTCTTAACATCAGTGCTAAGTATGCATTCTAGATTTGATTAGACATCTCATCAATTCCTGCTCCACTTGACACTATACCCTTATGGATGTTATGAGCTAAGCACTTGAACAGGAGACTCAAGTTTCTCTTGTTGTACACACCTACGTTGATGTCCCCAGTGTACCTCATCCTCATACTAGCATCTATATGTGCACATACATTATGCTTGTTGTTCACTATCCAGCATTCGGCCATAGTGCTGCAATACAAGACACATATAAGTTAGAATTAGTGTACATGGATGACACTTGGATTTTAAAAAACTAGATTCATTTAGTACACTCGTGCGAATGGACAATGCGACTAAGGTCTAGTCATGCGATTGGGCTCAGTCGTATGATTGAGCTTGTGACTGAATTTAGTCGTATACTGTACCATGCGATTGGAACAGTCATGCGACAGAACCCATAAGCATGGTTCATACATGCGATTGAGTCATTCGGCTAACTCAATCGTGCGACTGGAGTTCATCAGCATGTCCATTTGTATACCTCACTGTTAAGCACAAAGGATTGTAACATTTATCAAGACCTGACATTTCACTTTGTGTTTACAATCATTTTGACCGCAGAGACACGAATCAACACTTAGAATCATTTAGTCCAACATGGGTGACCATTTAACTGTTCTATTCTTAAAATAAGTCTTGTTGACAAGTTGTAGTAAGTTTTACACTAAAACTTTCATTTAAGACATTCAGTTTTGACCGAGTTAAGTTGGAGTGTACCTGCAGATGAATAGAGTAATTGTTGGAATCACAAACTCCAAGCTACATCAATGAAACTCAGTTTTGGCAGAGTAACAGTGCTCTTGTGTGACTTTAGAATGATATTGGAGTGATGAGTGACTACTTCCGACTCCCCTCTATTTATACTGGGGTTTCTTTCAGTCGTGCGACTGAAGATCAGTCGTGCGATTCGCACAGTCGGTCACCTTCAGTCAAGCGACTGTGTCATTCGGTCACTCTCATCCCTACGATTGGTTCATTTTGTGATCCAATCGTGTGGTTTTATTCATGCTTATGGTCCAATCGCACGTATGTCCCATACGTGTGGCTGAATCGTGCGATTGGGCTCATACGTATCCTCCAATCGTACGACTTGTCCATACTCATGGTCCAATCGTGCGAATAGATCATACTCATGATTTTGAATTTTTCACCATTCCACACTTTTATCTTTTGATTAAACATTACGAGCATATGATCATCTCAGACATGATCATTTTAACTTGAAAAACTTTTGACCACCTCAGACGTGGTCCTTTTAAAATACTTTGTCACCTCAGACGTGACCCACTTTTTTATTTGAAAGCATGTGTGGTCACCTCAGACGTGACCGTTTAGATGATAAGGTTCCCGATCAACTTCCATGACATAGTCCGATATTGAACAAACTGAAATTGACAAACTTTATACAGAAATAAAACTAAAACTTAAAACTAAGACATGGTTTTGTGTTTTCGTGAGGGTTAAATCCTAAGATGTAAATCTAAAGAAATGTTTTTTGAAAAGGCAGCTTCAATTCATTTAAACCATACATGGATCAATTCAATTTGGAATTATACAGGATATTCAAATCGTTCGGGACAAGTTATCTAAAACCTTTGATGCTTTATTCTTGTTTTTCATCTAGAGTCATTTAGCAAATTTAGGAAATCATACTAGTACTATTAGGTCCCCATACAGATTTGAACTTTCAAGAATTGTATCCACAATGATTGTCAGTATATTTGTCCTCTTAAATCCATACACAAACTTTCAACACAGATTGGTGATGGTTTATGGTTTATTTATTTCAACAAGCATTTGTGGATCCCACACTTATACGGTAATCAACATTCTTCAGGAGATTTTTGAGGGGTCTCAGGGTAGTATTTAAGAAGAAACTATTCTTAGAACTTTCAAAGAGAAGCCAAGCCTCAGGTGCCACCGCACAGTAGAGAGGCG
This sequence comes from Flaveria trinervia, assembly GCA_025506515.1. Taxonomy (NCBI): domain Eukaryota; kingdom Viridiplantae; phylum Streptophyta; class Magnoliopsida; order Asterales; family Asteraceae; genus Flaveria; species Flaveria trinervia. The sequence goes on along the minus strand of CM046453.1, from coordinate 22,918,217 downwards.
GCAAACAACAATATTTTCAAGAATATATAGGTTATGCTTATCCTCAGGTCAGTGCCACCACACAGCAGAGAGGCACATAACCTATTTAATTATTTGAGCAATTTTAGTCTTTTTGCATAGATCTCACCAACAACATAGGTTATCAGTTTGATTGTATTTGCATTTTTTATGTGCTTTTTCTCATGCTTTGGTCTTACGCACACATTCGTGGCGTTTAGTTTGCTCGTCACCCCTTATTGGAATCTTGTTGATTGTGTTAACCAGGGATAAGGTGTTACCCACAGCTAGTCAAACATTTTAGTTTAATCTTGAGATCACCAAAAAGGTCTAGTCATCTATTGTGTTAAATCTACCGACATATCATCTGTGGTCTAGCAACCTCTAGGCCTACTTTCTTTGTGTTATCTTAGTAGTAGCTAGTTTATCTATCATATTTCCTTTTATTTTGCTCAGACTACACAGACTTATACTTGAGCTTTGCATCATTTTCAATTTAAATATTAAAATCCCAAATGGTTTGCTCCTGTGTACTATCATTTTCCAAAGATTGAATCGGTATCACACATACGATCTTATTTTTATCAGCTACCTCTCCTTCTCCCTCGTTTTTTATACTGTTTTATACTATCTAAACCTATTCTCCCCCTAAATTTTAAAACTGTAATGGATTAGCATTTTAGGATTTTTAATAGGCAATACAATAAGACCAATTTTAATTAACCAACTTAAAATTAAGCAAATAAATTAACAATTGAAAAATAAAAGTAAAAGAAAAGTAAATTTACATGACACATTGGACTACACATGGTCATCTTCAGGAATGACCTCATTTTTCTTTTTAATGTCGTTGACCTCTAATAGATATAGAAAACGTGGTTTGTCAAAAGCCTTTGTATAGAGGTCAGTGCGTTGAAAATCTGTGTTTATTTTTACCATATCGATTAAGTTCTTTTCAAAGAAATCATGTATAAAGTGATATTTAATCCTGATGTGTTTGGTCTTCGGATGTTGGATGTGTTTTTGGTGACTACAATAGTAGCAGAGTTCTCAGCAAAGATAGGAGTAGAAGAGGATTTCAAACCGTAATCTTGCATTTATTGTTGAATCCATATGATTTGTGAACAACAACTAGCAGCAGCAACGTATTCGGCTTCACAGGTTGACAATGCAACCGAGGTCTGCTTCTTACACTGCTAGGTTACTAATCTTCTCCCAAAGAACCGACACCCTAGATGTAGACTTGTAGTTCATCTTGCAGCCTCCGTGATCCGAGTCACTATACGCAGTAAGCTCAAAGTCATCATCATGAGGATACCACAACCCAAGTGTGGGTGTACCCTTCACATAACGAAATATCCTTTTGACCCCAATAATATGGTTCACTTTAGGCTTTGCCTGATATCATGAACATAGACATGTAGCGTACATGATATCAGGTCATGAGGCAGTGAGATACATGAGAGATCCAATCATCCCTCGGTATATAGTGGCATCCACTAGATCACCATTCTCGTCGGGTGCTACATCATGATTTGTAGCAAGAGGAGTTCCAGCTGTAGAAGCATTCTCCATGTCAAACCGATTAAGAATATCACCTACATACTTGGTCTGATGTAGGAAGATCCCATTTGGTGTCTGATCTACCCGTAACCCAAGAAAGAACTTCATCTCTCCCATTGCACTCATCTCAAACTCCGCCTTCATTACTACTTCAAACTCTTTAAATAATTCTTTGTTCTTTGATCCAAAGATTATGTCATCAACATAGATTTGTACCAACAGTAAATCTCCATCTTTTTCCTTGATAAATAGTGTATAGTCCATGACTCCCCTGCGAAAACCATGTTTCACAAGATGTTTCAAGAGTTACTCATACTAGGCCCTTGGAGCTTGATGAAGCCCGTATAGCGCCTTGTCAAGTTTGTAAACTCTGTCCCGATGATATGGATCCTCAAATCCCTTGGGTTGACTAACATACACTGTTCTCGGATCTCACCATGAAGGAACACACTCTTCACATCTAGTTGATATACTTTGATCTTCATATACGATGCATAGGAAAGGAAGATGCGGATTGCTTCCATTCTTGCCATAGGTGCAAACACTTCATTGTAATCAATACCCTCAACTTGTCAAAAACCCTAAACAACAAACCGAGCCTTGTTTCTGATTATCACTCCTTAATCATCTTTCATGCATTTCAATACCCATTTCATGTCAATGACGTTAGCACCTTTAGGTCTATCCACTAGATTCCATACACCCAACAAGAAGTTCTTCTTACATGGCACTCACCCATGCCTTATCATTCAGGGCTTCACTAACATACTTTGGCTCAAACTGAGACACAAAAGGCAGCATCGTGAAGGTATCCCTTTTCCATCACAAAGGCATAATCAGCTGAGTATAACTGTTTTTTGGTCTGAACTCCTGATCTCACATCTCCTGTGACATTATCCAAGGGATGATAGACGTTTAGATGTGAGCCAGGAGTTGTTAGATCGACCACCTCAGAATCAAGATTGTGAACATTTGGTTTTGGATCTGAGGCTATAGGAGTCTGAGGTTCAGAAGGCTCAGAAGCATCCCTATCAGATGCTTGTGGACTTGTGGTAGTCGGAACCTGTGCATCCTGGTTGTTCTGATCATTTTCCATATTTTCTTCATCAGAGGAAGAGTCACTCACATCAAGTGCTCCCCCTGAGTTGGTAGATGATTGACTTTGTGAACCGGATGGTGTTGAATCTTGAGACGGTGTGTTAAAGACATCGTATATCATCTTGTTTGCCAACTCGTCTTCAGAAGTGGAGAGAGGTATGTTGAAGGACTTGAAGAATCCATCGTAGTCAAAGAAGTAAGCAGGCCCTTTTTCCAGCAGGTGGTGCGGTGTATCTCTGAACATCAACATTACACCACACCTCTACTTGACCCGTTGAGTTGTTGTAAACACTCTTGTTTGGTATGTTGTATCCTAGAAAGATCCCTTCATCTACCTTCTCGCTGAATTTTTCCTCCTAAGTCTTCTTCGGCAGGGTGCACGGAGCGCCAAACGGGTCGAGATACTCTAGTTAGGTTTACATCGCTGTAGTAACTCATAGCATGTTTTTTCATGGCGTTTAACTACTAGTTTTCGATTGAGCATATAACATGCATTTGCAACTGTCTTATTCCAGAATTGAATAGGTAGTTTCGAGTCTGCTAGCATAGTCTGTGCAGTCTCTATCAAGCTGCGATTCTTCCGTTTAGCAACACCGTTCATCTGAGGAGTGCAGGCAGAGGTAAATTGATGCACAATTCCCTTTTTCTTGCAGTAGGCATCCATCCACTAATTCTTGAACTTGGTTCCGTTGTCTGAGCGCACTTGTCGTACTTTCAGCTTGTATAGTGATTCCAGTGTAGTTACTAATTCCTTGAAGGATTCAAATGTTTCTAATTTGGACTTCAGAAACATTACCCAAGAGAATCTTAAGTATTCAGCAGTAACTATGTAGCAGTACAAGTCGTCTGAGATGCTTCTTGTACTGACTGGACCAAATAGATCCATGTGAAGAAGCTCAAGAGATAGTTCTATGAATGAACTTTCTTTTTCTTATGAGACTTCTTTGTCTGTTTGCCTTTCTTGAACGCAACACAGAAATCTAGGAGTTGGATGTTTTTGACGTTCACTCCCCTCACTAGATCATTCTGGATCAAGTGATTCATCTTCCTTGGATTTATGTGTCCTATTCTCCTATGCCAGGAGATGGAATCCTTTTTAGTAGCTTTGGACAAGAAGCACTGAACCTCACGATCCGTTGTGGAGGCCTTCGAAAGATCTAAAACATAAAGATCATTATATCTTGAAGCTGTCATTAGAACTTGGTCCTCCGGGATCATGTAGTCCTTCTTCTGAACGTAGCACTTCTTGTTGTCAAAGACTACTTTGGATCTGTTATCACATATTTGAGAAACAGAAAGTAAGTTATTCTGTAATTGTTGGACATAGTTTACCTTGTCAAACTTAACTTTCTGATTTCCCACTTCTCCTTGGGCTGTGATGTACCCTCCTTTGTTTCCAGCAAATGAAACATGTCCTCCTTTTATTTTTCTCATGTTTGATAAGAGAGCTCTGTTCCCCTTCATGTGCCTGGATGCTCCACTATCTACAATCCATGTGTTAGTCTCAGCACTATAGCGAACACCCTGCACATTCATTGAAAACATTAGTTCATGTTAGGAACCCAAGCCTTTACTGGCTTGGGTTTCCCCAAGGCATCACATAACATAAACTCAACCCATTGACCATTTAAGGTTGAGGGAAGCTCAGATGTCTATTTGTTCTCATTTTCAGACGCTGAGGTGGATTTTTCTTTCCATAGACCAGCTTTGTGTAAGGCCTGTTTATGATAAACCGACAACTGGCTAATAGGTTGAACTTTAGGTTCACTGTCCCTTTTAGGAGGCGTCACTGAGTTCCTCTTAAAAGATCTAGGAAGTTCAACTTTCCTCCTCGGTGTCTGATAATAAGGACAATGAGACACAATGTAACCGTACTCTCCACAATTGTAGCAGGATCTGCTTTCAACTTTACGGTTTAAATGTTTTTGTGGAGATGTAGGGATCGTGTACTGAACGATGTACTAACTGATTAACGTGTATACCGAACCAAATAGTGCGGAATCCTATTTGATTGGCAATCCAATCGGTGAGAACGCACGTAGAAACAATTATGTATTGAATCAACATTAATAATCAATTAGGAATCGATCTATTGCGATATATGAACTTGGAGTATGATCTTAGAGGTCTCTAGATGGCTAGGGTACGTCTGGAGTCGAAGTGTGTATGATGCTTACGTTTTTCCACGAATTAGGTGGTATTTATAGGTTAGGGTTACTCATTCAGGCGACTGAACCATTAGCATGGTTTATTCATGCGATTGAGCCATGCGGTTGATCCATTCGCATGACTGAGTGTTCAGTCGTGCGACTGAGTCAGTCGCATGAAGTTGTTCAGACATATGGACTATTTAGGCGCATGGACAATCAGTCGCATGGTCATTCGGATGCATGACCACTGTTGGGGCGCATGGTCTAGTCAGACGCATGAGAACTTCACTTAACCAAGTTTGAATGTATTCATTATTATAACATTATGCATATCAATTCAAACAATCACAAACCTATATAATCTAGTCAATATGTGTTACATAGCTCATCAATGAAATATTAAACATTATAAATCACAACCAAACATTCTCATTTCATTAATTACCCAAGTATTACATAAGCGTAAGACATTCAAGACATATTACATTAAGATCCGAATCTAGGTACATATGTATCAAAAAAGAGTCAAGGGACCAAACTTGCCAACCAGAGAAAGTTGGGTGAGTGGGAGTATTTAAGGGAGAGGGCAACCCTTACCCTCTCCCCACACCCCAAAAATTCTTCCAAGTATAGGGAAAAGGGAGAAAGAGGAGAAGGGTTGGTTCGGGTGCTTCAAGAGAGCAAAAATCATCGTGTAGCGAGTAAAATCAAAGCTCTTCTTATTGTGGTCGTTTGTGTGAGTTCTAGGACCCCTTTTTAAACGTTTTTGGTCGATTTTGGGGCTGGAACACATTTGCAAACTCATTTTTATATGTGTGTGTGTGTTTGACCCACTTGTATGTGTTTGTGTGTGATGCGTTTGGAGTTTGTTTCCGGGCTTGTGCGTGCTTGAATGATGTTGTGGTATGCATTCCTAAGGTTTAGCATGGTTGATTTGGGCTTAGAATAGGTTTGGATGAGCTTGGAGGTCGAAGATGGTAGATTGGGTTCGGGGGTGAGCTGCATTCTGCACAGCTAGGGCTATGCGATCGAATGGCATGCCAGTCGTGTGACTGGAGCCATAAGCATGCCAGTCATGCGATTGAAGGTCAATCGCATGTGAGACGTACGAATGAGGCCCATACACCTGCCAGTCGTGCGACTGAGAGTCAATCGTATGGGGAGTCATGCGACTGAGGTTCCATTCGCATAAGTCTTCATCTGCATTAGTTCCATCCGTATTAGCTCCATTCACATAGGACTCATCCATATTGAATCCATCCGCATGAGGTCCATTCACACGATTGGGTGTTCATCCGCATTGGTCCATTCACATGATCTTCACTCGCCCGAAGGCCATGCGACTGAAGGTTACCCATACGCCCAAGTAGGGCTGGTGTACCTGTTAAGGGACCATGTACTGGATGGAGTACTAACTGATTCATGTTTATACTGAATCAAATAGTGTGGAATCCTATTTGATTGGTGATCCAATCAGTGTGAACGTTAACCCGATCGATATAAGATTAATCTAAACATTAAGAACGAATAGGAATCGATCAAGAATGATCTATGAACTTGGACTGACTTTCTTTGACGTTCTGCACGGCTAGGGTACGTGTAGGAGTCGAATTCTTCAAAGTGTTACCTTTTTCCATGAATTAAGTGGTATTTATAAGCTAGGGTTACTCATTCGTGTGACTGAACCATTAGCGTGGTTCATTCGTGCGACTGAGTCATGTGGTTGATCCATTCGCACGACTGAGTGTTCAGTCGTGTGACTGAGTCAATCTCATATCACAATTGTGTGACTCATCCAGTCTCCTGGTTCAGTCGTGCGACTGGTTCATTAGCATGAAGCTGTTCATGCGTATTGTCCATTAGCATGGGCCATTCGTATGAGAACTTCATATGACTAAGTTTGAATATGTTTCTGTAAGGCCCCAATTCCGGGCACCTCATAGTTGGTCATTCATCACACGTAAAACACTTTAAAACGTTCATTTATTTTGCAACGGAATTTAAAACTTTCATTAATAACTAAAAACATGACATTTCATTCAATAACAACATTCGTTTTTGTCTCAACTTACAATGACATGTCAAAAATGTGGATGCTAGTCTTAAAACGGTCCCAGTAGCTTATGCATCCATGCCTGCAACTCCCCAGCATCAACAAAATACCTGCCAACTATCATGCATACAAAAGTTAGCGACGCTGAGTGAGTTCTAGTTTTTATAATAAAATACTTTATTTCTTTTAAAAACTATCTTTACATTCATTCGTGGTCATACAACATACGTACACTCAATCTATGCTCTTTATTCATTTCGTTCCTTCATACTTTCATTGTTTCATTACTCTTCATTACTCGAATGTTGTCTCATGCAATATCCCCGACTCATGCCCGAAAGCTGATGCTGTGTCGGGGCCTGTACACAAACCCCTGAATCATGTCTGAAGACTGACACAGCACCGGGATATGCGATAAAGATCCTATTTGAATCAATCACCGGGATCAAACTCTATCCGAGTTTGTTGCAACACAAGTCAGTCACCTCATTATCCTGTCTCATGCAATACCCCCGACTCATGTCCAAAGACTGATACTGTGCTGGGGCCTGATAAACAAACCCCTGACTCATGTCTGAAGACTGACATAGTACCGAGGTACGCGACTAGGATCTCATCATCCTATTTTGTCTCATGCAATACCCCCGACTAATGTCTGAAGAGTGATATTGTGTCGGAGCCTGATAAACAAACCCCCGACTCATGTCCAAAGACTAACACAGTACCGAGGTACGCGACACGGATCTCATCATCCGTCACTTTCATGTTCACCATTTGTTATCTCATGTGTCCATTTTGTACTCTATCGTATTCGTTTGTTTCGTACTTTATTGTTATCTTTCACTTCGTTACATAATACCTTACGTTCGTTTATTTATTCGTTCATACATCACACCACGTAAAGTCATACATAAGGTATTATAAAACATAATACGTATGTTTTGAAAACTCTTAACGAAGAAATATAACACATCACACACACATAAACACATCAATCATAAGTCATCACATCATAACAAACAAGTCCTATCCCCCTATTTTACCCCTTAAAACCACTTAGAACTTCCCAAGTCCAAAATGGGTGCATAGGACCTTTTTAGGAGCATGAGCATAAAAATTCTAAGTATAAAACAGTCTGGGCGCATGGGAACAGTTTGGGCATTTCTGCCCTGTTCTGGCGCTTTGCCACTATGCAGGCACATGGCACCGGTTCAAGCGCATCAACACTTAGCCGTTTTGGCAAAATGGGCGCATGGCCAACACTTAGGCCCATGCTGGGCGCATGGGCCACTGTTTAGGCACATGGCCCACTCTTGGGCGCATGGCCAACATGCTGGCCACATGGGCCACTGTTTAGGCGCATGGCCCACTATTGGGCGCATAGCCAACACTTAGGCGCATCATAACATTCTGAAATATTTTCTATGCTACTAACATCACCCGATTATCATTCTAACACTACCCAAGCATAGATCTAACATACCAGGGGCACCTAAACATGCTAATCATCAACACTAACCCATAATCATACTCTAAAACATGCATACATACATCATTTTCGAACATAAGGCTGTAGACCCGCGGTTACTTTCAAAATGTTTACTTAGTATGCATAATAGCCCCAAAAACATTGAAAATCAGGAAGGAGGGGTTCTAGAAACTCACCTTGAGCAGTCTTTGAGCAACACACTTCAAGTTCGAGACCTACCTTCAATTCAGCTCTTAAATCCCGAAAACAAACACTAAACACCAAGAACATCCATTAAGAACTCGAAACCCAGCTGAAACCGAGTTCGTATAAGAGAAAACTCACCTTTGCAGCTGCTTCTTCCTCTTTCTCTGTCTAGAACCGAGGGCTTTCTCTCTCTACTTTCTTCCTTTCAGCCGAATGGAGGTTGTGAAGAAGGGACGGGCGGCCTTGTCCCTTTAAACCTTAAAATAATAAGGTTTTGTACTTGTACACTTTATCCCCCTACACTTGTGCTCATTATCTATTCTTTCTATTTACTTTTCTTTTCCTTTCATTTAAATAAAAATTCGGGGTGTTACAAGTCTACCCCTTTAAAGAGGTTTTGTCCCCAAAACCTATCGCTTCTTGAACTGTTATGGGTAACACTCTCTAACCTCTTCCTTGATCTTGCACTTGAACTTAGATCCCTTTAGGCTTCACTGCACCCGCACAAGTGGGACCATCCTCCTTAGCCCATTCTCTTCTTCTTATTAGTAATGGCCACCAGTTGCTTCTCGTAGTTGAATACTTTGTCCATCTCAGTGTTCTCTAGAGGCATGATCATATTCTCATCGATCGAACACTTTCTTAGACGAGATGCATGGAACATCAAATGAATGCGACTTATCTCATCGGGTAGCTCCAGTCGATGTATCACTTCTCCTACCTAAACAACAACTGGGAATGACCCCCTATACCTTAGTATTAGCTTTACTCGATTTCCAAATCAAACAATTCGCTTTCCTGGTCAAAGCCTTCATCATAATCCATTGTCGTAGGTCGACACCAAACTCTGGTCGTGCACGGTTGATCAATCCATCATCTTGCAACACTTGGGGTTTGAGTCGTAGATTACTGATCAATTCACCCGGAGATGCATGTCTATCCACCTACGTCTGTCTTGAACAGTCTAGCAGGAACAAGCGCTCTCTCTTAATTTTATCACGCAATCCTCTAGGGCATTAGGTAACCTGGTGGACTTACTAATAGCAATTCTTACATTGAAGGGCACATCGATCTTCCTACTCCTAACATGCAACATCACAGAAGATAGCAGCAACAAAATACTACTAGCGCCACAATTAAAGTATAGATGCATAAATCTAAATTACCAAAAATGTACCTGACGTTACCTCGGAGTCTGGTCTAGTCTCCTCCTGGTCATAGAAAAGGCTCTAGCCTTCCCCCTCTATTCTCCTTCCTCGTACCGAAGCTTCCTGCCCTCGATTTCTTGCAATCTCTACTTATGTGTCCTGTCTTGCCACAGCCGTAACATTTAGCCATTTGATAGTCCCTTGCTCTATGGCCCTCCTTTCAACACTGAAAACAAACATTCAGTCCCCACTTGCACTCCCCTTCGTGGCCTGTACCACACTTCTCGCATACCTCGTCCTTCCTTGTTATCCTCTCTCAATCATCAACCCTCATCATCTTACCTTCAGCCACAATTTTGTCATCATTATCTCGCCTTCCATTCCCCTTTTTGGAATGGTTCCGTTCTTCCTCTTCGTCCGTTGTCACCATCATCTCTCACTCGTCGTACAAGCTCCCAGCTAAGTCAACCACCGATCTGAATGTACCTGGTCGGGCAGCGATCAAATGTCTGTGGATGTCTATCGGTAGTCCTTGAATGTATCTCTTAATCTTTCGTGACACAAGCGTCACCTGATCTGGCACCAACCTTGCCATCTCGTTGAACTTTGTGGTGTACTGCTAGTGTGTCATCGTTCCCGCCTCTAGCTGTAAGAACTCTCTCTCAATCTTGTCAAATTCCTGGTGAGGACAAAACTCTTCGATCACTAGCTTCTTCAGTTCACTCCACCTCATCCTTCTGATTTCCCTGGTATCCTCAGCCGGGCACCAGCATAAAGCCAAGTCCACAAACGAGTGAGCGGTAAACTTCATCTTCTGGTCCTCTTGGCACTCGCTGATCTCAAGGACATCCTCCATCTCCCTAACCTATCGGTGAGCAATAGCAGCAGTGCCATTACCATCAAATATAGGGGGCTTGCACCTTTGGAATGCCCCATAATTATAGCCTCGTGCTGCCTCAGGCACAGGCTCTTCTTCCTCCTCTTCCTCATCGGTAGGGATAACCATCTCGGCCTCCGGTTGCTCTCTCCTTCCCGACGACTTATTCCTCTCATTCCTTTCCTTGCTTCTCACCGCCCGGATGACTTCAGTCACCACAGACGGTAAGACTGTCTGCATGACCTGGTGTACTTTATCAGCAATCGCCTCCCTAGCTGAGGCATTCAAGCTAGCATTCTCATTGTCTTCGCTCCAGCCATGAACCTCAGGTTTCCCATGGGTCGTCTCAGGAGCCTTAGCACTACTCCTAGTCATACGTGGACGGCCTCTGCCTCTAGAAGTCATGGAAGATTTCTGTTTAGCCATCCTCTAAAACACTATAAGATTCAAACACTAATGCGGTCATTCAAGATAATAACTCAATTTATGTCAAGTATAGTAAGTCCCTAATTACAGTGGCCAGTTGTGATTAACCACTTACTTTACTCTTCATACCCCAAGCATTCCCTATCCTGACTACATCAGTTTCTAAATCTACTAAGAGCATATAAATCAAATAGCATGCGCACATAACACCGGTTAACCGTTAGCTTACATAAATTGTTTACATAAAACCTTTACCTGCAGGCACGTAGCTACTAGGACTGGCATCCTTTTCTTTTTGTCCCATTCTCAGTTTAAGATTAGGTTTTCAAAACAATTACCTTATTCGCTTAAACTTTGGCTCTGATGCCAACTTGTAAGGCCCCAATTTCGGGCACCTCACAATTGGTCATTCATTGCACGTAAACCATTTTAAAATGTTCATTTTTTTGCAGAGGAATTTAAAACTTTTATCAATAACTAAAAACACGACATTTCATTCATTTACAACATTTGTTTTTATCTCAAATTACAATGACATGTCAAAAATGTGGGCGCCAGTCTCAAAACACTCCGAGTAGCTTATGCATCCATGCCTGCAACTCCCCAGCATCAACAAAATACCTGTCAACTATCATGCATACAAAAGTCAGCGACGCTGTGTGACTTCTAGTTTTTATAATAAAATACTTTATTTCCTTTAAAAAAACTAACTTTACATTCATTCGTGTTCATACAACATACGTACACTCAATCTATGCTCTTTATTCGTTCCGTTCCTTCATACTTTCATTGTTTCATTACTCTTCATTACACGAATCTTGTCTCATGCAATATCCCCGACTCATGCTTGAAAGCTGATGTTGTGCTGGGGCCTGTACACAAACCCCCGACTCATGTCCGAAGAATGACACAACACTGGGATACACGACAAAGATCCCATTTGAATCAATCACCGGGATCGAACTCTATCCGAGTCTGTTGCAGCACAAGTCGCTCACCTCATTATCCTGTCTTATGCAATACCCCCGACTTATGTCTGAAGACTGATACTGTGTCGGGGCCTGATAAACAAACCCCCAACTCATTTCTGAAGACTGACACAATACCAAGGTACGTGACTAGGATCTCATCATCCTATTTTGTCTCATGCAATACCTCCGACTCATGTCCAAAGACTGATATTGTGCCAAGGCCTGATAAACAAACCCCTGACTCGTGTCCGAAGACTGACACAGTGCGAGGTACGCAACACGGATCTCATCATCCGTCACTTTCATGTTCACCATTTGTTATCTCATGTGTTCATTTCGTACTCTATCGTATTCATTCGTTTCGTACTTTATCATTATCTTTCACTTCGTTACATAATACTTTACGTTCGTTTATATATTCGTTCATACGTCACACCACGTAAAGTCATACATAAGGTATTATAAAGCATAATAGGTACGTTTTGAAAACTCTTGACAAAGAAAGATAACACATCACACACACACGAACACATCAAGCATAAGGCATCACATCATAACAAGGCCTATCCCCCTATTTAACCCCTTAAAACCACTTAGAACTTCCCAAGTCCAAAATGGGTGCATGGGACCTTTTTACGCGCATGAGAATAAAATCTAAGTGTAAAACAGTCTGGGCGCATGGCCACAGTTTGGGCGTTTCGGCCCTGTCAAGGCGCTTTGCCACTATGCAGGCACATGGCACCGGTTCAGGCGCATCAACAATTAGCCGTTTTGGAAACTTGGGCACATGGCCAACACTTAGGCGCATGGCCAACATATTTGGCGCATGGGCCACTGTTTAGGTGCATGGCCCACTCTTGGGCACATGGCCAACACTTAGGCGCATGGCCAACATGCTGGGTGCATAGGCCACTGTTTAGGTGCATGGCCCACTCTTAGGCACATGGCCAACACTTAGGCACATCAGAACATTCTAAAATATTTTCTATGCTACTAACATCACCCGATTATCATTCTAACACTACCCAAGCATAGATCTAACATACCAGGGGCACCTAAACATGCTAATTATCAACAATAACCCATAATCATACTCTAAAACATGCATACATACATCATTTTCGAACATAAGGCTGTAGACCCACGGTTACTTTCAAAATGTTTACTTAGTATGCATTATAGCCCCAAAAACGTTGAAAATCAGTAAGAAGGGGTTCTAGAAACTCACCTTGAGCAGCCTTTGAGCAACACACTTCAAGTTCGAGACCTACCTTCAATTCAGCTCTTAAATCCCGAAAACAAACACTAAACACCAAGAACATCCATTAAGAACTCGAAACCCAGCTGAAACCGAGTTCGTATAAGAGAAAACTCACCTTTGCAGCTGCTTCTTCCTCTTTCTCTCTCTAGAACCAAGGGCTTTCTCTCTCTACTTTCTTCCTTTCAGCCAAATGGAGGTGGTGAAGAAGGGATGGGCGGCCATGTCCCTTTAAACCTTAAAATAATAAGTTTTTGTACTTGTACACTTTATCCCCTCCATTTGTGCTCAATATCTATTCTTTCTATTTACTTTTCTTTTTCTTTCGTTTAAATAAAAATTCGGGGCGTTACACTTTCACAATCGTTACTTGATTTAGATCTATTCAAACAACCACAAACCTATATAGTTGGTTCAATATGCGTTAATAAATGATAAACACTAAATCATACACTGAAACATTAAACATTAAGATCAATAACCATATAATACGTTTCATTCAACTCATATATTTCATTTACATTAAGGACATGACAGACGTATTACATTAAGACGGTAAACTAGGTACATATGAATCAACAAACTCCCCCTTGGACCTAGTTTTCTTTATTGTCCGGCATCCATCATAAGCTCGTCAAACTTCTTATGCCTCTCCTCGACTATGACTCCAGCGTGTATCTCAAATGCAAAGCAGACTCTTATTACGTTCTGAAATTGTAGGGCTTGTATAATATCCTACGGATAATAGAATAGTGGCCACCTATATAAGGTATAAACATCATTCGTTGACAGGTCGGTTAGCCACATTGGGTCAAATACCCGATTGTCACCATTTGGCTCCCTTTTTGTAATACTATGACCGCTTCTCCAGTACGCCAGTCAAAATACCACCTTTGAAGTGGGGAGTGAATTCATGTGGCATTTCTCTCAATAGGATTTTAGACATAATACGCCGAGGACTCCACTTTAACACCACTTTGGGTTTCCTAGTCCTTGGGTCCACCTCTGACCTTCGAATATACCTCGTCGGTTGTTGAGGCTTGAAATTAACCCATCATGTGTGGTATTCTCTCTTCAACACAACTTCAAACCAGGCTAACATCTTCCTGGGGTTAGCATACAGCAGGTTCAGGCGTCCCAACTGGTTGAGCTCAAAACCAGGAAGAGTCTTCAGATCATGTGGAAATCTGAAGTACTCGATTCCTTTTTCCCTTTTCACTGCATATACATTTAGATACTTAAATTAAGTCCACTTGATTATCTTTCCAGACACCTTAAGATGCTTCTTGACTTTGTAGAGCTTGGCATAGGCACTCAGCTTTGGCGCTGTGCGTTGGGCACGGACTCAGCAAAACAAGCCGCTCATTCAGCCTTTTTGTTTTCTACATCGGTATCTGTGGCTTGGGCTTGGATTTCAGATTTCTCGATCTCCCTCTCCATCGTATCCAATTTACATGCATATCACTGTCGAGTGTATGTCCAAAATCAGGGACCACATTTCCCTCTCGATCAGTATATTCTGGATAGTGTTGTGATGTGACGTCTTCAATCTCTATCTCATCAACATCATTGAGCTTGTCATCACTAGCAACATCGAGGGTAGGGGCATCCTTTACCAATTCATCTGGGTTTAACCGGAACATTTCTGCGAGTTGCTCGTCAGTGAGGTTGTGAATAATTTCTCCTTCTTTGGGAGTATAGCTTACAGACCTCCTGACAATCCCTTGTAGATCAAGTATCATTGTGAGATGAGACTTGATCTGCTGAAGGGGAGCAACATCGTAGTCATCTCGCTGATAATGTGGATCTGCTTGATTTAAAACATTTAACACATCATGCATCAGTAAATAATCAGACATTAAACATTAAATATATATACATAACATTCAAGCACATAAGTTTAAGACAATATTCAAATTACACATGATTTAAATTACACAAAACTCTATGCATTACTTTTGTCTTGGATCATGTGTTCTTCTGTTGTCGGGGCTGATGTCGAGGCACCTGGATCTTGAGTCTTTTTGGTCCGCCACTCACTAGCTTCCTGTGCACCCGAAGCAGATGACTCTCCACCTCCTTCAGTGTCTCCTTGTAAGGATCCCTTAAGTCTGATGCAACCAAAACATCCAAAGTGTCTCAGCAACATGCACTAAGTACTGAAGTGAAGAATGCTTCGGAAGTTTTACACAATACATTAGAAAACATTCTAAGTGTAAAATCTTCCGAAGCCAAGACCAATATCTTCCGAAGCCAAACATGAAGTCTTCCGAAGCTTCAAGAGACAAAGTCTTCCGAAGCTTCACCCTATGAAGACAGATTTCTTCCGAAGACTTTTAGTACACATGCTTTATCTGATGTACTGTTCCATAAAGCACCTTTTCCGCTGCATCTCTGATAAGTCACCAACTTACAAGAGTTGGTGAAAAGGTCCATGCTTTTGGTAACTGTACATTGAGGTCTTGAGTCTGAAACTTTCCATTTTATGTACTTTATCCTTTTTGTAATGTATAAGGATGTGAGCTATGGCATGTCATAGTCACAAGGTCAAAAGGCAGATATGCCTTTTGATTTTACAATTGATTTTGTTAGTGTCTAGTCAATTGTATCCAGCTGGCTTTCATAGTATAGCCGGCTGTAGGTTGTAGTATAAGTATTTCAAGTTTCTTGTATCTTTCATATAATTTGTAACACTTGTAAAAGAACTTGAGAAAGCAATATACTGCATCCTTGAAAACCATATTCTCCCTTTCTGTCTCTTGCTTTACTTGTGTTATTTGTATCACTTTTGGTTAACCCAATTTACTGTTTAATTAGAGTTTAGATAATCTCCTCATTGTGTTGTTGTGTTGTATTTGAGTTCAAACCCTTAAACGATCCTGCAATTGGTATCAGAGCTTTCAGGCTCTTGATATAAGATCTAACCATCTTAAGATCCCTCACACACACAAAAACTAAACTCTTCAAATGGCTTCCATCTCAAAGACTGATATGGAGATTGGAACCATGAACAAATCCCCACTGATCACTCTTGATGATTTTGACACCTGGTGCATGAGAATGGAAGGCTTCATCAGGTCTCTTGACTCAATAATGTGGGAATCTGTTGAAAATGGACCTTTCATACCCAGCACCCCCTCTGCTACTGGTGCTGGTATGATTCCTAAAGATATGGCCAACTACTCAAATGAAGATAGAAAAAGAGTAGAAGATTGACAGGAAGGCCATGATTGCTCTTCAGACTGCTCTCCCAAACTCTGTATACAGAGGTTTTAAGAAGTGCAAAACAGCTAAACAGCTGTGGGATGCACTGAAGCTGATGTATGAAGGCTCCTCTGAAGCCAAGGAGAACAAGAAAGACCTTCTGAAGCAGCAGTTTGAAAATTTCACCTTTAAAGCAGGTGAAACCATGACCCAACAATACTTCAGGTATGTTGAGATTGTGGATACCCTAGTGGATGGAGGAGTTCCTCTTGAGAACAGAGACATTGTAAGGAAGTTCATGTCCTCACTTCCTAGGCAATGGACACACTATTGTGTGGTGATCAAGAGGACTGAGAACCTTAAAACTCTTACTCTGACAGAGTTATATGGGATTCTCAGTGGATACCAGATGGAGATGAACATACAAGGTTCATCTGGCAACTCCAACAATCAAATGGGTTCAGCCCTTCATGTGGTTGAAAGGGACAGCATAGAACCCCAACATCATCTCTTATGCTACCCTGACAACTCACAAAAGGGTCCTTTCATCACCTTCCCGGAGACACCAAGGGAAAACTTTACTCAAGGAAGTCCATTCCAAGAGACAAGTTCTTCTCAGCCTTTGTGTCTACTGATGAAAGCTGTGGGAATTATCTCTTCACTTTGAAGACCTGGACTGCATTCATCCAGATGACCTGGAATACATGGAGATAGTTCAGCAGATGGCTCTCCTCACTCATAGAGCCAAGAAGTTCTACAAGAGAACAGGAAGAAGATTTCCAAGCAATGCTACCAGTGGAAAGTTTGGGCTGGATAAAAGCAAGTTAAGTGTTACAACTGTAACCTTATGGGTCACTTGCTAGGGAGTGTAAGGCACCTAAAGCAAATGGGGGCCAAACACCACCAGACCAAACTACACTGACAAAGCTCCTCAGTCTGAGAAGCCTAAGCAACATGCTGCTGTTGCTGTTGAAGAAGGAGGATTTGACTGGAGTTTTCAGGCGGAAGATGCTTCTCCAAACCAAGCACTGATGGCTGACCATGATGAAGCCAAGGTATTGGAACATCTCTGTACTCCTGAATGCATTGCTAAAGTGAATAGATACAGGTCCTACAACTTAGAGATGAGATCCGATCTTGAGTCATTAAACATATTAAAATTTGATTTTAGAAAGTCTGAAAATGATTACAAGTTAAAAATAGAAGATTTGGAGAAAACCATTTCAGTACTAAAACATGAACATATAGATTTTAGAACTCAGATCCAAGATCTCATAATTAAATTGATTGAGTGCCAGGCTGAGCTTGTGATCAGCAAAGCCAGGCAGAGAAAAGTGTTCTTGAAGAAGAGAAACTTCAAAACATGATATCCTCATCCCTGCATAACAAAGTGTGCTATCAAAATAGACAGGGACTAGGATCAAATGAGATAGCTCCTCCACACACATCTTGTCTGTAAGATATCCTAGGTGGAACTTGTGAAGATGAGCTTCCTCTCATAGATCCTATAAGTGAGGATGATGAAGAAGTGATAGTGAAGAATTCCTCTGAGAAGAGTGAAGAAGAGGATTCTTCGAAGGGCCACTATCCTTCTGAGGAGAAAAATCATCTGTGATGACCAAGTCCAAAAGAAAGAACTTGATCAGGAAGAGCAAAAGGAAAGCAAAGAAGGCTCAAGAAATCAAGGCTACTTTTGATGCTAAGCAGAAACAAGTTTTTATCTCTGCAGGTTTCAAAGTAGTAAAGACTGAAGACATCAACCAAGACTCCTCATCTAAGAGTCCTGGTTCATGTTCAAATCATCTCAGAGCAAAGAAGAAGACTAAGCTGCTGTGTACCACTGCTGCACAGCCTGGACCATCAAACTCCAAGAACAGTTCACAGCCCAAAAGAACTGTCAGCATCTACCAAGATGAAGGTGGAGAAGGGATGTGACCAAAGCCAGTCTTGCTCTCAAAAGGAGACTCTTTGAAGAAGAAAATGTGTGTGTCATGTGTGAAAATACTTCTCACATTGCTAAGGATGCCCATACAATCCTAGAGTACCATCCACATGACCAATACAAAGACTTCAAAGAATCTCAAGAAGTCTCAAGCTTCGGAAGGAAAGTCTGTTTCCTTCGGAAACTCCAAATCAAGAAGAAGGTAAATGGAAAATTACCTTCGGAAGTACTATGGTCTCGGAAGAAAGGAGTTCTTCCGAAGCACTGAAGTCTGCTGCAGTGACTGCAGAATCTTCCGAAGGTTCAGTCATCAAAACTGTGAAGTTCCAAAAGCTTCAAAGGTTTTGAAGGTCAAGTCCAAGAGTCCAAAGGTGGTGTGGAAGTCTAAGAAAGACCAAATGACTAAAATTTCTCAATCAACAATAGCTGAAGATCCTCACAGTACAACCATAGGATCTATTACTGTTGCATTACCTTCTATTACACTTACTGAGCCCAAGGCAAGTACGGCTTGGGTTTCCAAATGTAACTAATCATTTTCTTTGTGCAGGTATAGCTCAAGACAAACGGAAACGTCTGGATAATTGACAGTGGCTGTTCCAGGCACATGACAGGCAATAGGTCTCTACTCCATAATTTTGAGAGAATTGATGGAGGACCAGTTGCTTTTGGAGGAGATGAAGGTGGTTACATTTCTGGAAGGGGCAAGGTCACAAATGGTAAGCTCAGCATTGAAAAGGTAAACTTTGTTAAGGAGCTTGGGTACAATCTTCTGAGTGTATCCCAATTTTGTGATCAAAGACATAACATGCTCTTTACTGAGCATGAGTGCATTGTTCTCAAGCCTGGTGTGGTCATTCCTCATGAGCACATCCTGCTCAGAGCCCCTAGGAAAGGGAACACGTACAAGATGGATTTGCAAGAAACATCTCCCTCTGGAGAAGTTTCATGCTTTCTATCTAAAGCCAATAGTGATGAGTCTTTCCTATGGCATAAAAGAATGTGCCATGTAAACTTAAAAACATGAATAAATTGATTAAGCATGATCTGGTAATGGAATGCCAATAAAGAGTTTACAAGTGATGATCATTGTTGCATGCCTGAAAGGGAAGCAACATAAGACATCCCATAAGCCTAAGGAAATGAACTCCATCACTACACCCCTACACTTGTTACATATGGATCTTTTGCCCCACCTGTAATGAGTTTAGGAAGGACCTTATACTGTCTAGTGATCACAGAATTTTACAAGATTCACTTGGGTCTTCTTCCTTAGAACTAAAGATGAGACTCCTGAGATTCTAAAGAATTTCATCTTAAAGATTGAGAATCAATGTGATCACAAGGTCAAAACCATAAGATGTGATCAAGGAATTGAATTCAAGAACCAAATCTTTGATACATTTTGTGATGAAAAGGGTATTACAAGACAACACAGTGCTCCCAGGACTCCTCAGCAAAACGGAGTTGCTGAGAGGAGAAACAGGACACTTATTGAAGCTGCAAGAACTATGTTGTCTGACTCTAAACTGCCTATCACCTTCTGGGTAGAGGCAGTTAATACTGCTTGCTATGTGCAAAATAGAGTTTTAGTAGTTAAGACACATGGTAAGACTCCTTATGAACTTTGGCACAAGAGGAAACCTTTCATTGGTTTTCTCAGGTCATTTGGATGTCCCTGCACCATCTTGAATACGAAAGATCAAGTTGCCAAGTTTGCTGAGAAATCAGACGATGGACACTTCATTGGATACTCTTCCCAAGCTAAAGCTTATAGAGTATACAATCTCAGAACTAGAATTATTGAGGAGTCAGCCAATGTGACTTTCAATGAGCACACACCCAGTGTGGCTGGTTCTGGTCCGGATTGGCTATTTGATCTTGATTTAGTTACCAATTGTTTTAATAAATCTTATGAGCATGTTTTAGGATCTGTAGAAAATTTTAATACAGGTGATCCTGATCCAATATTTGAGCTAGGAAGATCTTCAACTCACACACCTTCAGCTCCAGTTGAAACTACTTCAGCAAATGAGGTTTCTATCAGCACAACAATGACAAATCCAGCTGATACATCTGGCATGCCTTCAAATCCAGCTCAGAGGCTTCTCAACCAGATAAAGACATCTCAATTGCAGAAGACAACAATGGTGATGGTGATAGTGATCAAGAATTTCTTGATGCTAATAACCATACCATAGATGACAACATCAATGATGTCACACACTCATTGGATCAAGTTAATCTTGATAGGTGTTATAATGTGGAGGATCAATCTTCAAGACCAGATCTAAATTTCTCAAATTTGGATCTATCTCAGCAACTTGCTGTGATCCCTCAGCTAAGGATCCACAAGTCTCATCCTACCACAAACATCATTGGAAATGTTATCTCCGGGGTAAAGACAAGAGGGCAAACTCATGAAGCAAATGTTTGTCTTCACCTTGTTTTCTATCCCAGTTAGAGCCAAAGAAAGTTGAGGAGGCTCTAAAGGATGGAAGTTGGGTTGAAGCTATGCAACAAGAGCTGCTTCAATTCAAAAGGCAGAAAGTTTGGAACCTTTGTCCTCTTCCTCATGGGAAGACTACCATTGGAACCAAATGGGTTTTTAGGAATAAGAAGGATGATAGATGAATCATCATCAAGAACAAGGCAAGACTAGTTATTCAAGGATACACACAAGAAGAAAGGATTGATTACACTGATGTCTTTGCTCCTGTAGCAAGACTAGAAGCTGTTAGGATATTCCTGGCATTTACTGCA
Organism: Flaveria trinervia; assembly: GCA_025506515.1. Taxonomy (NCBI): domain Eukaryota; kingdom Viridiplantae; phylum Streptophyta; class Magnoliopsida; order Asterales; family Asteraceae; genus Flaveria; species Flaveria trinervia. Next base: position 22,897,092 of record CM046453.1, on the reverse strand, counting down.
TTCAAGAATTTCAAAGTCTATCAACTTGATGTAAAGTGTGCTTTCTTATATGGAGTGATTGATGAGGAGGTTTATGTCAACAACCACCTGGTTTTGTAGATCCTGATCATCTGATTATGTCTGCAAGCTTGACAAAGCTCTTTATGGGTTGCATCAGGCACCCAGGAGTGGTATGAGACACTGTCTGAGTATCTCTGTAAACATGGATACAGGAGAGGTACTATAGATGGAACTCTCTTCATCAAAGGACAAGGAAAAGACATTCTGCTAGTTCAAGTATATGTGGATGACATCATCTTTGGTTCAACCAATTCAAAGCTCTGCAAAGACTTTAAAAGCTGATGAAAGACAGATTTGAAATGAGTTCAATGGGAGAACTCAACTTCTTTCTGGGAATTCAAGTGAAGCAGGTTGAAGATGGCATCTTCATAAGTCAGTCAAAGTATGTTCAAGATATACTCAAGAGATTCAACATGACTGATTGTAAGATTGCTAAGACACCCATAGCCAGAAACCACTCCCTTGGTCCAGATCTTAAGGGGGAGTGTGTAGATGAGCACTTATACAGGGCTATGATTGGGTCTCTTATGTATCTTACAGCTAGCAGGCCTGATATCATGTTTGCTACATGTATTTGTGCAAGATATCAAGCAAACCCTAAGATGTCTCACTTAATTACTGTGAAAAGGATTTTAAGATACCTCAAAGGTGCTTCAACACTTGGTCTATGGTATCCAAAGAATCCTAATTTCAATCTGTATGCCTATACAGACAGTGATTATGGTGGTTGCAACATGACTGCAAAGTCTACATCTGGGGGATGTCAATTCCTTGGTGGAAGGGTTGTCTCATGGCAATGCAAGAAACAATCCTGTGTGTCTGCATCAACTGCTGAGGCTGAATACATTGCTGCTGCAAGCTGTTGTGCTCAAGTGCTTTGGATTCAAAATCAGATGCTAGACTATGGATTTAACTTCAAAGAGACTCCTATCCACATAGACAACAATAGTGCTATCTCTATCACTGAGAACCCTGTGCAGCACTCAAGGACCAAACACATCAACATCGGGTATCATTTAATAAGAGATAACTATGAACAGGGATTAATTAAACTAGTCAAAGTTCACACAGATGAACAATATGCTGATCTGTTCACAAAAGCTTTTGATGAACAGAGATTTAAGTATCTGATATCAGCTATTGGGATGATTAACTTGAGTAGACTTTTTCTTAAAACTAATTCTAATTATTTCTTCTTAAAAATTTGCGTGTCCTAAGTTGTCTAGTTAATCACTTTCATAAGCTCATGTTTTCTTTGAATATAAAACTCTTTTTGAAGACTTTCCTTAGATTCTTGAAAATTTTCTGATACTTCGGAAGATAACGTTTTACCTTCGGAAGAAAAATTATGTCTTCAAAATAAATGACTGTCTAAGAGATTTTACCTTCGGAAGAAGTCAAAATTTATCTTCCGAGGCTTAAAATTCTTAACTCAGACACTTATTCATTTTTAAGGACTATTTTCTTCCGAAGCAAAATTACTTTCGGAAGCTTTGTTCATTCTTATACAAAGCATCCAAGAGTTTATTTCTTCCGAAGCATAAATCTTCAAGACTCTCAGGAAAATTCTTCCGAAGCCATTTTAGCTTCGGAAGCTTTTTCAATCAGAACTTCCGAAGACAAATACCTTCGGAAGCTTTTCGAATTCCAAGAAAACTACTTTTTGAGCAAAAAGGTAAACTACTTTTTCAGAGGTGGGACCGACATACGGATTTCAAAGTTTATCCTCTTTCATTAAGCTTTATCTGAAATCCTTCTCTCTCATATAAACCCAACGGTTTCCCCTCTTCTATCATCTGCTTTTCTTCCAAACCTAAAACCCAAAGCTTTCTCTCTAAAATTTCTTTCCCTTTTTTCCTCTACATCTCTGAGCTACCTCACAATGGCTGACCTTGCTCACAGGAATGATCCTAACTTTTCCATGCAGCTACACAAACAACACAATCAGGTTGCTCTGTTATGCTCTGACAAAGATCCTCATTTCTCAGAGGTTTGCCGTTTCTTTTCTTTGTCTCACTACTTCACCTCCCTAACCATTGATCCTCCTCTATATGAGGATCACTTGCTTGAATTCTGGAAGACCTGCCAAGATGTCATTATGGATGGGGAGAAGGCACTGTCTGCCACAGTGCAGGGGAGAACAATCTTCATCACTCCAGCCATCATCAACTGACATCTTCAGCTGGATGATGAAGAAGGTGAAGTGTTCTTCCCAAAGGAAGCGGTTAATCATTCCTTCGAGCAGATGGGCTATGAAGGAGATTTCTCTGTAAAGACCTTCAGGAAAGGGAAGGTCTCATCCCAGTGGAAACACTGCTCATGTGGTTATCCACAGCTTATCAAACAAGCATGGTGGATGGGACCAGATTCCTGAGGATCTCTCCTTTATAGTTCATGGAATGATTCAGGGGGTCAAGTTCAGGTATTCACAATTTGTTTATACTAATTTACTTGCAAACTTAGACTCCTTAGAATACTACATGTTTCCTAGATATGTTCAACACATTCTCAACTGTGAACTGGGCTCACAGTGAGGGAAACAGGTAATATTCTTAAATTGGGACAGATGAAGCCCGGCATCTTTAAAATTATGAAGAAGCCAACTGTAGGCTTCTTAGGGGTAGAAACAGCCCTAGTCCCCAAAATGTTAGAGCTCATTGCTCAAGGTGACAACCTAGCAGTCCAAGCTAGTGTTGAACCCACACCTACTGCTCTCCCACCCTCTACACAACCTCAAATATCCATCACTACAAAGAAAATCCAAATGAACCCCTGCTCAGACTATTCAGTCTGTGGAGGCCCCCATATACTCACCATACAAAGAAGAAGTGGATACTGGAGCTCCCACTTCTCCTGAGGAGCAGACCACTCCCATTGTTTCAAGAATCAGTGATGAGGTTCCTCATGCTCACACTGATGAGCTCACTAGCCCAACAGCCTTAAGCTCTCACTCTGAGTCTCAACACTCAAGTGAACAACCTTCAGGGGACAGCTACCATCCCCAGCCTTTGGATCTCAACCAACCAATTCCCAACCTATCCTTCTATACTATGAAGATTTAGGATTTAGTGAGTACCATGAGTCTCTCTTCCCATCCCTACTCAAAGAGAGATGAGTACTTCTGACTCTCCTCAGTCTATCCCACATCAGTCACCTATTACTGAGGTGGACACTTCTGAACCTGTTCAGGATGTCCATATGGAAGAGGCTCTCACTTTTGAAAGTGATACATCATTAAGACCTCAACCATGGCAACTCAGCCCTCTGGCATCTCAACTGAGGCTGCCAGTGAGCAGAGGAAAACCAGCAGCCAAGAAACTCAAGCTGGGGTGAGCGAGAGGACTTGGTCCAATCATCTCATCCCCCAGTGATTTTCTGATGAGATGAGGGGAACTTGAGACTAAAGGTGCAGAAATTGTCAAAAAATGCACCTATTTAGTCTCTAAGGTTAGTCACTTGGAATCTCAGGTGACTACCTTACAAAACAGGGTCAATGATCAGCAACTTCAGATTCATATCTAAAGGAAAAACTAGCTGGGAGACCTTTAAGGAGAGCTCAACCAGGAACACAAGAACTGTGGAAGTGATTGACTTATCCTCCAGCTCACCTATGCAAGTAGGTGATGCTACCAAAAAGGGGGAGAAAGTTATTACAATCACAGAACCTAGGAGTTCTTCAAAGAGAATGGACATAGAGGACTCACCATCCTCACTTGCTGTTGTGCATTCTCAGCAACTTCCTCAAGTTCACATTAATGTGGACTCTATAGACTCAATCATCGGGAGTCTCTTTGAGGAAGGTATACCAAGGGCTGTCTCATCTCCACCACAAGGAACTGGCAACTACATCATAAGGTGGAGGTATGATGAGGACAGAAGAGCCGTTATACTTCATAGAGTTCAAGGCCAACAAGAAGTCTTTCAGTTCCAAAGCCTGAGCTTCTATGAAAGACTGGATTTAGTCAACATGCCACTTGTCAATCTAAGCAAATCTAGACAAGCTGACAGGCTGGCTCAAAGAATCCAAGACAGGATCCTTGCAGAGTTCTCTCTAAGAAGGAGACTTAGGCAATCAGGCAATGTCATCGGTCAACTGGATGTTGAGGTGGACCCTAAGATTAGTTTCATAGGGGAAACCTTGGCTGAAGGCCTAGTGGCAGAACCTGAGACCTTGTCTCACCATCAACAACTGCTGCAGAGGTCCAAACTCCATCTGAGACAACTGTTGGTGAAGGTGTTTCTCAGCCTCTCTCTGGCCAGAGCATGGAAGCTACACCAAGCAATGAAGGCCAAGCCTCAATCCACCCTGAGTCACAAAGGTCTGTTGGTGACAAAGGGAAAAGGATAATGACTCCTGAGGAAATTGAGAGGAGAGAGAGAGAGAGGAAAAGGAGGCTAAGGGGAGAAAGTTCTTCTGGGTCATCTAAATTCATGCAAGCTGCAATCAGGGCTGCCCAGACCAAATACTAAAGATGATGAGTTAAGGGCAGTCAGGATTACCTATTTACAGACCAGGAACTATGATGTTGATGAAATCATCTCCCTCCCCTTAGAAGGGTTGAATGAGCTGGCTGACAGGAAGTGTCAAGAGAGATAAAGGAGAAAGAGATGCAAGGTTACTTCTCCATTCAAAGAGGAGAAGAGACAGAAAAGACTTTACAAGCATACTCCCACTCTCTTCCAGTTCAAGAAAGTCTGCACAGGAAGATGTGGCTCCACAAGAACTTAGGTAGATAAAGAAGAGGATAGAATCAAAATGATAAAATACCTGAGTCACAGGCTTCTATCAGGCAAATACACTTCTTCCCCTGTCCTATGACTTCATTGAGTTCGAGTACTTAAAGCAACTTGAGCTTGAGCTAGTCAAAGAAAGAAAAACAACCAAAAGGAAGCTAAGGGAAGAAGCTGCAAAGTCAAGAGCCATCACTCAAAAGAATGCAAAGAAGTCTGTTGACAGACAAAGAATGATGAGCTTCTTGAAGTCATATGGATTCTCCGGAAGGAGACTTGGTCCATGTCTCTATCTACAATGGATGAGCATATAAGGGTGATCAAGCAGAAGATTAAAAGTGGTGAATTGATTGACTTGCACTCTCTTCCAAGTCAAGTCCCACCTGAAGTGGAGGTCAAGTTTGAACAACCAAAGACACCTGAACCAGAACCTCCAGCTGAGCCTCAGCAAACTTCATCTTCTGATCCAAGACAGGGTCAAACTCCCTCTCCTTCTGAACCTGTGAGGGAGGAACACCCAACTGAGAAAGACACTGATGATCAACATGGTGCTGCAGACCAGTCTTCTCAGTTAAAGACATAAAGAGGAAGAAGAAAATGGCTTCTAAACCAAAGACTAAAAAGAAGAAGCCAAAGTCATCTACCTCTACACCCCAGGCTGAATCAGATCAACTGAGGAAGTGCATGATGAGGCAACCCAATCAACTCCTATGCAAGTGGCTCCTCTAGCAACTGAGACACCTATCTTGTCTAGGACTTATTCTACCAATCCTGAAAGATGGCATGTTGTCAGAGATCAAGGTGTTGAGAATGTCTACTCCTGGAAAGACATAATCAACTTACCTCTGCATGATCTCTTTGAAATGAGAAGATACTATGAGAGTCTTGATGATCCTGACCACCAAATGAAGAAAGAATGGTCTTGATTGTACTGAAGACTACCAACATCTGAAGATCTTCTAAGTGTTTGGTAGCATCAGCCTAGGGGGAGTTTGTAAGGATTCCTAAGTCTGATGCAACCCAAAACATCCAAAGTGTCTCAGCAACATGCACTAAGTACTGAAGTGAAGAATGCTTCGGAAGTTTTACACAATACATTAGAAAATTCTAAGTGTAAAATCTTCCGAAGCCAAGACAATATCTTCCGAAGCCAAGACAATATCTTCCGAAGCCAAACATGAAGTCTCCGAAGCTTCAAGAGACAAAGTCTTCCGAAGCTTCACCCTATGAAGACAGATTTCTTCCGAAGACTTTAGTAACATGCTTTATCTGATGTACTGTTCCATAAAGCACCTTTCCGCTGCATCTCTGATAAGTCACCAACTTACAAGAGTTGGTGAAAAGGTCCATGCTTTTGGTAACTGTACATTGAGGTCTTGAGTCTGAAACTTTCCACTTTATGTACTTTATCCTTTTGTAATGTATAAGGATGTGAGCTATGGCATGTCATAGTCACAAGGTCAAAAGGCAGATATGCCTTTTGATTTTACAATTGATTTTGTTAGTGTCTAGTCAATTGTATCCAGTGGCTTTCATAGTATAGCCGGCTGTAGGTTGTAGTATAAGTATTTCAAGTTTCTTGTATCTTTCATATACTTTGTAACACTTGTAAAAGAACTTGAGAAAGCAATATACTGCATCCTTGAAAACCATATTCTCCTGTTCTGTCTCTTGCTTTACTTGTGTTATTTGTATCACTTTTGGTTAACCCAGTTTACTGTTTGATTAGAGTTTAGATAATCTCCTCATTGTGTTGTTGTGTTGTAATTGAGTTCAAACCCTAAACGATCCTGCACTCCTCCATCACATCATCACCTTCATTATCACCATTATCATCATCATCATCACTATCATCATCATCACTATCATCACTCATCATCGTCTCTCTCTGATCTTTAGAGGCTCATCCTTTGTGCCTTTAAGTTTGAGCAGGATGGTCCTCTTAGCATCCTCCAACTCCTCAATCCTTTTGGTAGATAACACATTTTGCTCCTTGAGTTGGGAAATATCTTGACTCTGAGCAGGCATTTGCTGAGCTTGCTCCTCAATCTTTGTGCCTTCTAAGAGATCTGTTATGATTGTGCAGCAGTAAGCTCCACTAACTATTGTAGCTGAGCAGTCTTCTCGTCATCGGCTGCTAACAGCTTCAGCACCATACGGGTTAGTGCTGAAAGTTGTTCCTCTACCTCACTGGGAGGTAGAGATGATCCTGATGGAAAGGATGGGTGATATGATGGTTCTGCCTGGTGGCTAGTGGTGGTAGTGGTGGAAGTGGTGTATATGGGAGGTGGCATGTGTGTGGGTGGGATGGGTAAGCTGAAGTGGTGGTGGATGTGATATGGGGAAGTGGTGGAGTGGCTGAGGTATGGTGGTTGGTGTGTGGGGGGTAGTGGTGACAGGTGAATGGTGGCAGTGGTGAGGTTGGGGGAGAGGTAGAGGTAGTGGGTGTTGTGGTAGAGGTGGTGGTTGTGGTGGTGGTGGTGAAGAAGGTCATCTCCTTCTTCGTCTTCATCCCATGGGGCTGAGCCATCCTTTTCCTCCTCATGCCCCTGGAGGTGGACGCTCTCCTAGGATGCTGTTGCGGACCCTGGTGAGTAGCTAGGGTCGGCTGCAGTCTCCTCAGACTTGCTAGGGCATCCTCCAACCTTTCGAATGCCTCGGTGCGGTGGCAACCACCCTGCTGCCCACTGTCCTGGTAGGAGCTCCTCATCACTCTCTCCTCCTCATCAGGAGGATAGAAATCCTGATGAAAACTGGCGGTGGTGGCATCTGCATGGTGGGTGGTGGAGGTGTAGTATGTTCAGTGCGGCCCTAGACAAACGGGGCCAGAATCTCCACCAGTGTCACTGTCATCATCCTCGAAGTCATAGATGGAAGAGCAATATGCTCAACATCTTAATCACTCTCCTCGTGGCGCCACTGACGCCTTCCCGGCGCCATGTTACTCCTCCGGGCCAAATGCCCGAAGAGTCTCTTTACAGGGGGTTTGACTTGCTTTCCCTGTAGACCTTCATGCGGCCCAGTGTAGTGTCATCCATCACCTAAAGGGTACCGCATCATGGCTCTCCTTAGGCAAAGAGGGCAGCTTCTCGTCGATAATCATCTGAAGAACCTCGGGTACATGCAAAATCCCTCTTTGCCTTTTGCCTCAAGGTCTCGATCAGGTATGAGAATATCATGCTGGAGAAGCTGAAGGGGTGGTCAGCACCAGTGCCACGTAGGCATTTTGAATCTAGTCTGATAGGTCATCAAAGCCACCCCCTTGAAGCTATGCACTTTAGTATCATGTGTGCTAAGTACTGTACTGGGGGACACAGGTTGCTTTCGTTTAGCACACCTGCATTTATGTCCCCAGAGTACTTCATCCTGAGGAAGCATCCCCTCACAGTCAAAGCGTGTAGTCTGGTTAGGTGATCAGCATCCTCACCCAGATCCAGTACCCGTCTATATTTGCAGCAGTCTCCTCTATGTCTTGCCCAAATATAGTACACCTAACATGCGCCTGAATACAATTGGGTGACTTATCTTATGACTGAGTTCAATCGGGTGACTGAGCTAGCGACTGGTTCAGTCGACCGCTCGAGCCTCATACGTATGTTCATTCGGCCGACTGGGTCATTTTTCCAGCTCAATCGTCATTTTTCCAGCTCAGTCGTGCGATTGTAGTTCATTCGGGTGTCTAGTCGTATGACCTACTGTCTGTTGATTCAGATTCAAATTATGAGCAAATCTTAAAATTAGACATCGTGGGTGGCTCATTGGACTCACAATAACACTACTTAGCACCTAATAACCTTGATTTCAACATTTTACTTACTTTATTAGTTAATTGTCCAACTAATTTCGGTTCTTGGTTAGGGACGAATTCAATGATTTAGGGCACGAAACAACTGAGATTTTAGTAGCTTGCACCGCATTGTACTTGTAAACAACTAACAATCATCAGAATCTTGAAATTGAAGCAAGTAAGGTCAAAAGAAATTTGGCAGAGTAACGCTCAATGCGATTTTAGGTGATTGAGGGGTGGTGAGTATGTGCGATCGACTATGACCATGTTTATATGAATCTGGTTTCAATCGGGCGACTAGATCCATTCGCTCTTTTCATTCTGGCGATTGGATCTCAGTCGTGCGATTGGTTCAGTCGATCACTTTCAGTCGGCCGACTGGGTTTCAGTTGGGCGACTGACTCATTCGGACAATTTCATTCGAGTGACTGGCTCAATCTTGTAAGCCATTCGTGTGACTGGTTCATACTCATGCTCCATTCGGTTGTCTAGAGCATAAGTATGGTCCAATCATACGACTAGTCCATACTCATGGTCCAGTCGTGTGATGGATCATACTTATGGTTTTGACTTATAACCATTTGACATTTAACCCCGTTTAACTGTTGATTGAACATTTGAGCAGTCGATCATCTCAGACATGAACATTTTAACTTTGAAAATTTTGATCACCTTAGTCGTGATCCTTTTAAGCAAAACCATTTCGTCACCTCAGTGTGACCCATTTAACATTTGAACACACTTTTGGTCACCTCAGACATGACCCTTTTAAGTAATTTAATCCCATATGAATTCCACGACATAGTCTGACTTATAACTTTAAATTGACAAAATGTTAAACATAACACAAGAACTAACATTAAAAGACAAAACTAAGGATGCTTTTGTGATTTTGTGTGAGGTGGAAATCCTAAGATAGACATCTAACAGATTTATTTCTTGAACAGGCAGCTTCAAATATTTTGACCATAAGTGGAATGATTCATGATGAAGTCATACAGGTAATCAAATCATTCAGGACATGTTTCTAAAATCATTTGATGCTAGATTCTTGTTTTCGTCGAGAGTCATTAGCAAATAAGGAAATCATAATAGTACTATTAGACGCACACATTGATTTGGACTTCAAGAATGCAGCCATGATGATTGTCAGTATACTTGTCCTCTTAAATCCATACATAGACTTTTGACACAGATTGGTGATTGTTTAGGTTTAATTATTTCAACAAGCATTTGTGGATCCCACGCTTATATGGTAATCAACATTCCTCAGGAGACTTTTGAGCGGTCTATGGGTATTTTTGACAAGAAGACACTATTCTTAGAGCTTTCAAAGAGAAGCCAAGCCTCAGGTCAGTGCCACCACACAGCAGAGAGGCGGCAAACAACAATGAATTTAGAATATATAGGTTATGCTTATCCTCAGGTCAGTGCCACCGCACAGCAGAGAGGCACATAACCTATCTTCTTGTTGAAGCAATTTATTTTGTTGCACAGATCGCACCAACAACATAGGTATTAGTTTGATTGCTTTTTGCATTTTCATCATGTGCTTTGCTCATATTTTGGTCATCCGCACACATTGTGGCGTTTATTTTGCTCGTCACCCTTATTGTAACTGTTGTTTGTGTTAACCAAGGATAAGATGATAACCCATAGCTGTTGAGCAACTTAGTTTGATCTGAGATCAGCAACAAGGTCTACTTATCTATTGTGTTGAATCTACGCCGATCATCATAATGGTCTAACCTCTAGGTCTACTTTTCTCGTGTTACCTTAGTAGTATCTAGTTTACTATCATTTTCTTTTATTTTTTCTTAGACTTCTCAGACTTATACTTTGAATTTCGCATCTAATTCAATTTAAATTTTTTAAAGTCCAAATGCTTTGTTCTGTGTACTATCATTTTCCATGGTCGTTGAATCGATATCTCAGATATGATCTCATTTCTATCTGCTTGCTGTCCTCCTCCCTTGTTTTTTTAATACTAAATTAACCTATTCTCCCCCTAAAATTCTAAAACCGTAAATGATTTGCGGTTATAGGATTTTAATAGGTGAAGAATTTAAATCAATAAAATAAATTAAAAAAATAAACTAGAATAAAGGAAATAAAAGAAAATGGACTTGACGCATCGGACTAGACTGTTCATCATCTGGAATTAATCACTTTTCTTTTTAACGCGTTGACCTCTAACAAATAGAAAACGTGGTTTATCAAAGGCTTTGTATAGAGGTCAACCCGTTGAAAATCCGTATTTATTTTAACAAATCGATTAGATTCTTTTCAAAACAATCACGTATAAAGTGATATTTTATGCCGATGTGTTTGGTCTTAGGATGTTGGACAGGATTTTAGTAACGGCTATTGCAGCAGAGTTATCAACAAATATAGGGGTGTTAGAAAGTTTCAAACCGTAGTCCCGCATCTGCTGTTGAATCCAGATGATTTGAGAACAGTAGCTTGCCGTAGCAACATATTCAGCTTCACAAGTTGACAACGCAACTGATGTCTGCTTCTCACACTGCCACGTGACTAATCTTCTCCCAAAGAATTGAAAACCTGCTAAGGTGGATTTATAGTTCATCTTGCAGCCGCCATAATCCTAGTCACTATACGTGGTAAGCTCGAAGTCATCATCATGAGGATACCACAACCAAGTGTTGGTGTACCTTTCAGATAACGAAATATCCTTTTGACTCCAATAAGATGGTTTACTTTTGGTTTTGCCTGATATATCTTGAACAAAGACATGTTGGATACATAATATCAGGTCTTGAGGCAGTGAGGTACATGAGGGATCCAATCGTTCCTTGGTACATGGTGGCCTCAACCAGATCACCATTCTCATCAGGTGCTACATCATGGTTTGTGGCAAGGGGAGTCCCAGCTGGGAAGCATTCTCCATGTCAAACCGACTAAGAATATTCCTACATACTTGGTCTGATGTAGAAATATTCCCTTTGGTGTTTGATCCACCTGTAACCTGAGAAAGAACTTCATCTCTCCCATGGCACTCATTTCAAATTCTGCCTTCATCACTGCTTGAATTCTTTGCATAATTCTTCGTTCTTGGAACCGAAGATTATGTCATCAACATAAATCTGAACAAGTAACAGATCACCATCCTTTTCTTTGATGAATAGTGTAAAGTGTATTACACCTCTACGAAATCCATGTTTCACCAGGTGAGTTGAGAGTTTTTCATACCATGCTCTTGGGGCTTGGTGAAGCTCGTAGAGAGCCTTATCTAGTTTGTAAACTCTGTCCCGATGATATGGATCCTCAAATTCTTGGGTTGACTGACATACACTATTTCCCAGATTTCACCATGAAGAAATGCACTCTTTACATCCAATTGATAGACTTTAATCTTCATGTAAGAGGCATAGGATAGGAAGATACGGATGGCTTCCATTCTCGCCACAAGTGCAAATTCTTCATTGTAATTAATTCCCTCGACTTGTCGAAATCCTTGAAATACAAGTTGAGCCTTGTTCCTGATGATGACACCTTGGTCATCTTTCTTACATTTCAAGACCCACTTGGTGCCAATGACTTTAGCACCTTTAGGTCTATCTACTAGTGTCCATATACCTAACTTCTTGAATTGAAGAAGTTCTTCTTGCATGGCACTCACCCATGCCTCATCATTTAGGCTTCACTGACGTATTTTGGCTCAAACTGAGACACAAAACAGCGGTAAGCACCATCGTGAAGATACCCCTTTTCCATTACCGAGGCATAATCAGTTGAATACAGTTGATTTCTTGTCTGAACTCCTGATCTGACATCCCCAATGACATTTTCCAGAGGATGATAGATATTTACGCGTGATCCATGAGTGGTGGGAACAACTACCTTAGAATCAAGATATGAATGTTTAGTTCCGTATCTGAGGCAGTAGGAGTGTGAGGTTCTGAAGACTCAAAGGCATCAATGTCAGATGCTTGTGGACTTGCAGTAGTAGGAACATGTTGCTCCTGAGTGTCATGATCATTCTCCATGGTCTCATCGTCAGAGGAAGAGTCACTTACCTTGAGTGCTCCCCCTGAGTGGGTAGGTGATTCACCTTGTGAGCCAAATGATGTAGAGTCCTGTGATGGTGTGTTTAAGACATCATACATCATTTTGGCTGCTAACTCGTCATCAGAGGTGGAGAGAGAGATGTTGAAGGACTTGAAGAATCTGTCATAGTCGAAAAAGAAGGCGGGTCCGTTTCCAGCAGGAGGGGTGGTGTATC